>OX637354.1:15061234-15564310 GCA_951799405.1 Agapetus fuscipes | reverse complement strand
GCTGGCAACTTAACTCAAGACCTTTGGATATTGAATCTGTGGCTTCAACCACTAGACTATACACCGGTGAAAAATGTGAAAAAATGTTTTGTGATTTTGTGTTGTGATTTTGGAGAAAAGTGTCAAAATAAATATTTGTTACTACAATAATTGCTAACCAAGGTCCTTACATAGGTAGTTTAGGTTATATTTTATAATTTTCTGTATCTGATCTTGTATGTTATCTGCCAATAAATGAAACACGTAAATATTCACTTTTCGTTTTATTTTGTGTACGAAATAGGAGTAGGTATGGAATAATAATATGAGGTAATATTATAGGAGCATGGCATAGCGCGTATGTATAAGTGCACTAACACACGCACATAGTACACGCACACGTCGTGGTTAATGCTCTTAACACTACGTGGTGCTCGTATCTCGATAAAACCGGAAATACAAAGAAATATTAGGAACTCAGCTCTCTATAAACCTTTACTCTGTGCACACAGCTATATTTCGGCGCGTGCAGCATCTAGCGGAAGGCTATTTGCGTCGGCTTGTTCATCTTGCAGCTATCCCGAGTGTCTCCGGCACGCCATCTGTCCACTTGGCCAAAGACAAATCATCTTTTTCGCAGTATCGACTTCACTGTATCACAAACCTATTTTTTGCTAGGATATGATTTTTTTAAAGAAGAATACGGAACTTGGTTACATATATAGTGTAACTTTTAGCCTGAGTTATCCCCGAAGGGTCGCATGTGGCGATTCGGGACCTATTTATTCAAAGTCGGCTTGCTCACCTTTAAAGGATTCCACGACATATCGGTAAAAGACAACTCGTCCAACGACAGTTCGGCCATTGACAAATCGGTCACACGACACTTCGTCCACACGACATTTCGTCCACACGACTTTTCGGTCAACGTCCCTTTTTTTTTTTTTAAGAAATCCTGTGCGGGAGACTCTAGAGACCCTAGATTCTAGAGACTCTAGGGGTCTATGACACTTGTTGTAGTGCCGCAGAGGTGTACGAGCTTGGTCGTCGCAACAAAGCGCCAATACTCAAGCTAGACCCAGTTACTGTAAGGCTGGATGGACCTTTAGTGACCGGTCTTTGTTACTTAAAGGTTTTATGATTTTTTTCAACCCAGCGAAGACCATGCTGTAAGGCTGGATGGACCTTTCAGTGACCGATCTTTGTTACCCAGCGAAGAGTATAATATTGGGAAATATAAATGGTATAATTTTTTGTGCTCCGCCGGGATCCGAATCCACAACCTTCCATTTACGAGTCCGAAGTGTTGCCACTGGACTACGGACGTGTAACATTTACTTAAATAAACGCACGGTACGAAATTGCGTAATTTTTTCCGTAATTTTATGGAAATACGTAAACACTTTCCTACAATATAACACCTGTGTGCAGGTGCGTTTATATCAACGGTTAAAAGGCAGTAGGGCATAAGCGACATTAACTAAATTGTTCAGGAGAGCAGTTTAAAGTTTGAGATTGCAGAAAAATGCCATAACTTTATTATTTTTACTTTATAGCAGTCCGAAGGACTGTTATAAAGTATTGTATTCGTCCGAAAAAAAAATTTCGAGGTTTCAACGGAAATGAGTTGTCCTGCACCAGGACATGCAAAAAAACCTAATTTGTCGAACCTGTCCGTCCGTCCGTCCGTCCGTCCGTCCGTCCGTATGGATGTATGTATGTATGTCCCAGCCGGAACTACTGATTGCAGAGACACCAAATTTTGGATTTAGAGAATTGACACCCACAGATTTTGATGGGCCGACTAGCATGGCTGCAACCTGAAAATTCAAGATGGCTGCGATACAAAAAAAACATAAAATTGCACTTTTCTCAAAAACGGCTCTAACGATTTTCTTTAAAATTTCAGTGTGGTCGTTGCTTAAATTGCCACTAAGAAAATTAGTTATGGCAACACTCTTGCCAATCTGCGTCTATGAGTTGCCATATGAAAGAAAAAAACGATTGGGATTTTCTTGGAAATGGCTGAGTTGACTAAAAAATAATGTTCTACAATATTACGCGCAATATAAATTTCTACAAAAAACCAAACAACACTTTTAAAAAATAAAGATTTAAAGTACCGTTTACACGATCCCAAATTTTTTATCGTAAATATTAAAAAGGCCCATAAAAACACGATTTTTTAAAACTTGTTTTAAGTTCACAAGAAAGAAAATTTTGTAAACTTATTTGCAAAATTTTTTTTTTTTCACTATTTGGAGAATTCAAGATGGCTTCCGAAGAGCTAAAAATTTCAAATGCGATTTTCTCAAAAACGGCTCCGACGATTTTTTTTTAATTTTCAGTATGCATATTTCTTGATACATTCTTACCAAATTTAGTTATGGCAACATTCCTGCTAATCGGCGTCTATGAGTTGCCATATGAAAAAAATAAACAATTGTGATTTTCTCAGAAATGAAAGCGTTGACAAAAAAATAATTCTGCACAATATTATACATATTATAAAATTCCATAAAAAAAAAAAAATTTTTGAAAAAAATTACATAAAGGGCCGTTTACGTGATATCAAAAATTGAAATTAAATGGCTACAAAAACCCATCAGAACGCAAAAAACATTTATATTTTTTAACTTAAGTAGAAAGAACTCTCTTATCACTATAATTCATTGTGAAACTTTTTTCAAATTTTAGAAAATTCAAGATGGCTTCCGAACAGCTGAAAGTTTCAAATGAGATTTTCTCAAAAACGGCTCCTACGATTTTGTTTATTTTTTCTGCATAATCGTCATTATAATACTGATATGTAACAACAATAACCATTGCCTCATAATTTTCTTCGTTTTGGGGGTTGCCATACAAGAGAAAAAAATAATTTAAAATTTCTCGGCAGAGAAAGGGTTAACTAAAAAATAATGTTGAACAATTGAAAAGCTTTTATATATACCTACATACATGAATCATTACTTTTTTCAAAAAAATATTATAAAGTATAGCCACCATACAAAGTGACAAATTTTCATACAAAAAAATATTGTAATATTTTTGGTAGCAAAACGTCTAATACCCATAAATAAACCTACATAAAAATTCGCTCAATCAATTGCTATAAAACAACAATAAGCATTGCCTCTTAATACTCTTTGTTTTGGGGGTTGCCATACAAGAGAAAACAATATTTTAAATTTTCCCGGCAGAGAACGGGTAAACTAAAAAATAATGTTCTGAAATTGAAAAGCTCTTATATATGCCTACATACATTAATCATTACTTTTTTCAAATAAATATTATAAGGTGTAGCCACCATACAAAGTGACAAATTTTAATACAAAAATAATTGTAATATTCTTGGTACTAAAACGCCTAATATAAAATACTAGGCTACGAGTCTTAAAATCTAGTAAGTTGTACCCATATAATAATCAATCATAACTTTCCAAAATATCAATGAAAAGTATAGGTACCCACCAAACAAAGTGTTAGTTTTGATACAAACGGGATCAATGATAATACTGCAAAAAGACGATTGCTTAAAAAGATTAGCTTCATTACTTACACACAACTAAATGTTTTGTAATAAAAATTGGCTATGACCTAAACATGACCGTATTTTGTGCTATAAAGTCCTGTGCAGTCCACTGTACAATTTATTTTATCATATCGTTATTAATCAAAACAGATCTAAAATTAAAAAATAAATAAAGACATTTATTGGCATTCCTATTAATGTGGTTTTACGATGTTTTTTTTATGTCACAAGCGCCTTTAGGACAAAAAAGGCCAAAATCTTGTCGGTTACACCAAAACCATACTTCGAAAACGCAGTTGTTTGCTTGGGCATAAACAACACAAAAATCATCGTAGAGCTATGGGAGTTGGCGCAGTATAAAAAGAGCGGAAAATTTCAAGTAGGATAGCATTCGTAACTCATTTTTGACCGAAATGTCGCTTATGCCCCACTGCCTTTTAACCGTCGATAGGCAAGCAGGGCTCGTTCCACCACACTGCTTGAATAAAAATCACTCTAGTGCGTGAATCGTTAAAATTTCACCTGCATTAAGGTGCAACACCACACTCGTCTAAATCTTAATCTAAGCTGCAAAGATATGTATCATTTGAGATTCATATTAAATGCATTCCCACAAGCAGACACGCATAATTTCGCGCTTACACATGCCGCATGTGGACCTACAACATAAAAAACCCAATCTCAAATGAACATAAGCCCTGCAACTCTTGCCGACCTTCCCTGAAGCAGGGGTGACATTGGCAAAGTGAACCATTTTTTACCAGTATGGGTGGTCATCCGCATACCAACCTATCAGTCAAGGAATACAAGCAATTAATACATTCAAATATATAAAACAAATAAACTCTAAACAATTAAACAGTAAAAAAAAAAAAACCTCGTGATTTCCGAAAAACGTAGTTCTATAATCTCAAGTTGCTAACACATATTATTATTGTTATGATTTAACTTCGGGGTCTATAATCTATAATCGAAGTTGCAAGGATATATTAACATTTTAATTTTTATGTACTCAAATGTAATTAATTGCTTGTATTCCTTGACTTATAGGTTGGTATGAGGCTGACCACCCATACTGTAAATAATGGTTCACTTTGCCAATGTCACCCCTGTGTCAGGGAAGGTCGGCAAGAGTTGCAGGGCTTATTTTCATGTGAGATTGGGTTTTTTATATTATTTATTATTCGTATTCCTTGACTTATAGTTTGGTATGAGGCTGACCACCCATACTGTAAAAAATGGTTCACTTTGCCAATGTCACCCCTGTGTCAGGGAAGGTCGGCAAAAGTTGTGGGGCTTATGTTCATTTGAGGTTTGGATTTTATTTGTACCTAAGTACACATTCAGCATTTGTAAGCGCGAACTACACGTGTTGGTTTGTGGGCATACATCTGAGAGCTTTAAATGAATATATCCTTGCAACTTAGATTATAGATTATATAGCATGGTTTCAATGGGGAAAAAATACGTATTATTTCTTTGGTTTTAAATGTATTTGTTTACTTTGTGCCTATATTTTTTAACTACTTTGTTACATCATTTTAAAAGGGAAGCCGATGGAAACCGGCTTGTATGGCACCCTTCGCCACTGGTATATACTAAGAGGTTGCTTTAATATTATGTTGGTACAAGCATGGAGGAAGTATTAAATGGAGGGGTCGTACATGTCATTTAGTACCAATCAACATGATGCACCGTCTTTGACACCATACACTGTTTATAATGCTGTCTCGCTCACGACATATGAAATGCTTTTCTCATTTTCTATGTAAGCAACGTGTCTCTACTCCGTCTTCAATCTGTTAACATATCACCAAGGAAACACGTGAAATCACTATGGTAACGGATTTGTTAGTAGTGTTGTTGCAAGTATGAAAATATCTGATAAATTCCGAATTCAAAAATGTTCCCACCTCATTGTGTACGGGATGATTTCCACAAGTATCTATTACCGCGAGCATAGAAGTTACATACTTGAAGAAGCAAGTACCTATATATTTGAACATCACTAGTTCTAGAAAAGGCTGTCACTTTCGCGATCAAAATATTTGGACAAACAAAAAATAAATTTTATCAACGTAATCATATAGAATAGTGATTTAAGTGAAATAATATTCCATGTTCTACAACACATTTACTCTATTTTGTTGGCACGTTTAGAAAATACCCAGTTTGGCATTTATATGGATTTTTTTCCAATTAAGTAACACACCTGTTCACAGTTGGAAGGTTACCGATAGACTGAATTTGGATTTTTGTGTGATGGGTGGGGTAGCGTATTTCTAATTCTCAAAAGATTGATTTCTCAACCCATCCTGTTCTGTATATCCATGGGTACAAGGCTTACGTCCCATGCTGTAAACCATGCAGTCTACTTTATTATCATTTCTGCCTCATTTTAAATGGGAAACCGATGGGAATCAGCTTGTATGGCACCCTTCGCCACTGGTACACACTACATAGAATTATGAAAACGCAATGCAATAATATTAAGCGGCACATATACTTTATTTTTCAAGGAAGCCTGTGCGGGAGACTCCCTAGATACAAGAGACTCTAGGGGTCTATGACACTTGTTGTAGTGCCGCAGAGGTGTTGATGATGTCCTTGTCCGATTGCAGGGCCGTTAGCTGCGCAGTGCTGTGGTGTATGTTGTGTTGCGTTGCTTTGTTTAGAGACACTGAGAGAAAATGGCGATTGATATTGGATTTGAAAAGGGTAAGGTTAAATTGGGATGGAAACACAGATACCGGTAACTCATTCTGTAAGCGGGCAGTTTGGCAAAGGAACGAGTCGTGAAAACACCAAGTTCTCATAGGTTTGATATCGACTGCAAATGGTTGTATGTGAGCCGTTCTACGAGTTGCCCTTGTTGTGACGAGAGGAGGGGGTATAAGTGATGATATTTCATCAGAGCAGACGCCATTGTAGTACCTATAGAAGAGACCAGTCATTCCAACTTTCCTTCTGTGCTTGAGAGAATGTAGGTTGGTTGTGAGAGCAGGATCATCAATGAGCTGCAACTTATTACCGTTTTGTCCCCATAAGGGTTGCTTGTGGTCCGCCCCCTCTCCTGCCTCAGTCATCTGCTTCTCTACTATATATTTAAGAAATCCTGTGCGGGAGACTCCCTAGATTCTAGAGACTCTAGGGGTCTATGACACTTGTTGTAGTGCTGCAGAGGTGTACGAGCTTGGTCGTCGCTACAACGCGCCAATTCTCAAGCAAGATCCAGTTGCTGTAAGGCTGGATGGACCTTTGGTGACCGGTCATTGGTAAATGTTTATGAATTTTTCAACCCAGCGAAGAGCAAATTTGAAAATATAAATGGTATATTTTTTGTGCTCCGCCGGGATTCGAACCCACAACCTTCCCATTCAGAGTCCGAAGTGTTACCACTGAGCTACGGACCGGTCACTACTTGTTGCATGCTTAGTGATGACTGAGGGCTTGATGTGTTGCAGGGTGCTGGGCCCCACGGCGCTGCTGCAGCTGTCCCAGCAGGCGGAGCCCTCCCTGCCTGACAACATCCGCCCCCTGTACTGCCTGAGCATGAGGAACACCGTCATCTGCTTCACCGGATTCAGGAAGAAGGAGGAACTGGTATTCAAACACTTGCACTTTCCATATATAGCCCATTCTCTTCCAGGCCCAAAAGTACTGATCAAAAATATTGTGATGTTTTCATGGTTCTGTAGGTAGCTTTTTTTTAATTCATGAGAAAGCAGAAACTTGTGTGCATGCAATGGCATCTGTTTAACCAGGGTCGAAGTTATGGTCGAATGCGCTAGACGTGAATCGAACCAGCATTATTCTGCTCCAAATACACCAGTTAAGAATAGCGATTTGACCCCCTAGGTCAGAGGTTCCCAAACTTTTTCAAGTCACGGCACCCTAGTCATATAATATCGATCTGTGGTAGGTATATTTCATATTTGTACGGCTGAATTCCATAAAATGTTTGTATTCATGTATGCACACAAGCTTCTGCTTTCGCATGAAGACATCTGGCCAGGCAAAATAGGTTGGTGAATTGCAATCCTCTTCACAATTTAAAAAAAAAAAGAAAAAAAAGGGGATTCAGGGGCGCCTCGCGGCACCCCTGATCTCTCTCCGCGGCACCCACTTTGGAAACCTCTGCCCTAGGTCATAACACCGACAATTAAGAATGCTGCAGTCGTGATTTTGGGTTTTTTAATATTTATTTATTTCACACTGACTTACACAAATTGATTACTCTTATATCCTGTAACTTTATGTAAGATAATGTCATGAGGTACTGGTTAATAATTTCTTACTGTATTTTTAAAATTCAATTTGAAACCTCCTAAGAGAAATATTAAAAATTAAATTTGATTGGTTTGTTTGTTGTCTGAGGGCATTGATTTGGTGTTGCAGACGCACCTCATCATGCTGATCCACCACATGGGGGGCTCCATCCGCAAGGACATGTCGGCGCGCGTGACGCACCTCATAGCCAACTGCGCGGGCGGGGACAAGTATCGGTACGCGGCCACCTT
Source organism: Agapetus fuscipes (assembly GCA_951799405.1). Lineage (NCBI taxonomy): Eukaryota > Metazoa > Arthropoda > Insecta > Trichoptera > Glossosomatidae > Agapetus > Agapetus fuscipes. Next base: position 15,556,279 of record OX637354.1, on the reverse strand, counting down.
CAGGGTGCCCATCCTCAGCCGGGACTGGGTGCTGCACTGCTGGGGCAGAAGGCACGACGCCGACTGCAGGGCGCAGGACGACAGCATCATTGTGAGTTGCCATCCGCACAATCCATACCTCACCTGAATACTTTACTTACTTAATTACTTTCTTCAGCTCATAAGTCTTGAAGGCTCAGGGCCTCCCGCACCACAATCCTCCAAGACTCTCTGTCTTGTGCCGCTTCCCTCCATAATCCCCTCACTACCAGAACTTCGGCGTCGGCTTCTACGTTGTCTGCCCACCACATCCTGGGACATCCGAGTGGTCTAACACCTGAGGGGGCACCATCCAAGACAGTTCTGGGGATCCTGGAGTCCTCTGCACGTGCTACATGTCCGGCCCACTGGAGTCTTCTTGATTTCATTACAGACACTCACCTGTTTGGATCTTGAAATACGGACATCAGCTCCGCGTTGGTCCGGATACGCCACCTGTCATCTTCAAATACAGGTCCGAGAATGCGACGGAGCATTTTGTTCTCAATGACCTGGAGAGATTTCTCTTGTTTCTGAGTCAGACTCCAGGCTTCGCATCCGTACAACATAACTGGCCAAACAATGAAAGTGTACATCTTGAATTTAGTGGAGCAAAGACCATTATACGCAGAGATTATTTATTTATTTATTATTATTTATACACTAGCAGCTAAGGCTGATACGTGTATATCAGAGCACTCAAATGTTTTTTTTTTTTTTTTTTTAGGAACAAATCTTAAACATAAAAAAAAACATTATTGTTGATGTGTTTGTCCAATCTGTTTTTAAACACTTTCACTGAAGGTGCACTAACTATATCTTCAGGAAGTTTGTTCCAAGATGTGACCACACGGTTTGGGAGAAAGTGATGTTTAGGGTTTCTTGTATTAGGTTTTTTTTGCGATCCTGAGCGAATTCCCTCTCATACGTCCAGGCGGGTTCATGGAGTAGATGTTTCTTAGTCCTGGTGCATTGTAATGCCCACTTAATATTTTGAATGTTTCGATCAGGTCTCTGCGTTGTCTGCGCTGTTCCAGTGTACAATTGTTATTGTAAATCGTGATCATAACTAAAATAAATAAATAATTGCAGTTTAATGAAAATAGAACCTCAACTCAAATCGTAATATTTGTTTGTTTGTATTTTCCAGTCGCAGTTCAAGCTGAAGGTGTTCCTGGGGTCGCGGGTCTGCTTTGTGGGCTTCCCCGAGGACGAGCGGCAGCACATGAGCGACGTGCTGGTCAACAACGGGGGCGAGGCCGTGCCCATAGACGACGCCACCTGCTCACATGTGGTAAGCAGCCTCACTCCACAATCACAACTAGACAAACATGCGCGTAGACTAACACACAATTACACAGGGGTTATATCTTAGCAGGAGGCAACTTGAATGGTTGATTAAAAAAATGTCAGTTTGGTCAATTTAAGGAAAGGAAGAAAATGCACATGAGAAGATTACTGGTCAGGCGCGTGCATATAGGGTACAGGCAAATACATTTCAAAATAAATATTTTTCCCATTCCTTTAAAATAACTTTTTTGAAATTGACTGAAGTGCTAACAATGGCTCCAATCAAACATAAATTTTGAATTTTAAATCTAAATATCAAGCTTAAATGTATTTTGTACCTTGTATTATATTATATACATGGTACACAGGGGTGACATGGCCAATGTCACCCCTGTTTCAGGGAAGGTTAGCGAGAGTTGCAGGCTTATGTTCATTTGAGATTGGGTTTTTATATTGTAGGTCCACATGCGGCATGTGTTCGCGCGAACTTATACATGTCTGCTTGTGGGAATGCATTTAATATGAATTTTAAATAATATACCGCACGCTTAATAATAAAATCTAAATCTAAATCAAAGCTGCAATTAGATATATCGCGCGCTTAATAATAAAGAGCAATAACTCAAAAATTGGGAAAATCGAGATTTTGTAATAAAACGCAAGAACAATGCGAGAAGAATAGGTAGAATGCGACAGCCGTTCAATTTGGACGAATATGACCGAGATAAAACATCGGTCACCTTTTTCATCCCATACAAGTTGTACTGGTTGTCTGAACTTCAAACGTGATTTCCCAACATTCTTATTTTTTGAGTTACTGCTATTTATTATTAAGCGTGCGATATATCTAATTGCAGTTTTGATTTAGATTTAGATTAGATATACCTAGCCTATCTGTTGGCGCATGTGCCTGTATGGAATGCACGCCCCTGCCTGTATTTTATTTTTGTTCAAAAATTCATAGCTACTTTTTTATGCTGCTCACTTATTAGTACACTCATTTTGGTTCAAATTTTCTTAGCAAATTGCGTACTATGTCTAAATTTAATATTTCTAATGTTTATTGCCTTTATTAAATCAACCATTCAAATGTATTACTTCATTAGAGCCTCCCTCTTCACATTACTAAAATAAATATTAACTCCACAACTCCTTTCATAATCAGACCATTTTTTGGGTTGCACAGCTTAAATTTTTATCACATTTCTTCCCAACACTTGCATTTTGTTTGTATTGTTGGGATTCCTGCATGCATCTCTTTCCGAGCCTCAGTAATCAGTAATATATAGCTTTGTATTGGAGATTCACATCACAGACACTTTCACAAGCAGACACGTATGCTCAAACCCTCCTCGCACCCGTCTTGTAGTATGTGTCAGAAGGACCCACAGTACATGGACGCTCATACAAAGCTTTATATTACTGAATAACCCTGCTTAGTGAGCCTTGGTGTTCTAAACTAATAACTAAATGTATTCACCTATGGAGAAGTCATATTTTGTTGAATTCAATTTGATGTACAGATCAGAATCTTGAGTATAAATATTTGGTGAGTGCTGTTTTCGTGTGAATCACACCTCAAGTGCCCTCTGCGAGCTTGGTCGTTGCTGTAGAAAGTAGGAAAAAATGGTGCATTTATTGGAGGCTGACCACCCATGCTGTAGAAAATGGTTCACTTTGCCAGTGTCACCCCTGTTTCAGGGAAGGTTGGGAAGAGTTGCAGGGTGTAAGTTCATTTGAGATTTGGGGTTTTATGGCATAGGTTCGCATGCGGCATGTGCAAGCGCGAACTTATACGTGTCTGCTTGTGAGAATACAAACAATATGTATCGCTAATGTTACACATCTCTGCAACTTAGATTAGATTAGATTATTGGAGAAACCCACGTTAGCTTAATATGCCACTTATTCAGTTTTAACTGTAAGGTATGGTAAGGTATATTGGTGTTTTAAGTATACTGGCAATACTGTATTCATTAACTATTTGCGCACCACATTAATTAACTATTCCTACACCAATGCGCTCACAGCATAGAGTAATAATACCATAGAGTGCTGGTAAGTGATGTATTTCTCCATATTGATACATTTTTCTCATTTGTCCATCCCTAGCGTGGGTGAGAACCAATCAGCTTTGTTCGCACATGTGGTGACGATTCGCACTCAGAAAGGATCACTCTATAGCAGTGGTTCCCAAACTATGGTAAGCGTTCCACCAGTGGTACGCGACGCTTCTCAAGGTGGTACGCAAGCAGCCATGGCCATAGGAAATACATAGTAAATAATAAGATAAAACGTTTTTCAATTTCGCGCTTAAAGTTAAGTACAACTGAGCCAAATATTTCCTCTTTTGTCTCGAACATGCAGCACCATTTTTCAGACTAAGACAGGCCTGTCCCGCCACGATTACAAAAATACTAAATCTGGCCCTCCACAATATTATGTTCGACACCCCTGCACTAAGAGTATTGTATTTTTTTTCTATAATAAATAAATAAGCGTAATGTTTTCATTAACAGTTAACAGCAGTTTTTATTACTTTACCATTTGAATGATTTTTTTAACTGTTGCACTTCAGTGGTATGCCACTGATTTATAATTTCGTTAGTGGTACGCAAAATTAAAAGCTTGGGAACCACTGCTCTATAGTATTATTATTACTCTATGGCTCACAGTAACATGCATACTAACCTAACCTTACTCAACCACTCACTGTCATTACTTGTACATATATACATCATGCACCAGAAAATGTACGGAGACTGCAAACTCTGCACTTTGGCTAATTCTGTGTAAAAACGAGGCATATTAGGAGACTAAGGGCCGATCTTATAAACATCCGTTTGTTAAATGTCAAATCTAATAAACCGAAGTTTGGTACAGATTTCGTTTTTCTGTATTATAACAATTCGTTCGTAAATTTTTGGTTTAATTTTACCGGCGGATCTAACCGACAGCCGGTTTCCAGGTAGATACCGGTCGGTTTGTTAAGGTTTGAGGTTAGGTCAGCTGTCAAAGCATTCTTTTTTTGCGGTGAGTTTTGCGTGTCATTGGACTTCTACGCTCTACCCTGTTGAAGATAATTTCTTCCGACAGTGAGAAAGAATTAATTAAAATAGGGCTGTATCAGTCGTTTTCGTGTTTTTCATACGCAACTTTAGGTTATGTTTATTCTCTGACAGCAAACGGATGACATATGTTCATGAATGCACGCAAAAAATCATCGAAAATACGAGTGCATTATTGAGAACTAACGGACGGTTAAAAAAGCTTTATAAGATGACCATCGGTAAGATCAGTCCTTTAACGTCCATCCGTTAGTAAAATGAGGATTTACTTACGGATATTTAGTCCAACGTTTATAAGAACGGCCCTAAGTGCTCTGCTGCTACCTCGGGCTGTGGGATCGCTCATTGTGTTTAGACACCCTGGGCTAGAAGTCTCATCGCCACGGTAATTCCTACCTACCGAATATGGGTAATATTTGTATGAAGACGTGTCTATCCAAGATGGCCACAAGTATACAGTTGATTAGCCTTCATACAAATATTACCAATTTTCGGTAGGTAAGAATTACCGTGGTGATGAGACTTCCAGTCTTGGTGTTTTTTGGACGTTGATAGGATAAAGGTACAAGCTCAATTCATAAGGAGACTAGCTTGTGGTATGTGCTTGTATCATTTAAATATGGAAAAAAACTAACTTTGGCTGATGCAATAGTTTATCCAACAAGAGATTGATGTCCACTTTTTCAATTGCATGAAGAAATAGAGTACACTTACTTTTTGAATATGCCTTATATTTCACATTTATAAGGAATTCGATGGACCCAAAATATCACTTTGAACGGATGTTCAATTACATCACCTCTGTAATTAGTGTCCCTAGCAACCAATAATAATATGAGGCCTTAGCGCGGACCCCGGCCGTGTGAAGTCACATCTTTCTCTGCGTATAATAGCATTTGTGTTGTCGCTCCTTACATTTGTTGGTGTGTCATGGTGTGTAGGGTGTGGTGTGCTCACTTATCATCAGTGTTGTGTCTGTGCGTGTGCGTAGGTCATGGCCGACGCTGCCGCCCCCTCCCCGCCCCCCGTCCCGACCCCCGGGGGCCCCCGCCCCAAGCCCCGCCCCCCCCAAACCAAAGACAAGCTGTCCAAGACCTTTGACGACGAGCTGTACGGCTCGCGGTGCCGAACCTCTATCTACAGCCTCCTGGCAGGCCGACAGGATGAGCTTACCCTCGACGATGATGCGTACAGTGTTAACGATGACGACCTCTGCGTAGACAATGAAGATGCAGCGTTCAAACGGCGCGGCATTGCGCGGCGATCAAATAAACTTATGAATCTGAATGCCATCGATGGCAAATTTCAAACGGGAGATTTCTATAAAGACCTTGAGAGCTTGGATGATAGAAATGGAATGTATAAAAAGAGAAACGCTAAGAATGGAGATGCTCATGTGAAGAATGCGAATAGGACGTTGCCGTCTTTTGGACGTAGAAAAGTGGGATCTTTAACAGATTTGACGCAAGTAGAATGTAATTATGTTTTAAAGAACGTATCAAATTCAATGAAGTATATTGCTCATCCTGATATGCAAAATATATCTCTTGAAAAATTAGATTGTGAAACAGGAATAACGTTGAAGACTCTAAATGAAATATCACCGTCTGTCAAAGGAAAGTATAATGTTGATTTACAGAATGTAGAAATCGATGCGGCATACTTTGATGAAGTCTTGTCGCCGTCTTTGAAAGGTATGACGCAGCACGACCGACATTTTGATGATTTGAACGAATCAAAGTTCAGCTGTTTTAATTTGGAACAAATGAGTCCGGAACGATTCAAAAACTTGAATGACGATTTCCAGCATTTGAATTCCACAAAGAATGACTTGAACACGGCGGAGGAGAGCGTGGATGTTGTGGGCTACAAGAATAACAATTTGGAGGTATTCTCACCGAGTCTGCGAGGATCCCAGGTTAATATCCGTAAATCTGACAGCATCAAAAGCTCCATGTCGTCTGTCACATCAAAGAAGCGATCTAGAACCTCGGCGGAATCTAATTTTGAAATAGAAGCTGTTGGTGAGACGCCCAACAAGAATGCGGAGGTGAACACCTGGAAGTCGCCGTTTAAAAGACTTAAAATTAAAGATTCGTTCCGGTTCAAGGGTAAAGATAGACCAATGTTTTGTAAGACGCCGTCGTTCAGGAAGAAAAAGATTGACGACGACGATTGTATGACATCGACGCCGTCGCCAAAGTTCAATAAAGAAGAAGACAATATATCAATGTGCTCGGTGACGAGCTCGGCAAAAGCAAACAGATCCTTCTTTTCCAGTTCCGGTCTGTTTGACATATCCATCTGCTCGTTGAAGGGCGGCAGATCTAAGATACGGAAGAGTATGAAGTCGTTGACGGCGTCGTTCCGCGGCGAACGTAAAAAGAAATACGAAAGGAAACCAGTGAAGGAACAAGCTAGCGATAGCGAGCAAGACGACGATTTGACGGCGTACAAAAAAGGAGAACCCTACCACTATGAACTGAAAGACAAGAACATGCTCTCAAGGATATCAGAGAGCACAGACAGCTTGGTCGTTAGCGGCAGAAAGACTAAAGAGGTTGGATTCGAAGTGTCGCCGATTAACAAAAGATTGATGAACAGTTCGGCGAGGAACGCGTTGAAGTTTGACGTGTCTCCTGTTGTGAATGAGAGGGATGTGGATGAAAGTGGGCGGAGCTTGCTGGGAAATGGGCGGAGCTTGTTTGGTGAGGGGCGGAGCTTGTTGGGTGAGGGGCGGGTGTTCAAGACGCCGAGGGGCAGGCCCCCCAGAGAAAGGGCAGCCGCGAGGGGTCCCCCGGATTCCACGTCCCATCCGGTACTAATCTCTTGTGGCCTATACATGTGCTTTGTGTTGTAGTTTCTTTGTATATATATCTAAAATCTGTGCATGGAATGGTTGTGTGTCTTTTCTATAACTGCAAAGCTTCTTAGTGTACAGACGTCACCCTGAAACACCCTTTATTTGCAAAAATGAGATAAACATATGAATCATATTTATTGTGGTTAATATTCAAGATTAAAAACGCTTCTTGGATATTAAACGAAAGTGATACGGGAGAACTTACAGTATTCTCCACGTTTCGTAATAAATAATATGTATAAACCAACCCTCCAAAATTCTACTCGCTAGCTCGCAAATTGCGAGTGACTTTTGTTTGGTTGCGAGTGTGCTTTTCTTTATCTGAAAGTATCATTTTGCCAGTTAATAATACCATTGATAAGATTCCCAGTGAAAATAAAACTGAGTAAAACTGATTTCCAGTGAAAATAGAAATAAAACTGAGGAACAGTTCACGGGAGTTTTTCTTTAATGCATGCGAGTTGCAATTACTAGTTGCGAGTTGGTCAATGGGTGATTTTTGGAGGGTTGTGTATAAACATTAGAAACAAATACAAAATACTAATTTTAAATTTTAAAAACCCTAGCCCCAGCCGCCAACATTACAGATCAACCGCCATTTCTTTCTGTCCTTGCACACTTCTTTCATTTCATCCAGAGTCATAACCGTCATCATACAGGCTCTCCTTTTATTATGATTTCCATGTTTATCTCATTTTCAAAAATAAACCCAGGTTACCGCCTTTGCTTCTATATCACACATGTTTCATATTTTGCACCTACTTTCCCAAACAAGCCAAGCCTTTTAGACCTTGAATCAGGGTTGGGTAACGACACGTCGAAAATTATATTCGACACGTCACGTTGAAAATATGTGTCGAATATGTCGAAAACGTCGAAAATTTGCGTCGAAAATTGAAGTTTATTACTTTTAGTTTATCCTTCATTTGTGACAGTTCAATTTTTGACCAACCAAATTCAATTAAAATTAGCAAAGATAATAAAATACAATACTTCCTTCAAAGTTCAGATTGTTCATGTTTTGTCCTTGAATTCAATTAATCTTGAATAAAACATTGAACTGTAGGTATAAATGGGGCTTAAAACATTTTGTTCAAATCTTAATGAATATGCCAACTGGAAATTTGTACCTACACTAGGGATGGGTAAATGAAAAAAAAATATTGATATATATCGAACGATATTTTTAAACACTATCGAAATACATCGAGGAAAAAATATCGGTACTTTTGATATATCGATATATTTCGCCCATCCCTAACCTACACAATGTTGTAGAATTTCTTTACTTTTATGTAGGTAAAACAACTGATCTGACCAGCTATCATTACAGTGTTTAACTGTATAGTATCTATTTTATCAAATTGATTGACATGCCCTTTGTCAAACTGGCATGAGTTAGCTGTGTGTTTGAGTTTATTGAATACTTTGTTTTAGCCTAGGTCAGGTTATTAAGTAGAATTAATATTTAAATGGTGCTGTTAACTTGTACCTAATGTAGATGTAGCATGTAAGAGAAAGACAATAAAAGAGGAAACAACACATTATGTCACTAAATATGTATTTCCCTTCATTCCTACCTGAACTCCACTCACTAGTCATTTTCGACGTGTCGTTTATGTCGTAAATTCGAATTTACGACGTGTATATTCGACGCGTCAAATACTAGGTATAATACTCATTTTCGACGTCAAGTATTATACCTACCCAACCCTGCCTTGAATATAAGAAGAATAAACGAGGATGGACTTCTTTTTATTATTTAAAAAAAATTGACAAATTGTTCCATGCATATATTTTGTTAAATATTCCAGCGGGTCACGTATTGCACTCACCGCGTGACCTTGCCGGAATAAAATCATTAATAATATTATTATTATTTTATTTGTATTTTTTTGTAGACACCTGCTTATCCAGGGGCGTGCATTCCATACAGGCACACACAGGCGAATTCTGATAAAATGTGCATTAAACCTTGAAGTTCAAGATTTAAAATTAGAATTTTCGGTTCAATTTGTGTTATTGTTAGTAAGTAAATTAATATCATATGTGTTATTTTCAAGAAATGGGCAAAATATTAATTCTGAAATGTATTTGCCTATACCCTATGCACGCGCCTGCCTGCTGTTATCATATTTGATTTTTATTGATGTACAATGGACTCCGAACATACAAAATATCACTTGGCTATGTGATGCCACTCATAACGCAAACGCAACTAAGCTACACATATAGTGTGACTTATTGCCTGCGTTATCCCCGAAGTATTTTTTTTTACGGGTAAGGGTCATAGTAAATAAAAAATGGATTCCCAATAGTCAGGGATTTTTTCTAGTTCACAGCACTGTCGGCCCATACTAAATCTAAATCTAAGTTGCAAAAATATGCATCATTTGAGATTCATATTAAATGCATTCCCACGAGCAGACACGCATAATTTCGCGCTCACACATGCCGCATGTGGACCTACAATATATAAAAACCCAATCTCAAATGAACATAAGCCCTGCAACTCTTGCCGACCTTCCCTGAAACAGGGGTGACATTGGCAAAGTGAACCATTTTTTACAGTATGGGTGGTCAGCCTCATGCCAACTTTTAAGTCAAGGAATACCCATGTAGTAAATAATAAATGGATTCCCGATAATCAGGGATTTTTTCTAGTTCACAGCACTGTCGGCCCATACACTTGACGGAAATGCTAAATGCAGTATGGTGCACTTTAGTGTATCAAACTACCTGCATAATACGAGTATTGTATTGAGATTATGACGCTGTGTACTGTCTTTAGCTCGGCCAGGCGACATCACAAGTATTCCCCTGATTTGTAATATTCTGAGTCCATTTAATCAACCTTTAGTTTGGTACACGGATCATGATAAAAGTGGTGAAAGTTAGAACTACCAGTGTGACTAAACTACACACATAGGGTAACTTCTTGCCGCGTTTTCCCTGAAGGGATTGTATTTGTCGAGTGGACCCTATTTACTTTTACAGGTAAGGGGGTCTGCTTTACGTCAACCAATTCAGTTAAAGTGAGGGTTTCTCAGCTCCCGAGGGGACTGGTACTCATTTCTTGTGAAGGCTGAGTAACTGAATAACCTTGCCCGTATTTTATTTTGGGTTTGAAATAAACACCAAAACGGGAAATCACTAATAATAATAATAATAATTTTATTTCCATATATAAATACAATACAATTCTGTAATAATTGAAATAAATTTTGAACTATATATTGAACAAACTTTATTTTGGAGGGCTGGAGCCTAAACTAGGTCTTGCCTGTTCTTATAGGTCTCCAGTCCTATCCTGTTCTTATAGGTCTCCTCAATCACTTCTGACACCCTCGGTGGCATTCGAACCCGAGCTCTCGGTACTGAATGCAAGCACTCTACCAACTGAGCCATCGACCGGACGGTATCGGTGTGGTTCTCATTTTACATTTGATAAAAGAAACCCACCATTGATGTTCTTAACTTCATGCAGAGAGGGTGTCTCCTGAAGACGTTAGCTATGTCGCTAACGAAGCGCCGAGAATAATGTAAGTTCTCTTATAACGGTTGGTCTAATGCCTGATAAATAAATTTTAACTGTGTAGTTATTATTATTGTAAATATGTCGTACAACCGTAATTCCAACCTAAACCTAACAGATTATTATGTGATTGTCATGGTGCGCTGTGTGTGTGCAGGTGGTGGACGAGCACAACACGCTGATGCTGCCCGAGGCGGGGCCCAGGGCGCACGTGGTCAAGGCCGAGTGGTTCTGGGCCTCCGTGCAGAACGAGGAGGCGCAGGACGAGAAGGACTACCTGTTTGAGGACGTGAGTACAAAGCCATCATGTAAAACCCGTCAGAGTACCGTGTTTGTTGGATTTCAGTGTCAGATTATCAAAGGACAGCTGTTATTTATAACTGCAGCTCTTCCAGACTTTTCACGCTATAAGCATTCTGCCCAGATTTGTCTGTGGTATTTCTACTGCATTCTCTTTTTTTAGAAGAAATCTTGTGCGGGAAACTCCCTAGATTTCAGAGACTCTAGGGGTCTATGACACTTGTTGTAGTGCTGCAGAGGTGTTGTTTACGAGCTTGGTCGTCGTTACAAAGCGCCAATACTCAAGCAAGACCCAGTTGCTGCAAGGCTGAATGGACCCTTAGTGACCAGTCTTTGTTAAAAGTTTTATGAATTTTTCAACCCAGCGAAGAGCATATTTGAAAATATGAATGGTATATATTTTGTGCTCCGCCGGGATTCGAACCCGCAACCTTCCATTTACGAGTCCGAAGTGTTGCCACTGGACTACGGTCCAGCCATAGACTACGGGCTTGAATGGGAGCTTTTAGCTAGTCCCATTCTATCTGGTCGCTGGGCAGCCAATCAAACACCAGGTAAACAATCCTGGTGGCAGAATGCAATCTAGTGTGAAAGCAAAATCATCCATGCAGAATGGTTTGTGCCTGAAATGGGCCTATCATGTTTCTTTTCTTCTTCCGATTATGGGAGAACACCAGCACTGTAGTCATGGCTTGAAAATACATAGATTGATTAAAGAATTATGTATGGACAAGCCATTTTGCATAAATCAGGAAATGAGACAAGTAGTTGTGGAACATATACTCTACGACTTTCCCGATTCCAAGAAGTCTTTAGCTTCGTTGATCTTGGCTGCCAGCAGAGGAGAGCCGCCTCTGTCTGGATGGATCAAGGACATTATCTTCTTGTGCGCTTCCTTTACCTGAAATAAACAAGAAAAAGACTGATTCATTTAGTATTTTGACATAGCTACTTAGAAGTGTGTATGTTTCCAGTACTTGGAGTCTCAGGCGACGCCCTCCCGCCGCTCCTCGCACGACTCCCTCTCCAGCTCGGCCTCGGGGGGTGCGGGGGGCGCCCCTTCCCCTCCCCGCAGTCCAACATCCTGCCACTCCCACACGCCCTCCTCGCAGCTGCAGCGTGTGCGCAAGCGCAAGCTGCGTGCAGCCGATGCCGCGCTGCACAAGCGCCGCTCCTCGGTAGGCGACGCCGTGCTGCTCAGCCTCACGCCCAACATGCTGGACTGCACCGCCAGCCCCGATGGGAAGCAGTCCCTGCTGGACGGTGAGCTTAAATCAACGTGCTAATTAAAAATATAAATATTTGGTAAATTTTTTAAAGCACCCTTTCATTCAAATTTAATCACAAGGGCCCTTGTATTCCTGGGTATGACTTTTCAAACAGGTGCTTCTTCAGCTTCCTCCTGAAGTTTGCCCAGTCTCTTTTCTTCTTAACCTCAACCGGCAACTCGTTCCAAGCCATTGGCCCCGAAACCGAGAATGCTCGATTAAGAAGTTGGTTGAGGTTGCCCTGAGGGGCAAGCTCAGGGCAACTTGACCATACCAAGGTCCTTAGCAAACAATATCAAAATATGCCACATCACACAAGGTGAAGAAAAGAGCTGCTTTGGCTGTGTTGGCACTTTTGGCAGAACACCATTTCTGTTGGATCTCCGTTGTCAGTTTAGGAATTGTTTGTGGTTTGTTAGCAGAAACCCGGACATGAGCACGGAACAAAATCTTAGAGGAGAATTGACTGTCCAGCACTTGATCTGAATGCTTTTGTTGCATAACAAAAGTGTTTTTGTTAATAAATAAATTTGTGATGAAAAAATCAAAAACAGGTATTTTCAACGTCAATTAATAATTCAATTCATTCTATTGAATTTTTAATTACCAATTGGACTCAAACTTGCTCTTTTTTCAAAAATGTTCACTTTTGCCAATGCCACCCCGGTTCAGGAAACGGCAGAAGGAGTTGCAAGGTTTATGTTCATGTGAGGTTTTGCTTATTTGTATGCACACATGCAGAATGTGTAGGCGCGAACCTACATGTGCCTGTCTGTGGGCATGTATTTAAAATGAGCCTTAAATGTTAACATATCTTTGCAGATTAGATTATAGATATTATAGATAGTGTGAATGCCTAGATCGGGGGTGTCCAACATAATATTGTGGAGAGCCAGGTTTAGTATTCTTGTGATTGCGGCGTGCCAAGAGCTTAGCTAGCCAGATTGCTTGCATTGATTGTAATGACGTTGTGTGTTGTGTGCAGAGGTTGAGTGTGTGACGGTGAGCGATGCGGCCAGGAAGCTGATGAGCCCGCGCCAGCAGGTGTTCATGGAGCTGGTGCAGACAGAGTCCAACTACGTGGGCATCCTGCACACCATCGTCACGGTGAGACTTCTCCTCCTCACACACTCTCCACGGGCAGTGCTGCCGAGCTCAGAGAGCTTTTGTCCTTTACCTTTTCCCAGTACACCCTCTATAAGTCTTCTTAACCCATTCGCGGACACACGAAATGTGAAGTAGGCTAGAAAAAACACACTTATTTTATCATCTCAAATTGTATTTTTATTATAAATTTTTTATCTATTTTTTTTTTTTTTTTTTTGACATCCAGGGACGAAACGGCTATTGCCGTGTTCTTTGGATTTCTGTAGGGACGCACGGATGGGATGCTACATGTATGCAAGTTCTATCAGAAATAGCCGTTTCGTCCCTAGTGATAACTTTTTATCACGACGGCTATTACCGTTTCGTCCAGTCCTAGACAAGCTCATAGAGCGGCTATAACCGTTTCGTCCGTGAACGGGTTAAGTACTTTGGTCAAGTTATCTATTATTTAAGGTGCAAAGATGTATTACATTTAACCGGTCCGTAGTCTAGTGGTTAACACTTTTGACTTGTAAATGGAAGGCTGTGGGTATGAGTCCCGGCCCCAACTCACGACCTTCCATTTATGAGTCCGAAGTGTTACCAATAGACTAGGGACTGGTCGTATGCACTGATTATTTAATTAGATATTCCTTGACTTATAGGTTGGTTTGAGGCTGACTACCCATACTGTGAAAAATGGTTCGCTTTGCCAATGTCACCTGTGTTTCAGGGAAGGTCGGAAAAAGTTGCAGGGCTTATGTTCATTTGAGATTGGGTTTTATATTGTAGGTTAACATGCGGCATGTGCAAGCGCGAACTTATACGTGTCTGCTTGTGGGAATACATTTAATAAAAATCTTAAATGCAACATATCTTTGCAACTTAGATTATAGATTATAGGCACACATATTTTTTACTTACCTTACTTGTATCCTATGTACATCATTTACTGTAGAGCACTTTATGCATAAATAATGATGTGTTATGTTATTGTTGCGGTTGGTGTTGCAGTTGTTCAAGCAGCCGCTGGAGCAGATGACGGAGGGAGAGAGCGAGGACTCGCTGAAGCCTCTGCTCAACAACACGGAGCTCAAGATCATCTTCGGGAACCTGCCACCCATCTACGAGATACACAAGTAAGTCCGTCCACACAGCACCCACCATCATTCACATTCACCTCATGTCGGGGACACAACTAACGCAACAACGCATGTGGCGATTCAGGACCTATCTATTTTTACGGGTGAGGTGTTGTTTACGAGCAGTGGTGTTGTTTACGAGCTTGGTCGTTGCTACAAAGCGTCAATCCTCAAGCAAGACCCAGTTGCTGTAAGGCTGGATGAACTTTACGTGACTGGTCTTTGGTAAATTTTCTTTCTGTCCTTACATACTTCTTTCATTTCCTCCAGAGTCATAATTTTCTTCATACAGGCTCTTCTTTTATTATGACTCTGGATATTCCATTCATTCGCAATTTCGGATATTTGGTCCATCCATACCTTTCTCGGTCTTCCTCTACCACGACATCCATCTATTCTACCAACATATACTTTCTTCATCAGTCTTTCCTCATTCATTCTCTCCATATGCCCAAACCATCTTAACAAACTTCTTTTAATCTTCACTTTCACACTTTCTCTTGCACCACATTCTTCTCTTACAAAATCATTCCTCACCCTGTCACTCCGTTTTTTCCCAATCATACTTCTTAGAAAGTCCATTTCAACAGTATGGACTTTACTAATTTCACTTTCATTCACCGTCCAGGCCTCGCTTCCATACATCAAGGTGGGTAAAAGTATGCCACTGCGTACCGCCAATCGAGCATTTTTAGATATGTTTTGATTTTTGGCGATACAAGCTGTGGCACCCAGTACACACCTGCCCTTCATTACTCTTCTTTCAAATTCACCGGTCATTCTTCCATCTTTTTCAAACTTACTTCCCAGGTATACAAACTCATTTACGACATCAACATTCATTCCATTAATTTTAAATTCATAATTCATACTTTCATCATCTCTTTCAAAAATCAATACTTTCGTCTTACTTGCATTCAACTTCAGATGGTTACCTAACAAAGCTTCATTCAATCTAGAGAGCATTGTTTGCAATTCTACTGCTGAATCAGATACAAGAACTGCATCATCTGCATACAGTAGAACACTCACTTTGCTCTCTCCTATCATCAATCCACAATCATTAAGTCTAGCATCTCTGACACACTTGTCCATGACTATGTTAAATAGCCATGGACTCATCACACATCCTTGCCTCACACCCTTATAAACTTCAAACCACTCGCTATACTCACCATCAATACGAACACATGCCTTACTATTTTCATAGTTGGCATGCACCGCACCTAGGAGAGCCCCATTCACTCCGTATGCTTTCAAAACATCCCATAACATACCTCTGTCTACTGAGTCAAAAGCCTTTTCCAGATCTACAAAGGCCGTGAACAGCTTCCGCCTCACCGACAATTGTTTTTCAACAAGTTGTCGTAGAGTAAAAATCTGATAATGTAATGACTCAGAAATGGCAGTGGGCGGGACATGTAGCCAGAAGTCCGGATGACAAATGGACAAAAAGAATGCTGACTTGGAGACCTCGAACGACGAAGAGAAGTGTAGGGCGACCACAGTTGAGATGGAAGGATGACCTGGACCGGCATGCTGGCGCGACCTGGACGCAGATTGCACAAGACAGGTCGATATGGAAACAGATGGAGGAGGCCTTCGTCCAGGAGTGGACGGAAATGGGCTAAAGAAGAAATCTAAAATAAATCTAAATCTAAGCTGCAAAGATATGTATCATTTGAGATTCATATTAAATGCATTCCCACAAGCAGACATGCATAATTTCGCGCTTACACATGCTGCATGTGGACCTACAATATAAAAAACCCAATCTCAAATGAACATAAGCCCTGCAACTCTTGCCGACTTTCCCTCAAGCAGGGGTGACATTGGCAAAGTGAACCATTTTTTACAGTATGGGTGGTCAGTCGCATACCAACCAAGTGATATGTGATATTGACATATTATTTTTTTATATTAATTATTGCTTTCGGTTATGAGAAGAAAAACTATGGGAGTACAAGACAGAGGTACATAGCTGGAGAGTAGTTTAAGGCTATGGACAGATGAGAGTGGAGGAGAACCCTGGATTCAGCCAAGACCCACCCAGGGCGGTGGAGCTCATGATGATGATGGTGTGTGTGTGTGTTGCAGGCGCATGCTGAGAGACCTGAAGCTGTCGGCGGCGCACTGGAGCGAGGAGACCAGCATAGGCAGGATAGTGCTCAAGGCCCACCCAGGGCGGTGGAGCTCATGATGATGATGGTGTGTGTGTGTTGCAGGCGCATGCTGAGAGACCTGAAGCTGTCGGCGGCGCACTGGAGCGAGGAGACCAGCATAGGCAGGATAGTGCTCAAGGCCCACCCAGGGCGGTGGAGCTCATGATGATGATGGTGTGTGTGTGTTGCAGGCGCATGCTGAGAGACCTGAAGCTGTCGGCGGCGCACTGGAGCGAGGAGACCAGCATAGGCAGGATAGTGCTCAAGGCCCACCCAGGGCGGTGGAGCTCATGATGATGATGGTGTGTGTGTGTTGCAGGCGCATGCTGAGAGACCTGAAGCTGTCGGCGGCGCACTGGAGCGAGGAGACCAGCATAGGCAGGATAGTGCTCAAGGCCCACCCAGGGCGGTGGAGCTCATGATGATGATGGTGTGTGTGTGTTGCAGGCGCATGCTGAGAGACCTGAAGCTGTCGGCGGCGCACTGGAGCGAGGAGACCAGCATAGGCAGGATAGTGCTCAAGTACGCGCCCGACCTGGTCAAGGCCTACCCGCCCTTTGTCAACTTCTTTGAGAACATGAAGGAGATGCTGGGACAGTGCGACAGAGAAAACCCAAGGTATGATTATTAGTAATCATCGTAATAGTACTGTGATCCTGTGCGCTTTTAAAATGAGAATCCAAATTTCAAATAATCATGCAGCTCTTAATAATAATAATGCAAGATTTTTATAGCGCCTTTTCATGACTCTTGGTCATCCCAAAGGCGCTTGCTCATATGAGCGCGCGAACAGGTGGGTCTTCAACCCCTTTCTAAAACTGCTGTCCAGATCATCTGGGAGGCCGTTCCATATCGTTGGAGCAGCCACCTTGAAGGCTCGATCCCCAAAAACGGTCTTCTTTTCCCTTCTTGGAAACTCTATCCGACTGCGACATGATGCTGCTGATCGCAGTGTTGCTGTTCTGCTGCTTGTGGTGGCTGGAGCTATCATATTATTTTAACATTGCGGTGCGGTCCCGCGCAGGCTCTTGAAGACCAGCAAGCCTATCTTGTACTGGACGCGTTCCTGAATCTTCAGCCAGTGAAGGGACTTCAGGTGCGGCGTAATGTGACAAAATTTTGAAGTGCTGTGTATTAATCTTGCCACTGCATTCATTACAGACTGGAGTCTCTTTAGCTGGTTCTAGGGCTGCCCACCTATTCCTGAAGAAGGGGTGACGTAAGTGAACCATGAGCACACTCGACTTTAAGTTGCAAAGATATGTAACATTGAGGATTCACATAACACATATTCTCGCAAGCAGACACATATAAGTTCGCGCTTGCACATGCCGCATGTGAACCTACAACATAAAAACCCAAATCTCAAATGAACATACACCCTGCAACTCTTGCTGACTTTCCCTGAAACAGGGGTGACACTGACAAAGTGAACCATTTTCTACAGCATGGGTGGTCAGCCGCATACCAACCTATAAGTCAAGGAACATACACAACAAATTACATTTTTGAAAATGATGGTTTAACTGTATTTGATATTTTCAGATTCCACGCCTTCCTGAAGGTTTGCCAGACCAAACCCGACTGTGGAAGGCAAAGTCTGCAGGAGCTGCTCATCCGGCCTGTGCAGCGGTTGCCCAGCATAAGCTTACTGCTGGACGGTAACCAGCTCTCTCACTCCATTCCCCTCTCTCTCTGCCCCAAATCCATTATTAACACTGAACTCCTCTACTGCCTAAGTGCTGATCAGTGCTCCATGTACTTATCCTCATTCTTTTCAGTATGATCGAAATTAATTTTCGTTGGTCTAAATCTAAATCTAAGCTGCAAAGATATGTATCATTTGAGATTCATATTGAATGCATTCCCACAAGCAGACACGCATAATTTCGCGCTTACACATGCCGCATGTGGACCTACATTATAAAAACCCAATCTCAAATTAACATAAGCCCTGCAACTCTTGCCGTCCTTCCCTGAAACAGGGGTGACATTGGCAAAGTGAACCATTTTTTACAGTATGGGTGGTCAGCTTCATACCAACCTATAAGTCAAGGAATACAAGCAATTAATAATATCCAGTTATACAAACAAACAACACTAAAAAATCTACAAAACATCTATAAAAATGAAAATTGATTCTTGGCCTTAGCTACCTACATTACAGATCAGCCGCCATTTTTTTCGGTCCTTACATACTTCTTTCATTTCATCCAGAGTCATAACCTTTTTCATACAAGCCCTCCTTTTATTATGACTGGATATCCCATTCATTCGCTATTTCCATTCATGATAATGGTTAATGGCTGGATAATGGTTAAAAATTGCCAGCTCACCAGAGGTTAAATGTTGGTTGGTGTTGCAGACATCCTGAAGCACACCAGCAAGTCCAACCCTGATCACTCGGCGCTGGAGAAGGCGCTGGCCGGCATCAAGGAGGTCATGGCGCACGTCAACGAGGACAAGAGGAAGACGGAGGGGCAGCTGCAGATGTTCGACATCTACAACGAGATCGACAACTGCCCAGTGAGGACATTAGCATTTTCTTTTATTTTAAGAAATCCTGTGCGGGAGACTCCCTCGATGTCAGAGCGTCATAGACCCCGAGACTCTAGGAGTCTATGACGCTTGTTGTAGTGCCGCAGAGTTGTTGTTTATGAGCTTGGTCGTCACTACAAAGCGCCGATACTCAAGTAAGACCCAGTGCCGGATGGACCTTTAGTGACTGGTCTTTGGTAAAGGTTTTATGAATTTTTCAACCCAGCGAAGAGCATATTTGAAAATATAGGTAGCTATATTTTTTATGCTCCGCCGGGATTTGAACCTACAACCTTCCATTTACGAATCCGAAGTGTTGCCACTGGACTACGGACCGGTCCAAGGGCCTTGTCACACAGAGGTTTTTATATCCGGTGCTTGATCAGAAGTCTAGTAGCTTATGGGGGTGTATAAAAGCTTTCATATGGTTTGCCCTGTAAAACTATAGATAAACCGTACAAAATTTGTGATTTGTAAATAGGAAATATTTCACTTTACAGAATGCCAAATTAAATATTTTTCAGTAAACTTACAACTGATGGAAAAAAGGAATGCATTGATCCCAGAACCTATTTATTTTCACCGACAAGGGAGCACTTCCACCCTCGAGAGTATGCCGAAATAGAAAATCATTTCTGACCGCCTTGGTGGCGATCGAAACCCTAGTTTGTGGCATGGAACGCAAGCATTCTACCAACTGAAGTTCTACATTTATGTATTTAAAATCTTGGAATAATTTTGACCAAAAGTTTATTATAAAAGTGGCAGCGGCGTGCATTGGGGAGTAGCTAGGGAATGCAATCTCGAGACGAGATCGCTAAGTCGAGATCTCGAGGGATCAGACATTCGATCTCGGCATTTTCGAGATCTCGAATGAATTTCGAAAAGTATTGTTTCAATTAGGTAACTGAAACATGATTAATACTGCTTAGTTGTGATTATGATGAGAGTAAGTCAACACAGAAATTCAGACCCGTAAAATGCCTTTCAAATTATCTTCTAGTTCCTCTTGAAGACTTCTATTTGATCTTGCAGCAGCACCGATAGTTTGCGTATGCGGTCCGTCCTTTCCTTCGTCAGTCAGCGAATCGCTCGCGCGCAGAGAGCACGTGTCATGCATCGCCGACTACTGCCGCTCGATCTCGTCAGTCTCGGTCGAGATCTCATCATTTTATGCTTCGAGATTGATCTCGAAAAATGAGGCGAGATCTCGGAAGATCGGGATCTCGGAATATCGAGATTGCATTCCCTAGGAGCAGCACATAGATTCCAATATGAATAATTTTACCTCTGACTCTTGTTTCACCCTATGTTGTCATGATGATGTATTGCCTGCAGCCCCACCTGGTGTCCTCCCACCGCAGCTTTGTCTCCCGCTGCGAGGTGACGGAGCTGTCCAAGGAGCTGTCGGGGCGCGGAGACCAGCTGGTGCTCTTCCTCTTCACCGACATCATGGAGGTCTGCAAGAAGAGATCACGGGTAAACAGCAACTCACCATACCTTGTTTTCCCTCATGTGTTTTTTTTTTTTAAGAAATCCTGTGCGGGAGACTCCCTAGATTTCAGAGACTCTAGGGGTCTATGACACTTGTTGTAGTGCCGCAGAAGTGTTGTTTATGAGCTTGGTTGTCGCTGTAGAAAGCGCCAATGCTCAAGCAAGACCCAGTTGCTGTAAAGCTGGATGGACCTTTTGATGACCGGTCTTTGGTAAAGGTTTAAGAATTTATCAACCCAGCGAAGAGCATATTTGAAAATATAGATGCTATATTTTTTGTGCTCCGCCGGGATTCAAACCCACAACCTTCCATTTACGAATCTGAAGGATTGCCACTGGACTACGGAACGGTCCAAGTAATATTGATAAAAAAGACTGAGCATTCCAACTTTTCTTCTGTGCTGGAGCGGCTGCAGATTGGATGTCAGAGAAGGATCATTGATCAATCTCACTGCCCTCCTTTGCACAGAATCAAGTTGGCCACTCAACTTCTTGGACACACCATACCAGAGATGACTGCCATACTCGATAATGGGGCGGATTTGGGATTTTTACAGAGCGCAATACCTGGGCTGAAGTAAAAGCTTACCAGTAAACTACCATCCATTAGTAAAATGAGGATTTACTTACGGATATTTAGTACCGCGTTTATAAGGTGGGCTCTAAGTGTGTGTTGGCTTCCAGGTGTTCAACTCCAAGAGTCCGCCTGTCCTGAATGGGCTGTCCCACGCGGGCTCCAGGCCGGGCAAGCTGTACCGCCATGTGCAGCTCATGCCACTCAGCACCGTCAAGAGGGTCATCGACATCAAGGACAGCCAAGGTCAGTGCCAGCTAACAATAACCATCCACTCACAAACTGTCTGTTGGACTGTGACCTTATCAATCTACATATATATGAGTCCCTTAAAAGCAAACACGCCACTGTCCATCACACTCAAATTATGGGAAATCAAACAATATTGAGTAACAGCTTCGTTATTTATATTTTTAAAAACATGCAAGGTTTATAAAATTGTTAATGGATGTACCATACTTTGTAAATATGTATTTTTTGCATTAAAGTAATCTAAATGACTAAATTAGATGAATTTGTAATTCAAAAGTCATTTGTGTTTTTTTATGGACAGTGGCGTGTTTGCTTTTAAGAGACTCATATATAAAATCAAACCCCCAACGATGGTGTCAGAAATGATTTCCAGTTTCAGCATTTATTTCAAACCCAAAATACCAGCAACATTTACTCAGCCTTCACAAGAAATGAGAACCAGGCCCCTGGGAGCTGGGAAATTCCCACTTCAACTGAAGTGGTTGGTGTAAGGCCGGCCCCTTTACCCGTAAAAATAAAAAAGGTCTGAATCGCCACATGAGGATAAGCCTTTGGGGATAACGCAGGCAAGAAGTTACACTATTTGTGTAGCTTAGCTGTGTGTATGTAAGTAAAAATGGCGCCTATTAACACATCTTATCATCTGTAAACAACGTGTTAAACCATCACATGATCATAAATTGTGCATATGAATGACTTGTCTAATTATTTTTCATCTTTCTATTGCTTTTGTTGCTCTCAAGGACGCTGCGGGACAGAAGTATTGGTATTATATTGGAAAATATTATCTTTATTTGTAAATTAAATTGAAATCATTATAAGAACAAGAGAGAATATGGAGATATGTAACAATTTAATTGAGTTAAATACCTACTTAAGTTCGTTTTAATCATTGACATATAAAAAAAGTGAACTCGAAAATATTTTGACACAAATGGATGCTGTATCCATTTCAACCAACCTCAACACAAATTGTCCTTAGTTAGAAAGAGAACAAAGATGCTCCCATTTTGACTACACTGTAAAAAGAGACGCGTTATAGAAGCTACTATATGCATTTTTACAAGCAAACAAGTATGAGTTTGCGCTTAAACATGCCGCATGTGGACTTACAATATAGGAACCCGAATCTCAAATGAACACACACCCTGCAACTCTTGCCGGCTTTCCCTGGAACAGGGGTGACATTGGCAAAGTGAACCACTTTCTACAGCATGGGTGGTCAGCCGCATATCAACCTATAAGTCAAGGAACATACACATCAAATTACATTTTTAAAAATAGACACATAATAATATGTATGGACATCAAAACTGAAACAGAAAACAAAATGCTAATTTAACCTTTTCTTCCCTGTGAAGTGTAAGCAGTACACTAACTTGTTATAATCTTTAATATCTCTATAAATATAATTTACATGGGGTTCAGATTCTAGGTATTCCTCCCTTATATATTTACGAATTTAATTAAAAATATATATTTATAATAATCAACACTAATTAGGCGGAGCAGAGCTGTTTTGTAAAAGTTGGAAATAAATTTACCAATTAAATAAAAAAAGAATGGCACCGATACAGGCGAACAGCGCTGTGGGTAGGTCGCGCATGCATGAAAGTGTGCGGCGAGTGCGACGCTATTCACATCTCACTCTCACATATTTCGCTACGATCGGAGCACATAAAATAGCGCATCTCCGTCGCTACCGCCGCATAAAGACGTTGGTCGATGTTTTTAGCATTCAAATATTAATTATTGTTATTTTTTACTTCAATTATACTTTATTAAAGCGATTAGCTATTAATATACCTACATTATTTACCGATCATAAATCCGACTTTTATGAGCGTGTAGTCACTACACAACACCGTTGCGCGTGTATTTTTTTTTAGCACAGAAAGGGGAAGGTTAAAAACCCTAGTCCTAGACACAAGATAACAATTAAACACAAGATAAAGAAAGAAAGTCCACATGGATGTTGAGGACGCTGTTTTGTTTGACAGGATTGTCAAACACATCTGTAAGCTATTTTTTATTAATCTATAATATGCTAGTTTTGGGTGGTTATTTTTTTTATGTCAATGGTTCTAATGTTTCGAAACACAAATCAAAATCGATTAGACACATTGAAGTGATTGCTTTGTGTGTTTGCAGATTGCCACAAGGTGTTTGCGCTGATGTGCCGCAGCAACCGCGAGCTGACGGAGAAGCTGTACTCGTTTGTGATCAGCGACGAGGCGCAGGACAAGATGCACTTCCTCAGGCAGCTGTGCCGGCAGATGGCCAACACTGTCTGCAAGGCCGACGCGGTGAGTGCGCTTAACTAATGTCACACATGCAAAACAAACACTAAATTATAAACAAACTACTAGTTGGCATGTCTAATCTAATCTAAATCTAAGCTGAAAGGATATGTATCATTTGAGATTCATATTAAATGCATTCCCACAAGCAGACACACATAATTTCGCGCTCACACATGCCGCATGTGGACCTACAATATAAAAAACCCAATTCTCAAATGGACATGAGCCCTGCAACTCTTGCGGACCTTCCCTGAAGCAGGGGTGACATTGGCAAATTGAACCATCTTTTACAGTATGGGTGGTCAGCCTCATACCAACCTATAAGTCAAGGAATACAAGCAATTAATTACATTATTATGTGCTACCCAAATATTTATTTTTATAAATTTGTGAAGAGGAAGCAGTTCACCTATTTGCCTAGCCAAAAACAGGTTAGAAATCATCAATTAATTAGATTTAGATTTAGGATTAATAAATTGTTTTTCTTAATGAATTAGGTGTTGATTTACCTCTGGTGTGCCAGCGATTTTTATCCATTATCCAGCACCCGATCTCTTGGCATTGATTTGAAATATCTCCAAAGATACAACACATATCTCCTATCTGGTTTTTTTTCTTAAAAGGCAGTGAAATCAAGTTTTTTAGTACATAATTTATAAAAACATGAGTGACGTAATTACTGCACTGTCTCATAATATTATTATTACAAAAAAACATTTCCTTCTATAGCAGAGGACTTATAGACTTATATCGATAAGTTATTATAATATAAGTCTCTTATTTTATAATATATAATGTCTCTTATATTATAAGTTATCTTATCCGTCCGTAAGCGGTAGTCACACAATTACCAATAGTTCATTTTGAGCCATCAAGGCTGGAAGTTTCATCACCACGGTAATTCTTACCTACCGAATATCGGTAATATTTGGGGAAGGACGGCAAGAGTTGCAAGGCTTATGTTCATTTGAGATTGGGTTTTTATATGTAGGTCCACATGCGGCATGTGTTAGCGCGAAATTACACATATCTGCTTGTGGGAATGCATTTAATATAAAACTTAAATGATATATATCTTTGCAGCTTAGATTAGATTAGATTAGAAGACCTGTCAATCCACGATGGCTGCAAGTGAACAGCTGATTAGTCGTCATACAAATATTACCGATATTCGGTAGGTAAGAATTACCGTCGTTCCTTGACTTATAGGTTGTTATGCGGCTGACCACCCATAATGTAAAAATTGGTTCACTTTGCCAATGTCACCTCTGTTTCAGGGAAGGACGGCAAGAGTTGCAAGGCTTATGTTCATTTGAGATTGGGTTTTTATATTGTACACATGCGGCATGTGTTAGCGCGAAATTATACATATCTGCTTGTGGGAATGCATTTAATATAAAACTTAAATGATATATATCTTTGCAGCTTAGATTAGATTAGATTAGAAGACCTGTCAATCCACGATGGCTGCAAGTGAACAGCTGATTAGTCGTCATACAAATATTACCGATATTCGGTAGGTAAGAATTACCGTCGTTCCTTGACTTATAGGTTGTTATGCGGCTGACCACCCATAATGTAAAAATTGGTTCACTTTGCCAATGTCACCTCTGTTTCAGGGAAGGACGGCAAGAGTTGCAAGGCTTATGTTCATTTGAGATTGGGTTTTTATATTGTAGGTCCACATGCGGCATGTGTTAGCGCGAAATTATACATATCTGCTTGTGGGAATGCATTTAATATAAAACTTAAATGATATATATCTTTGCAGCTTAGATTAGATTAGATTAGATTAGATGAAACTTCCAGCCCAGATGTAGACACGCAATTTGATAGACGGTTGGTCACAGATTTGTGTAATTTTTCGTGGACCCTCATTTTTATGCCACGTCAATGTAGACCCCTGTCGAGTATCCCGTGCACCACTTTGGGAATCACTGGTTTAATGAATTCTAAATAACATTGTGTCCCGTGTGTCTGTTTTACAGGAGAAGTTCTTGGCGACGCTGGAGTCTCACCAGCTGGACATTGACACCAGCGACATTGCCCTAGGAACACTGTCTAAAGCTTTCAAATTTGCATCCAGGACGCGGTTAAAGGTAAACGTTCACCCATTCCTAGCAGCCAACTTACCAGTATACAGGTGCAGGCAGTAGCTGAATCTTCTGTGTTATGTGATCTAGATTAGATATGCATACAGGCATATAGAGCTGCGTACAATGGAGTCCGCACATTTGAAAATTCCCTCGGCCGGATCGATTGTCCGGTCGATAGCTCAGTTGGTAGAGTGCTTGCATTCCATGCCGTGAGCTCGGGTTCAAATCCCACCGAGGGTGTCAGAAATGATTTCCCATTTCGGTGTTTATTTCAAGGTAAATCATATTTCCCCTGATTTAAATGTGCGGACTCCATAGGGCTGTGATGTCATACAAACAAGCTGAAATACAAGTTGTCACTCAATTTTCCCCGTTTTTAGGGATAATTTTGAACTATCACAGCATTGGACTTTTATATGTTAAGAAGGAGTGTGTCGTACTTCACAGCCCTGTGTAATATATATTTATAAAAGCCTCACTCTGTCATTTCTTCTCGTGCACCTGGTCAGACCCAAAATGCCAAAATAATTTAAGCTTCCACCAAAGCACACACCACATCATATTTTTGTTATAAAATTGTATATATTCTGTATGTTTATGCGCCTTACAAATATGTCAAACTCGGTTAATGGGCCGACAGGTTTTTCTCCTTATAGCAGTTATTCGTTATAAATGAAGACGACAGGGGAAGAACAAGGAATGTCAGTTGAAGAACATTATGAGTAAATCAAAATCTTAAATTTAGAATTATGGTTATTGCCTGGCAATGGCAATGCAATGGCGTCTGCTCTGATGAAATATCCTCACTTATACCCCCGCCTCTCGTCACAACAAGGGCAACTCGTAGAACGGCTCACATTCAACCATTTGCAGTCGATATCAAAACTATGAGAACTTGGTGTTTTCACTTCTCATTCCTCCGCCAAACTGCCCGCTTATGGAATGAGTTACCGGTATCTGTGTTTCCATCCCAATTTAACCTTGCCCTTTTCAAATCCAATATCAATCGCCATTTCCTCTCAGTGTCTCAAAACAAAGCAACGCCACACACACCACAGCACTGCGCAGCTAACGACCCTGCAACCGGACATGGACAACTGCCACATCACCAACACCTCTGCGGCACTATAACAAGTGTCATTAGACCCTTAGAGTCTCTCGAATCTAGGGAGTCTCCCGCATAGGCTTTCTTAAAAAAAAAAAAAACAAAGAACCGGAAATACCGCCATAAACTGTGATAGTGACTGTTGTTGCATTACAAATTTTGCAGAGCTTTAGATACACACAGATGCCACTAGATTTTACTCTTTTTCTTACAAACCTGTTACTTTAGTTTTGCTGGCACTCCTTGTTTTCCCCTGTAGTCTGTATATATAAAGCAACACACTTTTATGTTGTTATTATTTAGACAATGTATCTGTCATATTCGGATATATCCCAACATGTTTGTAGGAAAGTTAGCTCGAACTAACATATCAGTAAGTAATTTCTCATTATTCTCATTGTTCCTTGACTCATAGGTTGGTATGCGGCTGATCACCCATGCTGTAACAAATGCTTCACTTTGCCAATGTCACCCCTGTTTCAGGGAAGGACGGCAAGAGTTGCAGGGTGTATTTCCATTTGAGATTTGGGTTTTTATGTTGTGGGTTCACATGCGGCATGTGCAAGAGGGAATTTGTACATGTCTGCTTGTGAAAATGTGTATAATGTGAATCCTCAATGTTTCATATCTTTGCAACTTAGATTAGATTAGATTAGCTGTGAATTCCCTATATCCGTTGATCGCCATTTAAGCCAGTTTGACTGTATAATTGAAATGATTTCTTTTTCTACGTGTTGAAGTTTAAAATTGGCCCAAATTCTGTTACCTATTCATGGATATGAATGTATACATTCATGGAAGTCAGCTGGTTGAAAAGAGTTGTATGGTGTGTCAGATAGAGTGTTAGTGTTGGCAGCGCGGGTGATTGGTGTTTATTTGCAGCTTGAGTCCATTGCGGCAATACCGTGGTTCAGGAGCGGCGACCAGGAGAGGCCCAACACGCTAGAGAGCTGGGTACTGCTGCACACACTACACACTTATATATATATATAGCTTGCCTCGCTCTCTCATGTCTCCTTCATCACCGCTCACCTGCTTCTGGGATGTTTGCAAAATTATCATCATTGGAATAACAATATCAAATTATTTACTTGACCCGTCCCCATTTTCAATTTGATGTTCATTTTTAAGATGGAATGTGTTTCTACCCTCCCCTCTTCCGTTGACATTTTTCAATTTATGGAAATTTTTGGTCTTAATATAATAATAATATTAGGATGATTTATTTGGTGAGCGCTGTTTTTTTGTGTGTATCACACCTCAAGAGCCCTCTGCGAGTTGGTTGTCGCTGAAGAAAGCGCCAATTCTCAAGCAAGATCCAGTTGTTGTACCTGTACCTGACCTGTTGTTAAAAAAAAAAAACGCAACTAAGCTACACATATAGTGTAACTTCTTGCCGCGTTATCCCCGAAGGGGTCGCATGTGGCGAGTTGAACCTATTTATTTTTACAGGTAAGGGGGCCGGCCTTACGCCAACCACTTCAGTTGAAGTGGGAATTTCCCAGCTCCCGAGGGGGCTGGTACTCATTTCTTGTAAAGGCTGAGTAAACCTCGCCGGTATTTATATTATGGGGTTTGAAATACACACCGAAATTGGAAATCATTTCTGACACCCTCCTCGGTGGGATTTATATATATAATTGGATAATTTATTTAAAGCGCCGTTTTTGTGTGTAGCACACCTCAAGGGCCCTTGGTATAAAATATATGAGGAATGAGAAGATATGAAGGGAATAATATAAATAATGGGGTATGTCCATACTCGTATACATGTGAATGCACATACATACGGATTTGAACCCGAGCTCACGGGGTAGAATGCAAGCACTCTACCAACTGAGCTATCGACCGGACATTAAAGACAGTAAAGGTTTATGAATTTTTCAACCCAGCGAAGAGCACATTTGGAAATATAAATGGTATATATTTTTGTGCTCCGCCGGGATTCAAATCCACAACCTTCCATTTACGAGTCCGAAGTGCTGCCACTGGACTACGGACCGGTCCAAGAAATTTCTTCTTCATTCCTTTGTGGCCCCCAATTGAGTACAAAATACATCACATGGCCAGCAACATCATACGAGTTTGGCATGCCTGACGTATACTGTATAAATTGGTTCACTTTGCCAATGTCACCCTGTTTCAGGGAAAGGCAGCAAGAGTTGCAGGGCTTATGTTCATTTGAGATCGGGTTTTTATATTGTAGGTCCACATGCGGCATGTTTAAGCGTGAGCTCATACGTGTCTGCTTGTGAGAATGCATATAATGTGAATCGCCAATGTTACATATCTTTGCAACTAAGGCTGGTTTTAATGTCGCGCTGACCGTTCAAAATATATGAACTTGTAGGAAGCATTTTAGACTGGAGCGTAGCTCTTAGCGCGCAACACTTCCTACAAGTTCATATATTTTGGCTGTCAGCGCTGACGGTCAGCGTGTTGTCAGCGCGACACTAAAACCAGCCTTAGATTAGATTAAAAGTGTTAAAAACTTGATAAGTAAAATATATTTTCATATGAATTGTTCTGATGAAATTTTGCAAACATGGACATCATCTCACTGTTCTGGTTTACCATCTTTCTGTTTTCATTTAATTGAGTTGGCTGATGTACTTTTAGTTTCCAGCTTCCTAACAGCATGCACCCACCACTGGACTTTTCATTTGCTCCACGAGGAAGAACTTTGCTTGCGTTCTCTTTCATATATTTCTCTGCATGTGTGATATTTACTTACTTGACTTCTCCGAAGACAACAAAATTGTGAAGTCTCTATGAAAATGGCAAACTGATGTTTTATTATTGTCTATGTGACTAGGGTCTTCAGCAACCAATAACAAAATATTTGAATATTTGACTGGCATTGACAGTGGAGCGTTTCTTTCAGATTTTCAATTTCGTTTAATAGATCCCAGAAAGAAATGCTCCAGTGTCAACAGAATACTTGTTTGCCTTTTCCCTAGCAAACTGTCCGTGTGATGTCACAATTTTATTGTCTATAGAATTTGTTCAGAGTCCAAATTACATGATGACAAAATCGCTCAGTTTCTCTAAGCAACAAGCTTTTTATCGGCAAGCAAACATCAGTCCTGTGTGGGACTGCCGTCCTTAGCAGCCAATAACAATGCCTTTTCCCTAGCAACCTGGCTAGGTGACATCATAATATTGTCTATGTCAATTCACATGCCGACCTCATTGTAATCATTTCCAAGATATGAAGTGGTGCTTGTCACTGTGTTTATTAGTTTTTTAGTTAATTCAAACTGGAGTATCTAAAATAAATTGAAAGTAATAGTTAAGTATAAAATAATAGTGAAGCTAAAAATACCGTGTCTTAGGGCCTGTTGCACCAAACTACAATCAGACAAAAATCAAAATTAAGTGTGATTTCTCCCTTTCAAATCAAACATTTGGTTGCATATACGTAAGTCAGCTGATGTACATCATATTTCCTGTTCAAATTCCATCATCTTATTACCCACTTTCGAAAAATATTTAACCGAGGTCCTTACCAACCAAGTCCGGTCGATAGCTCAGTTGGTAGAGTGCTCGCATTCTACCCCGTGAGCTCGGGTTCGAATCCCACCGAGGAGGGTGTCAGAAATGATTTCCCGTTTCGGTGTTTATTGCAAACCCCAAAATAAAATACCGGCAAGGTTTACTCAGCCTTCACAAGAAATGAGTACCAGCACTCTCGGGAGCTGGGAAACCTCCACTTCAACTGAAGTGGTTGGCGTAAGGCCGGCCCCCTTACCTGTAAAAATAAATAGGTTCAACTCGCCACATGCGACCCCTTCGGGGATAACGCGGCAAGAAGTTACACTATATGTGTAGCTTAGTTGCGTTTTTTATTTACCAGAATTAAGCAATACAATTTGATGTGTCAATGAAATATTTATTGGAGGTTGGTGCAACAGGCCGCAGTGTAATGTTACCAAATGAGTCCATTGCTGATCTCTCGTGGAGGTGATGCTCTCACATATGTTGTTGTGTTGCAAATATTGATTGGAAGTTGGTGCAACAGGCCCTTGCTGCGTTAATGATCTCACTGTGAATATAAATGTTGTGATTGAGTGCATGTGTGTTTAGGTGGGGCGCGCCTTCTCCTTCAACAAGACGCCCTCCAAGCTGAAGCGCGCCATGTCCTCCATGATCTCCCCCTTTGGCTCCACCTCCAACCTCACGCCCGCCAGCCAGCTGGCGCAGATGCGCCTGGCCAGCTGCAACAACATCAATGTAAGCCAAACACCACACACCTCACTAACAAATAATACAACTAAAGCCTGTCTACTTTTTCTTTCCTTGGCCCAATGCCTTGAAGGCTCAGAGCTTTACGTACCACAATCCTCCAGAAGCGCTATTCTGCTGAATTCCTTGCGACCTTAAGGCGATGAGATAGCGATTTGTGCCCAAATATAGGGTGTATTGTGGTTTTTTTATCTACAGAGCTCTTTCGCAAGCGCTAGCAAGCTCCGACTTGGATTGATATGTGAAGTGTAAGGACTTTAGCAGAATGTCTCTTCAGAACTCTCTGTCCCCCACTCCCAGATCTTTAGCATCGGTCTGCCCACCACATCCCGTCAGACATTTCTGATTATTCTGTAGTCCTCTGCATGTGCTACATGTCCGGCTCACTGGAGTCTTTTTGATTTTATTACCGACGCTATGTTTGAGGCTTGAAAAACAGACCTCAGCTCCGCGTTGGTATGGATGAGCCACCTGTCATCCTCAGATACAAGTCCAAGAAGGCGACGAAGCATTTCATTCTCAAAGACCTGGAGAGATTTATCTTGTTTCCGAGTCAGACTCCAGGCTTCACATCCATAAAACCAACTGAAGTGCATGTAATCTCTTTAAATTATAGTGAAAAATGTCTGTATTAGACTTGTTGAGTTCTTTACTCTGAGTCATTGACATGAAATTTGACTAGACCTAAAAGACCTGAAATGAGCTAATGAAGTGTGTGTGTGTTCGTTGTTCCAGGAGCTGGGCGCAGGCACACAGTCGGCAGCAACAGAAGTCCTGGTGGCCCCCATGTCAGTGCAGCCCACACGCAAGGCCAAGGCCTCCAGCCTGTCTGCCAGCAGCATGGGGCGCTTGTGACATGTCTAGTGGCAAGTCCTCCAGCCTGTCTGCCAGCAGCATGGGGCGCTTGTGACATGTCTAGCTCTTTGAATAGAATGCACCTACTAAATTGATTCTCTAAAGAGTGGGAAACATGAGTGATATTCGTCAATTCAATACTGTAAGGGCCTCTCTAGACACAACACATTCGCCCCAAATTGTTTATGGATTACCGGACAAACTGTGTGAATACTTACATACGTCTTTGTACTCTAATGACTTCCGATCCGGCTCCGTATAGAAAAAAAATGGGGCAGAAAGTGTCTAGTGTGAAATGGCTGTAAAACAGAAATTCTTGAACAATTTCAAGTTTTCTTGTAATTTTCTTTGAAATTACTTTCTATTGACCTCTTCCATTCCTCATGTTTGCGCTCTTTAGTGGACGTTGTTAAGTACCTGGTGTGTGTGGAGCATCGTTAAGCGGCTCTGTAACGAGACTAAGTGGTGGAACATTTAAATCAAGTGAACAGAACCATGTGAAGGGAAGTATCTCAATTATAGGACCAAGTGAAAAGTGCATTTGGAAATTGTCCAGGTAGTGGTTAGGCAATGCATTGTTTATACTGGATCACACTCCTCCTCTGGAATGTATGCATTGTGTCCTCTCGCTTCTCATTGGGACCATGCTGGAGTCTTTAATCGTTATGAAAGCTGCACAAATTTTTGCTTTATTGTGGTAAAATAAAAGAATATATTGACAATAGAAAGGATATAGGGGGCATAGGAGATAAAAACTTAATTGTTCAGGAGAGCAGTTCAAAGCTTGAGATTGCAGGAAAATTGACATAACTTTTTTATTTTTTATCATATTGTTATAATCAATACAGCTCTAGAATTAAAAAAGAAACATTGGCATTTCTATTAATTTGATTTTACATTGTTTTATGTCACAAGCGCCTTTAGGACAAAAAATTTCATCAGTTACACAAAACCATACTTCAAAAATGCAGTTGTTTGCTTGGGCATAAACGACAAAAAAATTCATCGTAGAGCCATGGGAGTGAGCGCATTAGAAAGAAGGGAAAATTTTAAGTAGGATAGCATTCATAACTCATTTTCAACCAAAATGTTGTTTATTTTCCTTTTAACCGTCAATATGAATGATGTATTTTAATGAAAACAAACAAAATGAAATTACACCTGTAGGCATGAATGTTGACAGATTCTTCTTTTCTTCATGTCGCTACAGCCCAATGGTCACCTTTAACTTTTGCCACCAACTTCCCGCCTGTCCTCCGATGCCGTTTCTTCAGTTCGCAACTTGTAGAAGCCGTCTGATGTGTCTTGACTGTTGGACAGATCACATTTGTTATTTTCCTAGGGCTTCGTGTAACCTTAGTACCAACTATAGGGCAAGACACATCAGTGGAGTTCTATCAAACTGCTTCTGTTTATTTCTGAACGAGACAAGGTTCTGTGGTCGGAGTCCAATCCATACATTCCAGATAAGGTTTTTATGTGTATTTTTTATGGATTTTAATGATGAATAAAACGGTCCCAAATAATGGAAAAAAAAACAAGTTATGAATGTAGTGGTGTTTGCGTCTATGTGAATTTTTACTTCATTACAAAGTTCTTCATAATTTTGCAGGACAAAGAACTCTGCACAAATTCTAATTAAAGACTACAGGGGAAGAACATGGAATTTCAGTTAAAGAATTTTTTGAGTAAATCAGAATTATAAACTTATCATGATTATTGCCTGTCACAAAGAAACGTAAATACCACCATAAACTGTGATAGTGACTGTTGTTGCATTACAAATCTCGCAGAGCTTTAGATACACACAGATACCACTACGCTGCCTCAGTTCTTGTTTATCGTATACGCCATTGAGAAAATTTTACATGAGCAATGTTTGCATGTGTACTGGACCAATGTGTCTTATGAAAACAAGAAATTTATTTAAAAAATATTTAAAAGAACTCTCAAACTATCGATTTTTACAGTTTTTCTTAGCTCAGATTGTGTAGAATTTGATTCATAAGACAACTGCATGAAAAAGTCATATTTGACAAGATTGGCGTATACGATAAACAAGAACTGAGGGAGCGACTAGATGGCATTAGTAGATTATCTTCTTATTTTTGCCGACATTCCTTGTTTTTCCCCTGTAGTCTTAAATTTAGAACTTTTTTCACAATTGGCTAACGTCACACCTCTGTGGGACTACAGTCCTTAGCAACCAATAGTAAAATGTTTATTTGCCCTTAGCAACCCGGCCTTGTGATTCACATTTTTTTGGCTATGGTATTTGTTCAGAGTCTGACAACTTCTTTTATGCTCACTTTTAGCAAAGTAAAATCCTACACGGCTTAAACGGAACAAAGATGGCAGTTGAGGCGGGGCGCTGTCGTGATGCTAGGGCCTACAAACTATGAAATCAATGTTCATTATTTTGTTTCTCCATAACAAAATTTTCCTTGAACTTTAACAACCCAGCTAACTTCATGTTGAACTATCAAAAATTATGTTTTACACAATGGAGGCTGTAGTTCTGATTTTAACCGCGTTCAGTATGATTCGTGTGGCAATATGGGAGCATGATTTGTTTTCGGGTCGCCAGATGAGAATATTTTTTGTCACAAAATATCAATAATTAATAAATGTACATATTATATAAATTATATTATATTGCAACATTGTCATCGATTATTAATAATATTATTATTATTTTAAGAAATAATTGTGATTTTATTTTTTGTGTTGTCTCACTGAAGCATATTTTGTTGATCATTTTACGCGCCGACTGACGATCCTTAATTTTTAAAATAATTGCATTTTTAAAGTAAAAATAAATCAATTTAAAAACATCCCTTCACATAAATATAATTCATAATGGATGTTTCTTATATAAATGCATATCGACGCTTGAAAGGCAAAAGAGCTTAAGCGACAAAATGAAAACTTTAAGTTGAAAATTAAAAAAAAAAATTATAACTCCGTGATTTTATTTCAGATTTTTACAGCTTCTAAGAAGAATGGTATTAAGTTTTGTTGTTGTTTCTTATGAAAATATCAAATCAGCATAAGCAATAAAACTATTTTTTCGTTTTTTTGACAAAGACGCTCAAGACGTTTCCGCTGTTTAACACTACACTTTTTAAAAATGCAAACAGCGTAAGGGACAACAAAAATCAACCTATCCGGACAAGGTATACACCAATCGACGCAGAAAAAAAAACTATGTCTGGTGGTGCTAAAAACTAATTTTCGACCACACTCGCTTATGCCCTTTTGCCTGTCAAGCGTCGATATCTAGGTCTGAGATATAGACATTGTTGCACAAGAAAAAGTACATAAAAAAAACGCAACTAAGCTACACAAATAGTGTAACTTCTTGCCTGCGTTATCCCCGAAGGGGTCGCATGTGGCGCTTCGGTATCTATTTATTTTTACAGGTAAGGGGGCCGGCCTCACACCAACCACTTTCAGTTGAAGTTGGGGTTTCCCAGCTCCCGGGGGGGCTGGTTCTCATTTCTTGTGAAGGCTTAGTAAACCTTTGAGATCGAACCCTTGCTCTCGGCATGGAATGCAAGCATTCTACCAATCGAGCTACATTAAAATTACTATTATATTGTGAACTATTTTGTAAAATACTTGCATTCAAAGCCAGCGGGCTAGGGCTCGATTCTCACCAAGAGTGTCTACAAGTAATTTCTCTGAGACCGATTAGATAATTAAAATATTCATGAACAATATGAATTTTTAGAGAGACAACACAATCCAAAATAAAACATGTAATATATTGAATGTATCTGGTTTTGTGGCAACATTTACCCTCGTTTCCGTGACTTTTTACGCTTCATTACGCAGCACTCGTGTAACGCAGCATTAGCCTCGCACGAGTTCCGCGTAATTTTAAAGTCATGACGTAAACGACACAAATGTAAATGACACTTCTTACAAAGAACGATTTGTAAATAATGATAAAGATTACAAGTTGTATGCCATTATTATAAATGTTGTTTTCAAGTCCTATTATAAAATTGGTTGTAGACAAAATTTAAAATCAGATGAGATTATTTGTTTGCAGCTTACGTTTTTGGCAGGGGGTATCTTTAACCTTATCTAATCTAATCTAAGTTGCAAAGATGAACACTGGGGATTCACATTATATGCATTCTCATAACCAGACACATATGCTCAAACCCTCCTCGTACCCGTCCTGTATGTATATGTCAGAAGGACCCTCAGCACATGGACACTAATACAAAGCTATATATTTTCTCAAGTGGCGGAAGGCCTTCCCGTGAATTAAAAGCAACGGCACGACAAAACAAGAACCTCTAGGTCAGAGGCGTGCCCATGACTCTAAAAGTAAATGGTTCAATGTTACTGAAGCTAATAGCATACGTATAAATTCACGCTTGCACATGCCGCATGTGAACCTACAACATAAAAACCCAAATCTCAAATGAACAAAAACCCTGCAACTCTTGCCGACCTTCCCTGAAACAGGGGTGACATTGGCAAAGTGAAATATTTTCTACAGCATGGGTGGTCAGCCACATGCCAACCTATAAGTCAAGGAACTGAAGGGTATTAAAGTGGAAAGATATCCTTGTGGTACATAAAGAAACGTCCAACTGACCAAAGATTTAGGAATGCGGTTTAAACTTTTTTACTCTAGCTATTTTATGCAGATAGTTCTTTTTAACATTCAAAATTTAGTATTTTCAAGTTGAAAAATAGTCGTTTACTTTAGCACAAGGTGTGATAATCGATAATCCTATTTTAGGAACAAATATTTAATCTTTTCTTGGTCAAAGAAATACGGTTTCCCATTTTTTAAATTCCTGGTTAAACAACTTCTCCAATCGCTGTTGTTTTTTTTTTTTTTTTTTAAAATAGATTTGTGGAAAGGAATGCAATCCACCAACCTATTTTACCTGGCCAGTTGTCTTCATGCGAAAGCAGAAGCTTGTGTGCATGCAACGGCATCTGTTTAACCAGGGTCGAAGTTATCGTCGCGGGATTCGAACCAGCGTTATCTGGTTCCAAACAACCTGTCTTGATCCCCGCGGCTATAACACCGACCAACTACCATTTCTTCCTGTCCTTACACACTTCTTTCATTTCATCCAGAGTCATAACCTTCTTCATACAGGCTCTCCTGTTATTATGACTCTGGATATTCCTTGACTATTCCTCTGGCTATTCTGGATTATTCCTTGACTTATAGGTTTGTATGAGGCTGACCACCCACACTGTAAAAAATGGTTCACTTTGCCAATGTCGCCCCTGTTTCAGGGAAGGTCGGCATTAGTTGCAGGGCTTATGTTCATTTAAGATTGGGTTTTTATATTGTAGGTCCACATGCGGCATGTTTAAGCGCGAAATCATACATGTCTGTTTGAAGGAATGCGTTTAATATGAATTTTAAATGATATATATCTTTGCAGCTTAGATTTAGATTTAGATAATAATGGATGAGCTTAATAATTAATGATGTTATATAACTTACATAATATTTTGTATATTTTGTAGAAATTGGTATTTACAACGACGCCACTTTTGGTACTTGTACATCATTTGCCATCATCGGCAGACCAGACTCTCCCCCCTTTAATGTGAATGATGTAATATATGGACAGCCCCATAGATGAAAGTTCATGGTTAAGTGAAGAGATTCTGTTGCACACAACTTTTAGTAAATAATTTTTAATTAATGTTTAGTTAGCTAAAGATGTAAATAAAATTAATTATAATGAAGCAAACATATAAATTAAAAAATATATAATTCTACCAACCTAAAAAAAAATGAGTTTTACTTTTTCCACTCTCCCGAATGCGGATGTGCATGCTGAGTACCGTCATCAGCATTGGTAAGACGCTTCTAAGCGACACATATAGTGTAACTTCTTGCCGCGTTTTCGCCGAAGGGATCGCATGTGACGAGCGGAACATATTTATTTTTACGGATAAGTGCCCACTTTACGCCAACCACTTCAGTTGAAGTGGAGGTTTCCTGGCTCTCGAGGGGACTGGTACTCGTTTAATGTGAAGGCTGAGTAAACCTTGCCGGTATTTTATTTTGGGTTTGAAATAAACACCTAAACAGGAAATCATTTCCGGTGGGATTCGAGCCCGAGCTCTCGGCATGAAATGCAAGCGCTCGACCGTACAAGACAACTTGGGATTAGTCCCTTCTTCCTTTATCAACCAAATAAGAAGGGATTTGACCTGTCCGTAGTGCAGTGGCAACACTTCAGACTTGTAAATAGAAGGTTGTGGGTTTGAATCCTGGCGGAGCACAAAAAATATACCATTTATATTTTCAAATATGCTTTTCACTGGGTGAAAAATTCATAAACCTTTACCAAAGACCAGTCACTAAAGGTCCATCTAAACTTACAGCAACTGGATTTGGCTTGAGTACTGGCGCTTTGTAGTGACGACTAAGCTCGTAAACAACACCTCTGCGGCACTACAACAAGTGTCATAGACCCCTAGAGTCCCTGAAATCTAGGGAGTCTCCCGCGCAGGATTTCTTAAAAAAAAAATATGTATATCGACAAATTGCTTTGCTGTTGGGTCCCACAGACCCTACCTCACTTTGAAGATATCCACAGCGACGACATGCGTCAGAAGATGTCTCACAGCATACAGCATAGGAACTGTATCCCTGCCCAGAGATTAATATTTTAAAGTGGAGCGGTCATTGAGTAATAACGTAGAGGAGCAGAAACTAAATTACTGCATTGATTCATACTATAGCCCACGTTTGTCTCAGTCCTGTTAAACGTTGCATTGGTGCAGTCATACGAAATAAGGCCAGTTTGTCCAAATCCATTTTGTGTTTCAACACGCAATTATAGCACATGCCATAATGTCTTGAAATAATGCATTTTTCCTTTAAAATTCATAAATTTTAGCGATCACAATATTTATAAACCGTGTTATCTGTCAACTGGCAGCCATTATTATTCGCAATAGTACCAACTTTCTAAGAACATTTTTACATTCTTCAGAGTTTTTTGTACACATGGAAATGCAACTGTGAAGTTCTTTGTTCTCTTTCTTACTAATGACCATTTTTGTAAGAAAGTTGAAACAGATATATAATGTCTATTTTTGTTAAAATAATTTCTAGTCCACAGATATGATAAGCCAATGGTGGCATTTATAAAAATAACACTTCCGTGACTGGTTAATTGATGCAATAATAAAAATAATAAAAAGGGAAATGGCGTCAAGTTTTTTTTCAATACTTTATCTATTTGCGATAATAATTCTAATAAATTTTTCTTACAACTATATTTGTTACATTCAAAACATAAATTAACGCAATCCATTTTGCCAACAATTTTATTCATGTTCATCACTTTATTCACTCTTCTATTCACATTTATCATTTATTTTGAGATTGTAATGAATTTAAATACTGATATCCTTAATTTATATGTTGGTATGAAGCTGACCACCCATACTGTAAAAAATAGTTCACTTTGCCAATGTCACCCCTGCTTCAGGGAAGGTCGGCTGAGTTCATTTGAGATTTAGGTTTTTATATGTTGTAGGTTCACATGCGGCATGTGCAAGCGCAAATTTGTACGTGTCTGCTTGTGAGAATGCATATCGACGGTTAAAAAGCAGGAGGGCATAAGCGACATAAACTAAATTGTTCAGGCGAGCAGTTTAAAGTTTGAGATTCCAGAAAAATGGCAGAACTTTTTTATGATATAGTTAAAATCAATACAGCTCTAAATTAAAAAAATAAAGGCATTTATTGGCATTCCTATTAATGTGGTTTTACAATGATTTACAATTTTTTGGATGTCACAAGCGCCTTTAGGACAAAACAGGCCAAAATCTTGTCGGTTACACCAAAACCATAGCTTGAAAACGCAGTTGTTTGCTTGGGCATAAACAACACAAAAATCATCGTAGAGCTATGGGAGCTAGCGCATTAGAAAAAGTGGAAAATTTCAAGTAGGATAGCATTCATAACTCATTTTTGACCGAGATGTCTTTTAAACGTCGATATAATGTGAATCCCCAATGTAACATATCTTTGCAACTTAGATTAGATTAGATTAAAATGAAATAATAGGGGATAGCTTGGCTGATTCATTCTACATGAGTTACATCAATGTTAAGCTGAATAAAACACAGGCAGTGCTTCAACATTGGTTCACATTTCTTTTTCAAAAAAATATAACTAAGTAAGTAATTTTCAATATATATTACAACAATCTACTTAATAAGGCATGAGTCCATTTTTAGAAAATCCTCAATACAAATTCAATCCCTTTTTCCTCCAAACGATTGCACAGGCATGCAGAATCAAATTATTGAAAAAAGAAACTTTTTCTCTTTTTTTTCTACCATCACTGTGAGATGAAATGTTGGTTTCGAGGAGAGCGATGCCGTCTTCCCTTTCTATTTGCGTGCTTCATAGACCGGTCCGTAGTCTAGTTGGTTAACACTTCTGACTTGCGAATGGCAGGTTGTGGGTTCGAATCCCGGTGGAGCACCAAAAATATACCATTTATATTTTCAAATATACTCTTCGCTGGGTGAAAAATTCATACACCTTTACCAAAGACCGGTCACCAAAGGTCCATCTAGCCTTACAGCAACTGGGTCTTGCTTGAGAATTGGCGCTTTCTACAGCGACGACCAAGCTCGCAGAGGGCTCTTGAGGTGTGATACACACACTTCTCCTTTTTTGTTCTTCCTGCAACATCTTTTTGTTGGACTTCCTTTCTAATCCATGATGTCCATTTTAGAAAATTTTACGGCAGCAAAAACCAGATCCTCCCTTTCAACGTACATAAAGTATTTGTAAAGGTCTCGAACATTAAGTTTTTTCTCTTTGGAGAAATAACAAGAAGGTTCCTGGTCTATGCATTGGGCAGCGGCAGCTCCCCGACCCTCGCCTTCCTGTACTTCTCCTTGAACAGCTTCCCCCGCTGATCCAGCGGGTCCAGCATCCTGTTCTTCTGCACCACGGTGTTCACCCGCTTGCTGGATATCTGGAAGGTCTTCAGGAAGAACTCCCGGCAGACGTCCACCCCGTACACGGTGTAGAAGCGGGAAAAGTTGCGCTTGCTCTCGCCGTTGATCTTCCCGCGCTTCTTGAAGTTCTCTATGATCAGATTGTTGAGGAAGCACGTCTGGTTGTTGTAGCTGCCCAAGCTCATGAACAGCTTGAAGATGTCTTCCTGCCGGTCGACGGATATTTTGTTGTGGCAGTTTTTCTTGCAACACGCTACTACGGGTGTGAACACTTTAGGTTGCACCGGCTGTCCTTTATAATTCAGATACATTTGGTTTGTGTACTTGTTCTTTACTCTCTCCTGCCTCGTCTGAGGGTTCTTTCTCTTTCTTCCGCCTTTGTTTTTGACCGGCACCGTTGCTGCTTCTGCTTGAGGCGGCGCAGCCATTGGCACATCCATATTGTGGATTGCTTCCATTGCACAGGGACATTGAGGACTGTGCATCTATGGAAGTTTTACCATATTTTGTACTTTTAACTTAATATCCTGAAGTCAGCAACCAAAGAATGACAGTTTACTAGAATAGTGTTGCCATTGCATAATTTATTTTCAGAAATGTTGAGTTTTCGTCAGCGTCAATTCAATCGGTCAGAAAAATCTGCAATGAATAAGAAACAGCTTTAGGAATACATTTGCTCTCAGGTAAGCCATTTCAAGCGTACATACTTTACTCAACTCACATTCGTTAACTGTTAACTTCTATACATCAATGTCGGTACCAATATGTCATTGTGTACCGCCAATCTCATAGTCTTTGTGAGTTTCCTATTTTTCGCAAACCTTCCAATAGTTCCCATCACACTTCTTACTCTACTACCGCACTTCTCCAATTCTTTCTAATCTAATCTAAGTTGCAAAGATTTGTAACATTAAGGATTCACATTATATTCATTTTCACAAGCAGACATGAATAAGTTCGCGCTCAAACATGCCACATGTGGACTTACAAAATAAAATCTCAAATCTCAAACGAACATACACCCTGCAACTCTTGCCGACCTTCCGTGAAACAGGGGTGTCATTGGCAAAGTTTCGTCTCCTCAAATAGCACAGACGCCGACAGCGGGTACATATGAGAGCATTTTACTTATGGGACATGCTATTTTCCATTTCATCTGGGATACAGGAGCTTTGCGCTTGCCGGGCCGGTTGCCTGGAACAATTTGCCCGTCGGTGTTCGCGAAAACCAGCCTACCACCATCTTCAGAAAGGGACTGAAGACACTGCTTTTTTCCAGAAGCCATGGCACCCTTGAGATGGTCCTGAACCATTAAATGGCGCCACAGGAAAGAAATCATCCATCATCATCATCATAGGTCCTGAATTTTGAGGTTAAACAGTTTTCATACGTTTGAAAACAGCTCACTTTTATGTTGCATTAGGATTGAAATAAATTACAATATTAAGAAATAAGATAGAACACGGATGTGTAAAAGTAGCATGTACCTTTTTAATATTAACATATTGTTGTTGCTTTGTATGTGCTGACAAATATCCTTTTCTCGTTTGTTGTGAAATGATTTTAGCACATTGATTTTGTTTAAAAAGATGTTTATTTTGTAATACGGCAAAACAAAAACAAAAGTAGG
Source organism: Agapetus fuscipes (assembly GCA_951799405.1). Lineage (NCBI taxonomy): Eukaryota > Metazoa > Arthropoda > Insecta > Trichoptera > Glossosomatidae > Agapetus > Agapetus fuscipes. The sequence continues at coordinate 15,513,470 of OX637354.1, read as the reverse complement.
TGTTTTGATGTTTTTGTCTTTTTTTTGACAACTAAAAATGGTGCTTGACTTTAGTGATGCGAGCAGTGAAAATTAAATTCCCAACAATTATAATGCAAACAAGGAAATTTTATCTACAAGCTATGTAGGTAGGTAAAATTTTGTCATACCTAGGTACCTATTAATATTTTTAATAAATGAGAGGTAAAGGTTTACCGGCTGTAGTCTAGTGGTTAATGCAAAGGGATCGTACACGGAAGCTTATGAGTTCGATTCCCAGCGGGAAACAAAAAAAATGATTATAAAAATTTGCTTGTTGCAAGGTTGAACAATATTTTATTTGACTTCTTTTTTATGTAATAAAGGATATCCTATTATTTTAGTTACGTGTGCCTTTGGAGGGAAGTAAGGACTGTTCAGAAAATCCCAAATTAGTTTCTAGAATGATCTAAGGCAGAACATTGTTAGAACTCTTTTAATCAAGCCCATTAGGATTCCATTATAAGTCTGAGGCGTTAAACACTAAACTATGACCAAAAGGAAGAACGTAAGTAAGAAAGCACATATTTTTTTAATAAGGTCTGCACGTGAATTGACATAGATCAGAGGTTCTCAAACTTTGGTGATGACGGATTTGCGAAAAAATAAATTTGACGGATCCCCAAAGTAAATAACCTCATACAAGTAGCGTCCTTCTGTGTTGAACTGTGGACTAAATATAAAAGAGAGGTGTACTTATGTTTTTTCAGTATTCTCGCTGAACAAGGGTTTACGGAGCCTTATATAGTATAGCTGGCATTGACAATATTGTGCAGGCCGGGTTGCTAGGGAAAAGGCATAAAAATATTTTGGTAGTGGTTACAACTTACAATGAATGGCAGTCCCATCCAAGATTGAAGTTGGCTCGCCGAGAAAAAAGTTCCTAATTCAAAAAAATTCCGACCTCATTCCCTGCATTTTTACTTTCTTGCTATAGCCGAAGGCTATAAAGAAAGTATTGATTTGGTGTGAATTATTTTTTCCGAGGTTTTCACGGAAATGAGTTGTCCTGGTGCAGGACATGCCAAAAAACACTATCTTGCAAAAACGTCCGTCTGTATGTGTGTGCGTGTGTGTGTATGTGTGTCGCTTTCCAAAGTATTCGAACTAGAGATATACCTATACAATTTTGGCTGCATCGACTTTTTTGGACATGTATTAAGTATGAATAACACGGCATTACACCAACTTACAAAATTAAGATGGATGGCAAGATTTTTGCTCATTAAATTAGTTATGGAAACACTCTTACAAATTTGTGTATAAAGGTTGCCATATGAAAAAAAACAAACGGTCGTGATTTTCTCGACAGGGGTTAACAAAATATATATTTATTGTAGTTATAATGTTTTACAATATAATAGACAACATAAATTTACATAAAAAAAAAAAAAAAAACACTTTTATGTGTTTCTTTGCTACTTAGATTAAAGATAGATACAGAAATAGCTTTACTAACACCTTTTATGGTTTCACTGAAGCAAGAAAGTCGAATGCAGTTCCTTTTGACGCTTGGATTTGCTTCCTTGGATTATGATTTTAAAGGCAAAGGAAAACATGTTAAATTTTTTTTTTTTTTTTTTAAACTTAATTTAAATCGGATATTTAACGAATCGTTTAGAGAGAACTTACATCATTCTCGACGTTTCGTCAGCGACGTAGCCGACGTCTTCAGGAGAACATCCTCTCTGTACGGCGACTGAGGATGAACTGAATTTGAAAAAACACTTTGTCACAAATCACTGCCTACCTTCGAACGAAGGTAGTAATTATGTTTTGGTCTGTAGCACATACCACTTTCATCTTGTTTGTATTCCACATCACTAGATGGTACTATGTTACCTGTACACACCGCACTAATAATATCATTGTCTTTGACTTGAAACTTAGGTAACGACGAAACGTCGAGAATGATGTAAGTTCTCTCTAAACGGTTCGTTAAATATCCGATTTAAATTAAGTTTTAAAATTGTTCAGTTTTAAAAACAATAAAATAATAATAATATAATTGTCAAAATGTCAAACGACCGTAATTCTAACTTAAACCTAACTAATGTTAAATAAAGTTTAAATGTTTTAATTTCATGGCCGGTGTTAATAATAAACACATCGTTTTTTTGTTGTTTCTGGTTTGACCATATTCCATTTTCAGCTCCTACATCTGCCGACGTTTCGCTTTCACGAGCAGAAAGCATCCTCAAGGCGAGTTATCATAGAGCACATGGTCAGACCCGAAAGAACACAAAAACGATTTGTTTATTAGAAAACATGTTTAAATTCTGAAATGTATATTTTTCCCATGCAGCCCATGCACGCTCCTGGTTGTAGTGTGCGGTAGGTATTTACGAGTAGGTATTTGAGCTCGCTGTCGCATAGGGTGGTACCATTACTCTGTGGGTGGTACCATTAAGTAATAACATAGAGGAGCAGAAACTTACTTACTGCATTGATACATACTATAGCCCATATTTGTCTCAGTCCTGTCAAACGTTGCAGCGGTGTAGTCATAGGTACGAAATAAGGGCATTTTGTCCAAATCCAATTTGTATTTTGACACCCAATTATAACACATGCCATAATATGTTGAAATAATGCGTTTTTCCTTTAAAATTCATAAATTTTAGCGATCGCAATATTTATACCGCGCGTTATCTGTCAACTGGCAGCCATTATTATTCGCAAAAGTATCAACTTTCTAGGAACATTTTTAAGCTCGCCCGAGTTTTTTTGTACACATGGAAATACAACTGTGAAGTTATTTGGTTTTTTTTTTTACCAAGGACCATTTTCCTAAGTACCTACGTTGAAACATATATCGACGGTTAAAAGGCAATAGGGCATAAGCGACATAAACTAAAATGTTCAGGAGAGCAGTTTAATGTTTGACATTGCAGAAAAATGGCATAACTTTTTTTTTTTTTTATCATATCGTTAAAATCAAAACAGCTTTCAAATTAAAAAATAAAGGCATTTATTGGCATTCCTATTAATGTGGTTCTACGAATTTTATTTTTACAAGCGCCTTTAGGACAGAAAAGGCCAAAATCTTGTCGGTTACACCAAAACCATACTTCGATAACGCAGTTGTTTGCTTGGGCATAAACAACTCAAAACTCATCGTAGAGCTATGGGTGTCAGCGCATTAGAAAGAGCGGAAAATTCCAAGAAGGATAGCATTCATAACTCATTTTTGCCCAAATGTCGCTGCCTTTTAACCCTCGATACATATAATGTCTAATCTAATCTAATCTAATCTAAGTTGCACAGATATGTTACATTGGAGATTCACATTACATGCATTCTCACAACCAGACATGTACAAGTTCGCGCTTGCACATGCCTCATGTGAGCCCACAACATAAAAACCAAATCTCAAATGGACATACACCCTGCAACTCTTGCCGTCCTTCCCTGTAACAGGGGTGACATTGGCAAAGTCAACCACTTTTACAGCATGGGTGGTCAGCCGCATACCAACCTATAGGTCAAGGAATATACACGATAAATTACATTTTTTAATCAATAAATAATAATATATATGGACATCAAAAACTACAACATAAAATAAATTCCACTTTAATAAACCCTAGCCGCCAACATTAGTACAGATCAACCGCCATTTCTTTCTGTCCTTAGATACTTCTTTCATTTCCTCCAGAGTCATAACCTTCTTCATTTTTATTATGTCTCTGGATATTCCATTCATTCGCAGTTTCGGATGTTTGTCTATTTTCTTTAAAACAATTTCTAGCCCACAGATATCGTAAGGCAATGCATAGGGTAGTGCATGCACAGTAGATGCTTACATGCACGCTGCGGTGACTATAATTTTAAATGCAATTTGTAAGTTGTGTTTAGACGCGGCCCGGGCTCCCGCAGGACAGATTATTTTGGTCGCGCGATAGACCTAATGAAGGATTTCATTATTACCACCCGCAGGAATAAAATATAACGGAAATGTTATTTTTGTAAATTGTAATGAGGTTCGCACAAAATAATGTGATGAGATAATATTAGGATGATTTATTTGTTAAGGGGCTGTCCATATATTACGTCATTCGCATTAAGGGGGGGGGGGGAGTCTGGTCTGCGGATGATGGCAAATGATGTACGAGTACCAAAAGTGAAGTCGTTCTTGTAAATACCAATTTCTACAAAATATACAAAATATTATGTAAGTAATATAACATTATTAATTATTAAGCTCTTCCATTATTACTGCAAGAGGGGGGGGGGGTCATTAGATAATGACTATAGGATGATTGTAAGGGGGGGGGGTCGAAAATCGGCCAAAATCGATGACGTAATTTATGGACGGCCCCTAAGCGCTATTTTGTGTGTATCACACCTCAAGATTCCTCTGCAAGCTTGGTCGTCGCTATAGAAAGCTCCAATTCTCAAGCAAGACCCAGTTGCTGCAAGGCTTTTTTTTCTGCCGGGGGAAATCTTTTATGGACGACAGGGTGTGGGACTCTCTCCGGGGCTTCACCAATGTTTTCAAAGTACTACACTGGGGAAGCCCCGCAGCATACCCACTAAAACTCCCTCTGGCGCACGTCGTCGCCACAATCCGGTCCTACCATTACAGCAATAGGTACTCTGGGGTTGTTGCAAGACTGGATGGACCTTTGGTGACCGGTCTTTGGAAAAGGTATATGAATTTTTCAACTCAGAGAAGACCATATTTGAAAATACAAATGATATATTTCTTGTTCTCCGCCGGGATTCGGACCCACAACCTTCCATTTACGAGTCTGAAGCGTTACTACTAGACTACGGACCGGTCCGGTACATGGTTTGGGCATGTGGAAAGAATGAATGATGGGCCGAAGTATGCACTTACATATACAGAGGAAGTGCGAAAGAAAGAAGGAAGGGAAAAGAGGTAAGGTATGGAGTGATCAGATTGAGAAGATTGTGAAAGAATGGGATGTACAAAGTGAGCGTAAAAGAAGAAAATGCATGAAAAAGGTGATGGATCTGAATTAATTTGAAGAGGTAAGTATGTAAGGATAGGAAGAAATGGAGGCAGATCTGCAGAGGCTCTGGCCACCCGTAGCAGAATGGCGACAGAGTTACATGAATTGACATACATAGGTAATATTGTTACGTCACCCGACCGGGTTGCTTGGAAAAAAGGTATTAAAATATTTCATTATTGGTTGCTAAGGACCGCATTCTCGTACAAGTGTAACGTTTGCCCGCCGAGAAAATAGTTCCAAATTCAAAGGTGTTCGGAGTACATTGGAATCACGATCGCTTGAAATGTTTATAAATTATGTACCTATACACATTTCAATCTATAATCTATAATCTAAGTTGAAAGGATTTATATTCATTCAAAGCTCTCAGATGTATGCCCACAAACAAACACGTGTAGTTCGCGCTTACAAATGCTGATTGTGTACTTAAAAATAAAATCTAAACTCAAATGAACATAAGCCCTGCAACTCTTGCCGACATTCCCTGAAACAGGGGTGACATTGGCAAAGTGAACTATTTTTTACAGTATGGGTGGTCAGCCTCATACCAACCTATAAGTCAAGGAATAAGGTCAATAGTCAAGGGTTGCTTGGAAAAAAGGCATTAAAATATTTCATTATTGGTTGCTAAGGACCGCAGTCTCGTACAAGTGTAACGTTTGCCCGCCGAGAAAATAGTTCCAAATTCAAAGGTGTTCTAAGTACATTGGAATCACGATCGCTTGAAATGTTTATTAAATATGTCTCACACATTTCAATGGGGGTAAAAAAACTCTATTAGATTGATAGCCTGTAACTGTAGCTGTAACTCTGTCGCCATTCCGCTAAGGGTGGCCGAAAGTAAATGAATTTAGTAATTATTTTAATCCGACTCCAAATGACGGATGTTCCAAATTCGTTTTTTTTGTCTTGCAAACTTCACACTTCTACAATCATTGTTGTATCCTGTAATATATAATGTAGGATAATTTATTATTATTATTTTTTTTTTTTTTATGTTTTTGGTTTGTTGATGACTGAATGATGATGACTGAATAGTCGAAAACGTTAGTAGTATAATTTAAAATTTAATTTTCATAATTATATTGTATTTGTGCAATTAAAAACAGTGTTTATAAGTTAAAAGTGTTGTTTATAGGATAATTATGTGTGTTTTACAAAATACAGAGTACCTAACTAAGATTCAAAGCAACCATTAACAAAATATTAATTAAGTATTTCCCTAGCGACCTGTTCGTGTGACGAAACAACTTATTCTGTTATTGTCAAATGTGCACTCCTCAATGTAGGTAGGTAGGTACAGATGAAGTTATTTATGCAAAAAAAAAATCCTTTATTGTTTCTGAAGCGATGGCGGGCTGGCGTCCATCTTAGATTTGTTGAATATAAGTAATTTGTATTTTGTTTCACACAGAGACTACTTACTTTGTTCGTGCACACTTTTAAAGCTCTCCTTGCGTAGTAATTGTGTGTTGCCGTCCTTTGCTGTCCTGCTGCGCCCGTATAGAGGCGTCCCTGTTGGACATGCTAGTTTTTGCGCATAGCGCCCAAAAGGATGTGTTTCAAATAAATTGGTACTTTTGAGACGATGGGCAGAACTTACAACGCGAAAAAAACACAGAAAAACCTTCATTTTCCGAACAAAAAACAAATAACAACACAGATTATTGCATAAAACACATTTAAACATCATTATTTATATTTTAAATTAAGTATTTTTTAGAGGTTATGATATTTTTTGTTGAAAAACGTTTGATTGTTGTACATTGAGAAAACAAAAGACAATGGCTGATTGAAGTGTTCCAAATTTGAAATTGGATGAATTTTGTTTTTTTGTGTTTATTTGAATCTGTATTAGATAGGTAAATTCTATTCTTGTAGTTTTTCTTTGAAATTTTTATTTCATTATTTAATAGTTTTTTGATGGATAGTCTTGCACATATATATATATTTTAAAGTAAGATACGAAGAATATTAAAGCACTTTTAAGTTTTTTTTGGCTAACACAACGTAATTCCATTTACGTTTTGGAAAGATTATGACGTGGTTGTAGAACATTAAAATTTTGCGCCGCGTGCATAGGCAATTCTTTCAGGATTTGTTCAATAAAGAACTATTACTAAGAGTTTTTCAGTAATGTATTAAAATCTTTTAGGATATTTTGAAAATCACTGAAACCACTACATTACTTGCCTGAAAACTGTTATTTATTTTTGCAAGTAGGTCATTTATCAACTTTTAGGCATATATCAAAAATGAATTGGAAGAAGGCAGATTTTCTTTTCGAGGAAAAAAGAAAAACTATGATTGTTCACTACTTTTCTTGAATATCCCAAAATATGTCAGAAAAGGCGCCATGATTTCTTATTCTATTGATTTTCAAACATAAATTCTTCTGTGAATTCTGTTTCAAGATACTTGAAAAAACAACTGCCAGCCATGTTTACTTAAGAACATTTGATTTTTCACGAGCAATATTTAATGAGGTCCGAATATTTTTGAATCTGGAACTTTTTCTCGCCGATCAAACGTCATTAGTCTTGTATGTGACTGCCGTCCTTAGTAACCAAAAACAAAATATTGAATGCTTTTTCCCTATCAACCCGGCCGCGTAACGACACCATATTGTCTTTGTCAATTCATGTGCGAACCTCATTATGACAAGGTATAAAGTAAAATTTTGAACGGTAAATCACCTTAACCTATTCGGAAACCGATGAAGTTAGATCTACTGTTCTCAACAGGCGGAACGAATATTCTGTTGATGCAGCTTAACTTGGAGACTCGTGGTAGGGCCAAATCTTGCTGAAGGTGGTTCATTCTTTGAGATGTTGGTGTATCACTCATCTTTGTCCCTTCTTGGTGATGTGCAGGATGCAGTTGACTGTCTTTCGGCAGATTTTCCAGGATTGTGGTGGTCCATTGTCTCGCTGCGGCCCTGGATGTTTGCTGCTGGGGCGCAGGCGCGGGTGCGGTCCCGCTACGAGCGCGCGCAGCCTCAGCCCGCCCGGCGGCCCCAGTGCGGCTGGACAGCCAAACAAGCGAAGACGTAGTCAGGCTCACATGCTCGCGGCCCAAGCGCCAACACGCGACTGTCATTATCCCGTGTAGCACCGCAACAATAAAAACCATTCCAAATTCAAAATTGCGCGCACCATAAACAAACCGAAAGAAAAGTAATTTCAAATTTGGAACGTGCTTCGGATTAAATACGTGTGGAATGTGTGGTTGGTAATGTGACATGACAATGTTGATTCCATGTACCGTTTAATTTGACGGATGCTGTGCTGTTGTAAGTTTTTCATGTCTTACAGATTGCTCTGCGTTGCTTTGTTAATTTTCAAAGACTTTTCCGAGAGAATGCTAAAGTTATAAGCTTAAATGATTAACTAAGATATAAAACAGGTTTTTTCTTCAGAACAATGTTGTCTCGATTTATTGCTCAGTTTGACGGATGCTGTGCAATTGTTAAAGATTTTTCTCTTCTACTTCTAGTACTTTTTCCATTCATTTTCATCTTCACACATAATGAACTCTTCGCTTGATCTCAAACAAAATACATATTTTTAAAAATAAACACATTTACAGTTTTCCCACATTTTATCATTAACGGTCTTTCATTTTTTATCAAACAATAAAATTACTTTGAATGACAAGAATTAAGTTGTTCAGAAAACCAAAGGCGGCAATCTAGGGTATTTTTTTTGGAAAAAGAGATTAATATGTGGAAACACTGAAAATGCATTTTTCAGTATTACAATAAGTATATTCTTCTCATTTTCGAAAAACTCCTAGTTTGCTGCCTTTGGTTTTACACGACTAATTTTTTTTTTTTTCTATTATATTAAAAATAATCAAGTTGAATATTTATTTTTGACAATCCGCCATAGCAGTGAGTATGAATATAAGAGTAAACATCAATTACCATGGCTTTTATTGTTTGGCGATATCAAAAATTTCTTCTTTGTTAAAAAAAGGTTTTTACTATGATAAATCATTCTCGATTTTGGTGAAGGTATTATAAAACAAAATAATAAAAAAACAGCATTGCGACATTCGATACTTTTTAGGAATCCACCTTATTACTTAAGTGTATTCAATTCATAATCACGAAATAAAAAAGTAATTCTCATTTTTTAATGATCCTTAAATATAAATTCATAACATTGCAGTGTCTAATTTTTATTGCTGTTTTTCAATTAGGTATTGCAAATTTCAAAAAAAGATCAAATTTGTTTGAATTATTCATACCTAGCGAGTCACAATACAGCTGTTGTTTTTTTTTTTTTTCATGTTTTAGGCTGTTAACGTTATTTTATCTGAAAGCAAATAGGTAAATACTTTTTTTTAAATCCAGATATAATTTTTTTTTTTGTTTTATTGATTTTTATGATATTTTTTTCAAAATTAAAACATTTAAAAATAAAATTGTACTGAAAATAAAATATTTTAATAATACCTACGTGATTTTCAGTGGTTGGAATAATATTGTGCTTAAAATAATAAAAGTAATAAGAATATTTATTTAATAATTTTATAATAAGAAAACTATGAATCATAGACAATTTATTGGACACTTTTCCATATCATAGACAAAATTGTGTCATCACCTAGTCGGATTGCTAGGCAAAAAAAGAAAAGGCAGCTAAATATATTGTTATTGGTTGCTAAGGACAGCAGTCCCACACAAGACTGACGTTTGCTCGCCGAGAAAAATGTTCCATGTTCAAAAATGTTCCGATGCTGCATTTAAAAGGTAAGATTTTTTTCACACTAATCTAATCTTATTTAATCTAATCTAAGTTGCAAATATATGTTACATAAAAGATTCACATTATATGCATTTTCACAAGCAGACACGAATGAGTTCGCGCTTAAACATGCCGCATGTGGACCTACAATATAAAAACCCGAATCTCAAATGAACATACACCCTGCAACTCCTGCCGACCTTCCCTGGAACAGGGGTGACATTGGCAAAGTGAAACATTTTCTACAGCATACCAACCTATAAGTCAAGGAACAATAATTATAAACTTAAAAAAAACAGTAGACAGGAAAATTGTACCATCACACGGCAGGGTTGCTAGGGAAAAGGTCATCTAATAGTTTGTTATTGATTGCTAATGATCCTAAACCTCTGACGTTTGCTTAATAAGAAAACAAAATGTGCCGAGTCCCTTGATACGTTCCAATAAAATGCAACTAACGTAACTAAGCTACACATATAGTGTAACTTCTTGCCTGCGTTTCCCCGAAGGGGTCGCATGTGGCGATTCGGGACCTATTTATTTTTACAGGTAAGGGGGCCGGCCTCACACCAACCACTTTCAGTTGAAGTGGGGGTTTCCCAGCTCCCGGGGGGGCTGGTTCTCATTTCTTGTGAAGGCTGAGTAAACCTTTGAGATCGAACCCTTGCTCTCGGCATGGAATGCATGCATTCTACCAATTGTTCTATCGACCTTTTAACGAGCTTGATCGTCGTCGCTACAATGCGCCAATTTTCAAGCAAGACCCAGTTGCTGTAAGGCTGGATGGACCTTTGCTGACCGGTCATGGTAAAAGTTTTTTTGAATTTTTCAACCCAGCGAAGAGCAAATTTGAAAATATAAATCCAGTTCCAATGCATCCGGTAATTTTTTTTTATGTCTAATCTAATCTAAGTTGCAAAGATATGTTACATTGGAGATTCACATTACATGCATTCTCACAACCAGAGATGTACAAGTTTGCGCTTGCACATGCCTCATGTGAGCCTACAACATAAAAACCAAATCTCAAATGGACATACACCCTGCAACTCTTGCCGTCCTTCCCTGTAACAGGGGTGACATTGGCAAAGTGAACCAATTTTTACAGCATGGGTGGTCAGCCGCATACCAAACAATAAGTCAAGGAACGAATGCATTGGAGAGGAATGCAAATGGAGAGGAAAGCATTTCACTAACTTATTTCGTTTTGGCCAGAAAAAGTATTAGAATTATGAAGTAAGTTATTTAATGAAATTAGTTGGTGTTACAGCAAAGAAAATGAAAATGGCGGTACACAATTGTATTTTGTTGCCGACCCTGATGTATGGAAGCGAGTCATGGACGTTGAATGAAAGAGAAGTAAATAAGGTATGCACCGTAGAAATGGCTCATTTGAGAAGTATGACAGGAAAAACACTGAAAGATAGAGTGAGAAACGAATGGGTTCTAAATGAATGCGGAGTAAAAGAAAGCGTGAAAGTGAAAGTTCAAAGAAGTGTGATGCGATGGTTTGGACATATTGAAAGGATGAATGAAGACCGACTGACAAAAAGAGTGTATAAAGGGAATGTAACAGGTAAGCGTGGAAGGGGAAGACCTAGGAAACAATGGATTGATCAGATAAATGAGATTGCGAATGAATGGAATCTACAGAGTGGAAACAAGAGAAGAGCATGCATGAAAAGAGTGATGAAATTAGATGAGATGAAAGAAGTATGCAAGGACAGAGTCAAGTGGAGGCACTTGTGTGGAGGTACTGGCCACCCCTAGAGGAAAGGCGGCAGGATACAAGACAAGACAATAGCCGCGGGGATCAAGACAGGTTATTTGGAACCGGATAACGCTGGTTCGAATCCCGCGAGGATAACTTCGACCCTGGTTCAACAGATGCCGTTGCATGCACACAAGCTTCTGCCTTCGCATGAAGACAACTGGCCAGGTAAAATAGGTTGGTGGATTGCATTCCTTTCCACAAATCTATTTAAAAAAAAAAAAAAAAATTAAAATTAATAATTTATGTAATCATTAATGAACTCGGCACAAATTCAATATACAACAGAATTGTGACATCACACAGAGAAGTTGATATGGAAAAGGCAACTTAATATTTCGTAGTATGTTTTTAAGGTCCTTGTCAGAATTTTTCAAGAATTTCTATTTTTTCCAGACCACTACAAATTAATAATAAGTCTATCGTCAAGACTCAAGAAGGTCTGATGGGATTCGAACCGGCGCAGTTTTATTTCAAAGATACACCAGTCAAATTACCTGCGACTCGTTCGCTCGACTATAGCACCGACTAGGCGTATTTTTTGCACAGAAAAAACTGGAAAATTAAAGTTGTGAATACATGTATAATTTTTTTTTTTTTTGTAAAATTTCATCTTTTATGCTACAAGATTTTTCTTTACATTCCTCCACTAAAGGTCTCTCCCCAAGTTATAAAAAGGACCTCGACCTTAACATAAAAAATACAGGACCCATGATATCCCAAAAAAGACTTGTTTTTTTTTTATTCATCATGGAAGCTACATACATAGAATAACAAAGAGCAGATATAAAAAAGAAACAATATGTTTGGGATTTCTATGTTGAAAAACTATTTAAGATTCATATTTAATCACCGTCACGTCACCGGGAACGAGATGACGGCGCCGAAGAAGGGGTACATATAATGTATTTGTGTATTGCCAGGTTGTAGGCAATACAATACATAACCTATAACCAGCGAAATCGGTCGCGGTGGACAAACGATCGCCGTCATATCAATTAAACTCGGCCCGAAATAATCTCATTCTCGGTGACGTGACGGTGACGGCGTGTGGTGGACAAACGGCCTTCGAAGACGGACGGATCCATCTACGTCAATTTGACGTCACATCGTGGCTAGCTGGTTCCGCTGCGTTTTGGCGGGATTCAAATTCTCGGCATTTTATTTTTGAAAATTATCAATGATATCTTTATTTTTACTACTTAAAAAATATATGGTTGTGATCCTTGAAATGTACTCTACACAACCATAGTATTTTAAACCATTTCCCCCACCACTGCAATTACTCTTTTGCTGATGTAAATACACGTTTCTAGTCAAGCAAAAATAGATAGGTGAATATTGCCATAGAGAAATGGCTGTTCTTTAGGTACACCCTACATGCTTGTAGTTTTTTCTTCCCTTGAGAATGTCCTGAAGGCTTGATCGCCCCTGACTCGTCTAAGGATTAGGGCGAGCAGAATTGAATCCACCCCCATTACCGCTCATGGCAGTTATTAATAAAACGTCCGTACATTTAGCAATTCCCGCCTTTACCAGTGGCTCCAAAAGATCCATACAATTACTTTAATATTGTTATCCTTTTAATGTTCTATAATTTAAGTTGCAAAGATATGTAACATTGGGGACTCACACTATATGCATTCTTACAAGCAGACACGTATAAGTTCGCGCTTGCACGTGCCGCATTGAATCTACAATATAAAAACCCAAATCTCAAATGAACATAGTACTGCAACTCTTGCCGACCTTTTAAAACGACCGACAGTTTTTGAACTTAACCAACCTATAAGTCCAAGGAACATACACAACAAATTACATTTAGATAATATCTATATCTGCATTTATCTATAATCTATATTCATAATTTAAGTTGCCAATATATATATATTCAGATTCATATTAAATGTATGCCCACCAGTAGACACGTGGAAGTTTACGCTTACACATCCGCATGTGAATTCACAATGGGAAAACCCAAATCTCAAATGAACACTGCAATTCTTGCCGACCTTCACTGAAACAATATATTGACATGCCCAGAAGCAGCCACACGCAAGTCCGCGCTTACATGCGATGCATGTGTACTTACAAAGTAAATCGAACCTCACATGAACAAATACCTTGGAACTCCTGCCGCGTTTTCTTGAAACCGGGGTGGCATTAGAAAAAGTGAATCGCAACGCAAAACGCAACTAAGCTACACATATAGTGTTAATTCTTGCCGCGTTATCCCCGAAGGAGTCGCATGTGGCGAGTTGAACCTATTTATTTTTACAGGTAAGGGGACCGACCTTACGCCAACCACTTCAGTTGAAGTGGGGGTTTCCCAGCTCCCGAGAAGGCTGGTACTCATTTCTTGTGAAGGCTGAGTAAACCTTGCCGGTATTTTATTTTGGGGTTTGAAATAAACACCGAAACGGAAAATCATTTCTGACACCCTCGCCTCGGCGCGATTCGAACCCGGGCTCACGACATGGAATGCAAGCACTCTACCAACTGAGCTATCGACCGGACTCAAGTTTCTCATACTAACAAGTTCTGCCAAGCTACATCCGCAGCGGATTCACAGTAATCCTGGCCTTAGATTTAAATTATTATTATTATTGCGTATTATGTGTATCATTATTCACGCTACTCGTGATCTAGCAACAATCCCACAAGGAGTGCCACCCGAGGTATGCTATTAGCTTCAGTAACATCGAACCATTTACTTTTAGAGTCATGGGCACGCCTCTGATCTAGAGGTTCTTGTTTTGTCGTGCCGTTGCTTTCACTTCACGGGAAGGCCTTTCGCCACTTGAGAAAATATATAGCTTTGCATGAGCGTCCATGTGCTGTGGGTCCTTCTGACACATACATACAGGACGGGTACGAGGAGGGTTTGAGCATAAGTCAAGGATCTAGAATCACTGCTGGGTCGGGTCACGACCATCGGGAAGGCCTTCCGCCACAAAAAAAAATATAGCATTGCATGAGCGTTCTGTGATACGATTCCCCGGATGGAAGTGTTCAAACGGAATGGGTATGAGGTGGGTTTTCGCAATGAAGTCAAGGAACCTCTTCAATTTAGTTGTAAAATAATTGGTGATGTCCGTCAGCAGCGGAAGCTGTTATTTATATTGGAGAAGTGGGCGGCAGCGGAGAGGCGCTCGTAAAGAGGGCGTTATAAAAAAATCAAAGATATTTAACGGCTGTCCTCACTTCAATTATCGGAAAGACATAACTGAGGCAACACTCCTTATAATGGCCTTCTTCTTCTTCGTCTTCATGATGGCGATTCCCTTCGATGAGCAGGGGCGCCAGTGTCATGTAGGTCCTTAAAATGGAGACAAATTAATTTACTCTTTTATTTTATTACAATTTTTCTTGACTTATAGGTTGGTATGCGGCTGACTAACTATACTGTAGAAAATGATTCACTTTGCCAATGTCATTTGAGATTTGGTTTTTAATAATAATAATAAATTGACAATATTATTAGTGCCGTTTTGTGAATTCACTGCAAGGGCACTGCAGAGCCATAGCCTCTCCTGAACTGAAGCATGTCTTCAATCCTGACTTAAATGCACTTGTACTCTCCACAGCTCTCAGCTCGTGTGGTAAGGCATTCCACAGCAGAGGGCCAGCAATGCAAAAGGCACGATCTAAATAATTGGCCATGTTGCTTCTGCAGGGAACCCTGAATCTATTCACAGCAGTATTGCATGCAGACCTCAGGGTACCCCGCCTACCCTCTACTGTGTCCCCCACACATAGCTCTGAGATATACAGTGGCGCAATGTTCTGCGAGGACTTAAATACAGTTTTATGTTGTAGGTTCACATGCGGCATGTTCAAGCGCAAACTTATGCGTGTCTGCTTGTGAAAATGCATATAATGTGAATCCCTAATGTAACATACCTTTGCAGCTTAGATTAGATTATAATATTGCTATTATAAAATAAGTTAAAATATTTATACACCTCCTTAAACTGCAATCTTGCCAACTTGTTTCTCAGTTGTGTGTGGTAGGTATAAAGCAAATATAGAGCAGGGCTGCCAGCCGGAGAAAAGTATGCATTATTAAGTGGCAACACCGAGCCGGGGCCTTTGTGCATTATTGTTTTTATACAGTTGGCAAGACTGCCTCGTAAAGCATCTTGCGTTGTTTGAGAGGGCAACTATTTTTTTTAGGAATAAGCCGAATAAATTTAAGGAAGCTTGCAAATATTACTCGGATATTCACTCGTATTCACAATATTATAATTTAAGTTGCAAAGATATGGCTGGTCCGTAGTCCAGTGGTAACACTTCGGATTCGTAAATGGAAGGTTGTGGGTTCGAATCCCGGCGGAGCACAAAAAATCTACCATTTATATTTTCAAATATGCTCTTGACTGGGTTGAAAAATTCATAAACCTTTATCAAAGACCGGTCATCAAAAAGTCCATCCAGCCTTACACTAAATGGGTCTTGCTTGAGAATTGGTGCTTTCTACAGCGACGACCAAGCTCGCAGAGGGCTCTTGAGGTGTGATACACACAAAAACAGCGCTTACCAAATAAATAATCCTTATAAAGATAATAATTTAATTATATTAGCATTAAAGATTCACATTGAATACATTCCTTCAAGCTGAAGCAGTGGAAGTTCGCGCTTACACATTACACATACACACTTACAAAATAAAAACATAAATCTAAAATCGTGGAGTGTGACAGGGAAAACTCGAAAAACTGTGTGATTCTCGAAAAGTAAAGTCATGGCTCATCCGCAACCTACAGTGAATTTTCCATACAAAATATCGATGATAAGCTATGGATCAAATTTATTATGAATAGCACTGAAAGCATTGACATATTAATAATTAACTCTATGACTGAAGATGAAGATGAAGTCTACCTATTTTGCGCTTGGACAGTCATTGATGCAGTATGGAATGGTCGGATGGGGCGGCACATTTAAAACAACACTCGAGCCTCTTAGGGTGGTGCAGAGAATGGTTATCAAAATAATGTTAAAGAAGCCTTTCGACTATTCCACATTGCAATTATATCATGACTTTCCGGTGCTAACAATTGACCAATTGTATAAGAGAGCGGCTCTCTACCAAGTTCATAAGGATTACTTTATCCACGGATATAATCCGGGGGATATTGTAATCCCGAGTGGTAGATCGCGTAGAGAGTCGCTTCTAATCAAAGTTCCTAGAAAGAATACAGCAACCGGCCAACATCACTACGATTATTTGGGTGTAAGGTGGTACAATGCACTTTTTTCCAGGTATAAGCATGATAAGCACGCAGATCCTAGGGCCATTAAGTACATGATCAGCAAATATTTGAAAGAGGTGTAAATAGTTGAGTGTTTATATTTGATTGGTTTTTTGTATATTATTCTTATCATTATTATTTTTGTTATTTTTTTCATATATCTACAATCTACATGTGTGTATATATGTATAATTCCTATTTCTGTATTTTCTATTTAAACATGTTACCTCTTTATGTTATTTTATTTTATTTTTTGTCTTTCTGTTTTTGCTGAGTAAATGACTAAATGGTGTATATATTATTTTTGTTTTTTATGATTTTTATCTATTAAGTGATTAATTTTAAGTTAAGATAAGTTGGAATCCTCCCCAAAACACAAGCTATGCTTACTTTGGGGAGTATTTATTGTAATTAGATTTTTAAAATTTATTTTTATTGTAATACTTTGTACATATTGATAAAAAACAATAAAGACCTTATGAATTATGAATTATGAATTATGACTGAAAGAGATAAATTTTACAATCTAATCTAATCTAAGCTGCAAAGATATATATCTAATCTAATCTAATCTAATCTAAGCTGCAAAGATATATATCATTTAAGATTTATATTAAACGCATTCCCACAAGCAGACATGTATAATTTCGCGCTAACACATGCCGCATGTGGACCTACAATATAAAAACCGAATCTCAAATGAACATAAGCCCTGCAACTCTTGCCGTCCTTCCCTGAAACAGGGGGGACATTGGCAAAGTGTACAATTTTTTACAGTATGGGTGGTCAGCCGCATACCAACGTATAAGTCAAGGAACTACAATTTTTTTTTTTTTTTTTTTAAGAAATCCTGTGCGGGAGACTCCCTAGATTCTAAAGACTCTAGGGGTCTATGACACTTGTTGTAGTGCCGCAGAGGTGTACGAGCTTGGTCGTCGCTACAAAGCGCCATTACTCAAGCAAGACCCAGTTGCTGTAAGGCTGGATGGACCTTTGGTGACCGGTCATTGGTAAAGGTTTATGAATTTTTCAACCCAGCGAAGAGCACATTCGAAATATAAATGGTATATTTTTGTGCTCCGCCGGGATCCGAATCCACAACCTTCCATTTACGAGTCCGAAGTGTTGCCACTACGGACTACGGACCGGTCCAATGATGTTAAAAAAACATATTTATAATCCATAGCTAATTTATGGATCCTGGTTTGCTTCTATGGCAAATTGTGCTTAGTTGGAGGATGAGCCATAGATTTGCTGTGTGTGAATAGCACCGTAAGTGTTAAAAATGAATGTGTACCTAAATGAGAAATGCAAGTTGAGAGAGGATTTGAAAGTTAAAGTACTTACAAAATAATTTAATGAGATGAACCGGACATGTAGAAAGGCTGGATTATTAAAGGCTTAAAAAGTGTAAATCCATAGGAAATGAAAGAGGATAAAGGGGAATGGAAAGATCAAGGAAAGTATCTTTTGATCAGATTGGTGAAATTGTGAAAGAATGGGAAAAGTGAATGTAAAAAGGAAATGTATGAAAAGGTGATGCGGATACAAATAAATTTCAAAGGCATTTATGCAAGGATATGAGGAAATGGAAGCAACGCTGCAGAGGTTCTGGCCACTCCTAGAGGAATGGTTACAGAGATACATTTCGTCACCTTAGTGCTTGTTTGTCTTATCTCCAACAGAGGTAATTTCACATGAGCAATGTTTGAATGTTTACTAGAACAATGTGTGTTATGAATGCTGGAAATCGATTTTGAAAATACAAAAATCAACTCTCAAATTGACGTGTTTTATGTTTTTTAGTTCAAATTTGGTAGAATGTGATTCTTAAGACATTTTTTTTTTTTAAATAGATTTGTGGAAAGGAATGCAATCCACCAACCTATTTTACCTGGCCAGTTGTCGTCATGCGAAAACAGAAGCTTGTGTGCATGCAACGGCATCTGTTGAACCAGGGTCGAAGTTATCGTCGCGGGATTCGAACCAGCGTTATCCAGTTCCAAATAACCTGTCTTGATCCCCGCGGCCATAACACCGATGATTTAAAGGTCATATTTAAAACAAATGGTAGGTAAGCCAAACAAACACTGAAGCCCTTCAACTCTTGCCGACCTTCCCTGAAACAGAGGTGGCATTGGCAAAGTGAACCATTTGTTACAGTATGGGCGGTGAACCCCATGCCATCATATTTACTGCATAAATAGGTAGGTACATATTTAAATGAAAAATAACATGTATTAAAATGACGCTACTACCCTTGAGAACTTTAAAAAACTTTCCGTATTTGAAAAAAATCCCCGTAGTCCGCTGTATCAAAATACTACTACTAAAAAAATAATATAAAAGAGATGAATAATGTAGGTACCTACCTAAGCGTGGTAGGAAGAATGGCGTGTGTAATGTATAATATTATGTAGTGTAGATGCATGTTTGTCATAGCGTCATCCATACCTTGTAAAATAATGTTAAAGGCTTCGCGCACTTTTCCGTACAACCCCCACAATTTAATATTAATTCTCGTTTAAGTCTGTTTAGTGTTAAGAAAATAAAATATTTTCAGCGTTTTTAGTATTTAATTTTAAAATTTAATCATTGAACATCATTATCTTCCATATATAATTTAATTGAATGTAGCAAAATAATATTATTTGTAGAAAAAATCCGGACACATTGGGGGATGTAGTTGTTTACAGCATTTCAACAAATGCTTTGGTCAAGTTGACGCTTGCCTTTTGTAATTTGTTTAACTTTGTTTGTCGACTGACGTGCGAAACGAAAAATGCCGCGGTTTGCTAAAATTTCTCAAACTGAATCACACAAACGAAACAAATCGTTATTACAAAGAAGACATTACTTTTGTTGAACGTGGCAAGTTTGCAAGTGTGTTTTTGACTAGTTTAAAAGTTTTTAAACTCTTTCAAAATGGACAGCTACAAACTAAGTTGGAATGATTATCATTCCAACATGTCTGCGGGGATTTGCCAACTCTTGGAGGAGCAGGACATGGTGGATGTGACTCTGGCGATGGACGGAGACGTGATAGAAGCACACCAGATGATCCTGTCGCTTTGCAGCCCTTATTTTAAGAGCATTTTCAAAGCGACCGCCGACAAGCATCCCATTGTGTTTTTGAAGGACGTGAAGAGTAAAATAATGAGAGATATCCTGCAGTTTATGTACAGGGGACAAGTTATTGTAGCCAAAGAAGATTTGGAGTCGTTTTTGCATGTGGCACAAGAACTGCATGTGAAAGGATTGACGAGGAACGAGGATATCGCGAAAACTGAAGGAAATGATTCTGTTTGTGAGAGTATTGATGATTTGGAAGTTACTGAGGATGCTAAGGAGGATGGGAAAAGTGAGGAGAAATTGGAAAAGTCGAAATGTAATAATAATAATAATGGATTAGTGGAAACAAATGAACGCAAGGAGGTAATTTTGAATTCGGATTTGGAAAGGAACAAAGCCAAAACAAATGAAATCGCAGAAGGGAAAGCAATGGAAGTCGTCGGATTTGTGGAGTCTCAGAGTGCATCGGTTAACAGTACTGTAAAACGTGTGAGGAATGTGAAAACAAGTGATGCTTCCGAGCCAAAAGTTAAGCATTTGAAAACTGATGAAGTTACGATTGTGAATAACGAATCTCCAAAATCGATTGGGTATTTATCGGACGAAGACAACATTGTAGATTCTTTGGAGATTGAATTGAAGGAAGACAACGATTTGTTGAGTGAAAAGATTGAACTGCCTAAGTCGGTGCAGAGAAAGAGTTTGAATAAGGAAGTTGCGAAAAAGATTCAAGTTCCGAAAGAGTTGACTATGACAAAAGAGACGGTGAACGGTTTGAAGGAGGAAGGCGTGACTTGTCCGCAGTGCCAGAAACTGTTTGCGAATGCCTACAACTTGAAGGTCCACATTCGGGATAAGCACAATATTCCGGAGTACACTTTGAATTGTGAAATTTGCGGGAAGTCCATGAGGAACTACTCCTGTCTCCGGGTGCACATATATCATCATCGCAAAGCCATGAATTCATCAAAAGTTGACTTGAAAGCAGAGAATTTTTGAAAACATCACTGTATCAAAATTTCAAAAATATTTTTTTACTCAAATAGCCATCTTGAATAATGTGAGTGGGATAGAACTATTTTTTTACTGTAGGTTGCCTACCTTATAGGTACATTCGCCTGTACGGGATGATCACCCCTGCTACATTCCATTTTTATGTCATTTTTGAAAGCAAGCTCTTCAGTTCTGTGTACTATTTTTGTTGTTTAATTAGAATTTTATAACAACCCAAGCCCATGACAGCAAATCAACGACAGATTAGAAATAATTTAATTTAGGTTTTCCTCTCCAGGAAGTGCTTAATACTTCAATGTCACCCTGTTTCAGGAAAGGACGGCAAGAGTTGCAGGGTATATGCCCATTTGAGATTTGGGTTTTTATGTTGCGCGAACTTGTACATGTCTGCTTGTGAGAATGAATACAAGCTTAGTCCCCAAAGTAACATATCTTTGCAACTTAGATTAGATTAGATTCAAGGTTGAAACAATGGGGTACAACTGTACTAAAATCTTAGATTTAATTTATTTATATTGATTTCTGTGTTCTTAGTTTTAATTTAATTTTGTATTATCTACTTGATAGCATTTTTTCTCTAAAATACAATCTGTGAGAAGCCATAGCTGTTTGCTCTGGAACTGCATTTGTATTTGTACCCAAAAGTATTGTGATTGCTTTACCGTTATGATTAATTTAATTGTTTTCATTATGTATGTACACCAGTGGCAAAGGGTGCCATACAAGCCGGTTCCCATCGGTTTCCCTTTTAAAATGATATAACAAAGTAGTTAAAAAATATAGGCACAAAGTAAAAAAATACATTTAAAAACAATAAACAGTACATATTTTTTCCCCATTGAAACTGTGAAATTTGTTGTGTATGTTCCTTGACTTATAGGTTGGTATGCGGCTGACCACCCATGCTGTAAAAATGGTTCACTTTGCCAATGTCACCCCTGTTACAGGGAAGGACGGCAAGAGTTGCAGGGTGTATACGTCCATTTGAGATTTGGTTTTTATGTTGTAGGCTCACATGACGCATGTGCAAGCGCAAACTTGTACATGTCTGGTTGTGAGAATGCATGTAATGTGAATCTCCAATGTAACATATCTTTGCAACTTAGATTAGATTAGAAACCATGCAGTCTACTTTATTATTCATTTTTGCCTCATTTTAAACGGGAAACCAATGGGAATCGGCTTGTATGGCACCCTTCGCCACTGATGTACACGCCTTGCCCCGTTTTCACGGGATTCTGTTTCGGGTGTTTGGTATTTTCTACGAAATGTATGAGATCGCCGGACAAACCACGCAGGATCGAGTGAAAGCTAACATTAATCTCCATACACTATACGACTTCTGATTCCGGCATCGGACCAGATTGTGTACAATAGTACTTGGATCATTTATTTACTGCCTCCATCTATGGAACGTTCAAACTTTGGGAGAAATCTGATGCACCCAATAATGTTAAACAAAAATATGACTCATCTATTTTATCATACAATGAAAGATTCGGAAGGATGCCGACTCCCTGCAAGTTATTGTTAAAGTTGCATTTGTTAAAGATGCTTTTCTGTAACTGCTAGGGGTGGAAAATACCTTTTTGTTTCGTCCTTTCACACTTCTTTCATCTATTCAACAATTATGTATCCTCGTCTCTGAATAAGAGTTTTAGGCTTACACGACCGGCTGATGATGCTGGAGAGATGTTTTCGGGGATCTGTTGCCGTGGTCGTGGTCTGAGTTTTCAGTTGAGAGAATACTGTGAGTGTCTAGTTTTCATCAAGAACATCTTCATCATCATACTTCACGCTGAAGAAGCCCATCGTAGACACGGGCAAAATGTTCGGAAGCTCCAACTTCCATAGACCAAAAAGCAACAGATCTCGGCATCTCAACTCCAAAACATCTCTCCAGCTTTCACGTCTCTTTTTTAATTCCACAGAGTCCGGTCAGTTTATCAATCAATTATTTTCTTGGTCTTTCTCATCCTCATCTTAGACATTTTCTTTAAACATTATTCTTCTTTATCCTTTTAAGATGCTGTAACCATCCTTTTTCTTCTATTTCTTTCATCACAATCATTTATAAACAAATCAGAAACTATCTCTCTGAATGCTACCAGCCATCTCTCTTAAGAAAGTAATTTTGATCAGTTTGCTTTCATTCACCATTCACTATCCACGTCTTACTTCCATACATCACAATCGGTAACAATTTCCCTCTACGGACCACAAGTCTTTTGTATCAAGGAGGGACTTTGGTTTCTTGTGTTTTTAAAATTCTGTATATTTTTTGTATTTTGTAGTACAAGTGTGAAAACTTATTTTTGTACTATTTACAATCTCTCTTATGGACCTGCAAGGCTTAAACTGAATGTATATAAACAATGGGTTGATAGTCCGGTCGATAGCTCAGTGGTAGAGAGCTTGCATTCTATGCTGTGAGCTTGGGTTTGAATCTCACCGAGGGTGACAGAAATGATTTCTTGTAATGATGATAATTTCAAACTCCAAAATAAAATACCGGCAAGGTTTACTCAACCTTCACTAAAAGTGAGTACCAGTCCCTCGAGAGCTGGGAGTCCACCACTTCAACTTAAGTGGTTAGGGTAAGGCCGGCCCCCTCACCTGTTAAAATAAATAGGTTCCACTGGCCAAATGCGAATCCCTTCGGAGATAACGCAGCAAGAAGTAATACTATATCGCTGCCTTAGTTCTTGTTTATCGTATACGCCATTGAGAAAATTTTACATGATCAATGTTTGCATGTGTACTGGACCAATGTGTCTTATGAAAACAATAAATTTATTTAAAAAATATTTAAAAGAACACTCACATTATCGAGTTTTACGGTTTTTCTTAGCTCAGATTGTGTAGAATTTGATTCTTCAGACAACTGCATGAACAAGTCATCTTTGACAAGATTGGCGTATACGATAAACAAGAACTGGGGGAGCGATATGGGTAGCTTAGTTGCGTTTTTGCGGGTATTATTTTGTTTTTCTTCAAGAAAATACTTCTTTAACTGAAGCAAATCGGCTAACTTCACGTTAGACCATTTGCCATTACGCTCCCCCAGTTCTTGTTTATCGTATACGCCAATCTTGTCAAATATGACTTTTTCATGCAGTTGTCTTATGAATCAAATTCTACACAATCTAAGCTAAGAAAAACCGTAAAACTCGATAATGTGAGAGTTATTTGAAATATTTTTAAAATAAATTTCTTGTTTTCATAAGACACATTGGTCCAGTACACATGCAAACATTGCTCATGTAAAATTTTCTCTATGGCGTTTACGATAAACAAGAACTAAGGCAGATTAGGCGAACAAAATGATTTATTAATAGGTATGTAGGGAAAATAAAGAATATGGGGAAATTTTGAATATTGTCGTGAAAACAAAAGACAACCGACAAGAGGTGGTGACGTTCCACAAGATTGCGTTGTTAGTTTGGATTGTTACCACGCTCAGTCTAAGCTGTGTAGGTTCATCCATCAATGTAATCCACTTATTTATTGTATTTTTAAAGCACTTTGTTTATAAAACGGTGCTATTTTAATGATAGTAAAGTAATACTTAATAAGACCTCGTGTACCTATGAACAAAAAAACATTTTCCAAAAAAAATGACATGACCAGCTCTCCATAGAGCCTTAAGTATTTTAATTTATGTCTAGGTTTAATTATTCTAGTGAACCTTAGTTAGAAATAGATTATAAGTTTTTATTTAATTTGTGAATGTCTTAAGCAGGCTCATTCCCCGCTAATCGGTGTAAAAACAAGCCGAGCAAAACCCAGTCGCTGTAAAGCGGGGTGAGCGTTTGTGGCCAATCATGAAATGGTTGCAATCAATTTTTATCCACAAAAAATTATGTATGAAATAAAACAGTTCTTGGATTGATCCGTAGTCCCGTGGCAACACTTCGGACTCGTAAATGGAAGGTTGTGGATTCGGATCCCGGCGGAGCACAAAAAATATGCAATTTATATGTATTTCCAAATATGCTCTTCGCTGGGTTCAAAAATTCATAAAACCTTTACCAAAGACCGGTCACTAAAGGTCCATCCAGCCTTACAGCTACTGGGTCTTGCTTGAGTATTGGCGCTTTGTAGGGACGACCAAGCTCGTACACCTCTGCGGCACTACAACAAGTTTCATAGACCCCTAGAGTCTCTAGAATCTAGTTTTAAATAAAAACAGCGCGCTAGATCCCTGTTATGTCATATTGACGATAGCTTTGACCCTGAGTTAACAGATGTCATAAACAAATAATTCATGAAATAAAATTGAGTTGAAAAAAATGCAATTTTTTCCCACCGCTTCTGTTTTTGATGAAGTGGTCCGCACATCGATGACAAAAAAGTTGTGACGTCACATGGCAAGTTACTGTTTGCCAAGGAGCCTAGTCACATTAAAGTGTGAGGTTTGCCCACCAAGAAAAAAATAAATTTGCAGTGTCCATGCGAAAAGCATTAAGGGTCCATTCTGAACTGAGGGTTCAAATTTTAACCTAATTTATCCTTAGCTTATTTTTAAAATAAGAATTTGACATTCCAAATTTTTTAAATTAAGAAGAATTTAATGTTTTTGAGCACTTTGCATTTGTAATCAACATTTTTACTGAAATGTAAGTTTCACAAAAATGAGTCCCAGGAGAGTATTGTAGAAACAAAAGCGGCTATCTAAGATTTTTGCAAGAATGAAATAAATACATGCAGAAACATTGAATTTTTTTCTCCATGTTCCTGTGTGTTTATCTCATTTTGAAAAACTCCCTACGTTGCCACCTTTGGTTATTATATGATTCTCTCTAGCATTTCCATATTTTTTAAGTGTAGTTTTTTAGTTATTTTTTGATTTGACAACATTTACTGTCAAATCAAAGTGATTGAAGTGTATTTTTAGGTTAGTTTAAAATTTTAATTTTACAATGTGACTGATTTTTTGATATTTTTTTACACCAATATTTCAAGTAAGTACTTAATTTTTTAAGTTGTAGGTTAGAAAAAAATGTGTTTTTTCACTTTTGGAAGTATAAATGTTCTAAAATTGATCCTCAACGGTATAAAAATATGTTTTTTTTTTTAATATTCCATGATGGCATTAAAATGTTCTACAATTGTACTACAGATATTCCGTTAAGAGGACTAAAATTCATATTCTTTAGTAGCACTAAAGATATTTTAGAATGTGAGTTAAAATGTTCTACGGTTGTACTAAAGATATTCCGTGACAGGACCTAAAATGTTCTATAATTTAACTTAAATGTTCTTTGGACTTTGATGATACTAATTATATTCCATGATGGGATTTTTAATGTTCTATGATTGTGCCAAGGATAATCCATAATGGTACGATATATACTCTACAATTATTGTTCTGAAATATTCCAGGATGGTATTAAAAATGTTCTTTAGTTGCACTTGAGAGGAAGTTGAAATATTCTTACAATGTACTAAAGATATTCAGTGATAGGACTTAAAATTTTCTTTGATTGTACTAATGATATTCCGTTATTGGACATTTAATGTTCTACGATTGTGCCAAGGATATTGCATTATGGTACTAAATATTCACGGATAGTACCTATTTAAAATGTTCTTTAGTTGCACTTGAGAGGAAGTTGAGATGTTCTTAACGCAAGTTCTTACAATGCTCCTCGATAATCCTAAAGATATTCCGTGATGGGACTAATGTTCTAAGATTGTACTAAAGATGTTCCTTGATGGTACTTTTAATGTTCTACGATTGTACTAAAGATATTCCCTGAGGGTACTGCACTAAAAATGTTCTTTAGTTGCACTAGAGATATTTCATGATGGGGGATAAAAAAATCATATTCTATAATTGCTCTAAAAATGACAATTATATTAATTTTCGGATATTTAACGAACCGTTCGGTGAGAACTTACATTATTCTCTACGTTTCGTCAGCGACGTAGCCGACGTCTTCAGGAGAACATCCTATCTGTACGGCGACTGAGGATGAACGTTAAATATCCGAAAATTAATATAATTGTCAAAATGTCAAACGACCATAATTCTAACTTAAACCTAACTGCTCTAAAAATGTTCTTCGGTTGCATTAACAATATGCCTGATTTGATTTGTAATGTTCTAAAATTGTACTAAAAATGTTCGGTAGTTGCACTAAAGACATTTACACTAGGATAGTGTTGAAATGTTCTATAATTATGAAATATTAAATATTGAAAATATAAATGTTCCACAATTGAACTGTTGGCGTTCCATGACTATTGAAAATAGTTAACAACTCTATTAGAGATTGTTCTATTGAAATTCCATTATGGTTATCAATCTGCCTCGACGGGAATAAAAATGTTCCAAAATTGTTGTAAAGATTCCGTGATTGTACTTAAAAAGCATAAAACTCTATATAATAAAGTAGATTGCGAAAAATTAAACATGTTCTATCACAGGGAGATTTACTTAAAAATTACTGGTATGAAAAACAAACTCAATCAATTAATGCTCCACAATTGTTCTGTGAATGTATTAAAAATGTTCCATGTGAAATTTTGTGATTTCAGCTCAATAGTATAAATTAATTTTAGTTTATTTTATTTAAAACAATGAATAAACGATTTGAAATTTTAACATTTTGTTTTTAATCTAAATCTAAGTTGCAAAGATATGTATCATTTGAGGTTCATATTAAATGCGTTCCCACAAGCAGACATGCATAATTTCGCGCTCACACATGTCGCATGTGGACCTACAATATAAAAACCCAAACTCAAATGAACATAAGCCCTGCAACTCTTGCCGACCTTCCCTGAAACAGGGGTGGCATTGGCAAAGTGAACCATTTTTTACAGTATGGGTCGTCAGCCTCATACCAACCTATAAGTCAAGGAATACAAGCAATAAATTACATCCAGTTATACAAACAAACAAACACTAAAATATCTACAAAACAACTATAAAAATGAAAATTGATTCTTGGCCTTAGCCGCCTACAATACAGATCAGCCGCCATTTTCATTTTAATGATTGATAATTAATCTATATGGGATATGGAAACCCCTGCCGCCTCTCCCTGAAACCGGGGCGGCATTGAAAAAAGTGAACCAAGTTTTTTACAGCATGAGAGTCAGCCTCATACCAACCTATTAGCCGAGGAACTATTCTTACAATTCATCCCCCATGACAAAAAATCTAAATGGGTAAATGGTAAATGAGTTTGTATAATTGGGAAGTAAGTTTGAGAAAGATGGAAGAATGACAGGTGAACTTGAAAGGAGAATAGGGAAAAGCAGGTGTGTACTGGGTGCTACAGCTTGTATCGCCAAAAATCGAAACATATCTAAAAATGCTCGATTGTCAGTACACGGTGGTATACTTGTACCCACCTTGATGTATGGAAGTGAAGCCTGAACCGTGAATGAAAGTGACATTAGTCCATATTGTTGAAATGGGCTTTTCAAGAAGTATGATTGGGAAAAAACGGAGTGATAGGGTGAGGACACCCCTGTTTCAGGGAAGCTCGGCAAGAGTTGCTGGGTGTATGTTCATTTGAGATTTGGGTTTATATGTCGTAGGTTCACATGCGGCATGTGCAAGCGCGAACTTGTACGTGTCTGCCTGTTAGAATATAACCCTCACGGTTTGATGTATATAAGGGAGTGAGGCAAGGCTGCGTGATGAGTCCATGGTTGTTTAATATAATCATGGACAGTTGCATAAAAGAAGCTGGAATATCAGAGAGCGGAGTGAAAGTGGGTGAAACAAGAGTTGGAGTACTTCTTTATGCTGATGATGCTATAGTTTTAGCTGACTCGGCGGAGGAACTCCAAACGATGTTAACCAAACTAAATGATGCATTTTGTAAGAATAGCTTGAAAGTAAATGCGAATAAGACAAAAGTATTAGTTTTTGACAGGAATGAAGTATGTGAGGAACTTACAATTAATTTGAATGGAATAAAAGTTGAAGTAGTGAATGAGTTTGACTATTTAGGAAGTAAGTTTGAGGCGAATGGTAAGATGACGAAAGAATTAGAGAAGCGTGCCAGCAAAGGAAGATGCGTGATAGGAGCGTTTGGTAGAATAGCGAAGAATAAAAGGATACCAAAGAAAATGAAAATGGCGGTACACAATTGTATTTTGTTGCCGACCCTGATGTATGGAAGCGAGTCATGGACGTTGAATGAAAGAGAAGTAAATAAGGTATGCACCGTAGAAATGGCCCATCTGAGAAGTATGACAGGAAAAACACTGAAAGATAGAGTGAGAAACGAATGGGTTCTAAATGAATGCGGAGTAAAAGAAAGCGTGAAAGTGAAAGTTCAAAGAAGTGTGATGCGATGGTTTGGACATATTGAAAGGATGAATGAAGACCGACTGACAAAAAGAGTGTATAAAGGGAATGTAACAGGTAAGCGTGGAAGGGGAAGACCTAGGAAACAATGGATTGATCAGATAAATGAGATTGCGAATGAATGGAATCTACAGAGTGGAAACAAGAGAAGAGCATGCATGAAAAGAGTGATGAAATTAGATGAGATGAAAGAAGTATGCAAGGACAGAGTCAAGTGGAGGCACTTGTGTGGAGGTACTGGCCACCCCTAGAGGAAAGGCGGCAGGATACAAGACAAGACAAGACGGCTATAATCTTTCAGTGATTTCTGAGCCTCCTTTGCTTTGTGTAAACACTTGGGAAAGTGTAGCTTCACGGGAGGGCCTTCTGCCACTCGCATCTCACATAACTTTTGCATGCGAGTCCTGTGACACATCCCCGGATGCGTGTTCCCATTCCCCGACCTAAAAGGAATCTTTACTCAGACAAGCACACGGAAAAAAATTAATTCATCAAGTAGTTTCAGTTTTTCCATATTTACTCAAAAACTATTGACATTATAAAAAAACGGTTTCGATACTACACTAGACAATGTATAGTTCTATAAATAGAATGAAAAAAAATATTTCCAAAACATAGCACACACGAGAAAGTAGCTACAGAAGTGAAAAAAACCTATTTTTTTAAATATTTTTTTGTGGTCGCAATTTTTAAGTTATATATTTTGTTTAAACTTTATAACTAAGATAAAAAATTAATAAACATGCTTGATTTTTTTCATTACTGTCACTTTTTTGCTAAGACCATAAAGTGTAAGAAACAATAACGGCAGATTTAGGGTATGATACTTCCGTGTGCTGTCTGAGTAAAGATTCCTTTTAGGTCGGGGAATGGGAACACGCTCCCCGGATGGGATGGATATACAGGGCGTGGGTCAGTGGTGGGGAGACTGTTAGAATATAATATATATCATATAATGTGAATCCCTAATGTTACATATCTCCGCAACTTAGATTAGGGCTCACTTTCAAGGGGCCTGCGGACCGCCGGTTCAGTACCACTGCTTCAAGCGTCTTTTCAATGTTGGACGCCCTGTCAAGTCCGAAGTAAAATTTGCATAGAAGATCAATAAGGTATTTTTTTGGTGAGATTCACGTCTCCCGTAATAAAATTTTGATTACAACACGAATTTGATGACCTCTTTTATTTGGGACAACCCTGGGCTGGAAGTCTCATCACCACGTGGTAATTCTCACCTACCGAATATCGATAATATTTGTATGAAGACTAATCAGCTATTCACTTGCGGCCATCTTGGATTGACAGGTCTTCATACAAATATTACCGGTGATATTTGTATGAAGACTAATCAGCTGTTTGTTCACTTGCGGCCATCTTGGATTGACAGGTCTTCATACATACAGTAGTTGCGTCCTTACTTGTGAAAATAAATAGGTTCCGCACGCCGCATGCGACCCCTTCTCCCACCCTAATCTAATCTAATCTAAGTTGCAAAGATATGTTACATTGGAGATTCACATTACATGCATTTTCACAAGCAGACACGTACAAGTTCGCGCTTGCACATGCCTCATGTGAACCTACAACATAAAAACCAAATCTAAAATGGACATACATCCTGCAACTCTTGTCGTCCTTCCCTGAAACAGGGGTGACATTGGCAAAGTGAACCATTTTTACAGCATGGGTGGTCAGCCGCATAACCCAACGCGGGAAAAATTGAACTACGATGATGATATGATGAGTTAATGATTTCTTTATAGCGCCGTTTTGTGATGTAGTCACACCAAGGGCGCTTGTCCAACTGATGCCAGAAATTTGCTTGTCTTCAGTGCATTCCGGAACTCTCCATGGTCCTCTAGCTCTCTCACATGATGTGGCAGGTGAACTACATATGCAGCTTAGTTGTATATTCTGCATAATATGCTGTTCTATCTACTTTGAGAATAGCTCTTCATTGTGAACAATGGAATCTGTTCTATCGTAGAACATGTGAGTGCATATACTGGACAAATCCACTGGGCACCTGCCCACTAGAGATGTGTCGAATGTTCAGCCGAATATTCGGCTTACTGTAACTCGGTCGCCATTCCGTTAGGGGTGGCCAGAGCCTCTGTAGAGCTGCCTCTATTTCTTCCTATCCTTGCATACCTCTTTTGATTCATTCATATCCATCACCTTTTTCATGCATTTTCTTCTTTTACGCTCACTTTGTACATCCCATTCTTTCACAATCTCCTCAATCTGATCACTCCATACTTTTCTCCGCCGTCCCTTACCTTTTTTTCCTTTCACACTTCCTCTGTAGGTATATATACTTCTTCAGTCTATTTTTTTTTGCAAATAAGCTACACATATTGTGTAACTTCTTGCCTGCGCTACCTCCGAGGGGGTTGCATGTGGCTATTCGGGACTTTTTTTAATTTTTACGGGTAAGTGTACCTAAGGTAATCCCAGCTCCCGAGAGTGCTGGTTCTTATTTCTTGTGAAGGCTGAGTAAATCTTTTTGGGTATGAAATAAACACCGAAACGAGGAATCATTTCTAACGTCCTCGGTGGGGACCAAACCCTTGCTCTCGGCATGGAATGCAAGCATTCTACCAACTGGGCTATCGACCGGACTTTTTGACGAGCTTGGTATTTTTTTTTTAAGTAGATTTGTGAAGAGGAATGCAATTCACCAACCTATTCTGCCTGGCCAGAAACAGTTATTACTATCATCAATTAATAATTCATTCTTGTTTATTTTAATGAATTATTAATTAATAATTACCCAATGACATCTGTTGAACCAGGGTCAAAGTTATGATCAAATGACCCAGGCGGGGATCGAACCAACGTTGTTCTATTCCAAACACACTAGAAAAATCAGCCCACTTGGCCCCCTCGGCCATAACTTCGTACAAAGCGCCAATTCTCAAGCAAAACCCAGTTGCTGTAAGGCTGGATGGACCTTTGGTGACCAGTCATTGGTAACGGTGTATGAATTTTTCAACCCAGCGAAGAGCAAATTTGAAAATAAAAATGGTATATTTTTTGTGCTCCGCCGGGATTCGAACCCATAACCTTCCATTTAACCAACAAATATTCGTGTTCCGTTGAATCCTTGTTTGGCGCATCTCTATAACCTATCTATCTACGTATACAATTATAAAACCAAGTATAAAACTATCAAAGCGTTTGAGTAAGAATGCATGCAAACTGAAACGCTCAGCAGAGGCACTGCTTTACTTTTCATATATATTTTGGTTGAGTGTGAACGTATGGTTTTAATAGTTAGAGGCACTCTATAGCAGTGATTCTCAAAGTGAATTCAGCGTCCGCCGACCACTAGTGATTCATTGAAAAGTTTTACGATCGCTCTGCTTTCCAAACTTTACTGGAATAAAATGTTAATTTTAAAATGTAATTTGTAAGTTCGCTCCCCCAGTTCTTGTTTACCGTATACGCCAATCTTGTCAAATATGACTTTTTCATGCAGTTATCTTATGAATCAAATTCTACACAATCTGAGCTAAGAAAAACCGTAAAACTCGATAATGTGAGAGTTCTTTTAAATATTTTTTAAATAAATTTCTTGTTTTTATAAGACACATTGGTCCAGTACACATGCAAACATTGCTCATGTAAAATTTTCTCAATGGCGTATACGGTAAACAAGAACTTAGGCAGCGAGTTGTCTGGAGGAACTAAAAGAAGTATACGTATGTATGCGGTTAATCTGTAATGTTGGCGGCTAGGGTTAATTAAATTGGAATTTGTTTTCTGTGTAGTTTTGATGTCCATAGATATTTTTATTTATTGATTTAAAAATGAAATTTGTTGTGTATGTTCCTTGGCTTATATATAGGTGGATATGCGGCGAACCATCCATGCTGTTACCCCTGTTTCAGGGAAGGTCGGCAAGAGTTGCAGGGTGTATGTTTATTTGAGATTTGGGTTTTTATGGTGTAGATTTAAAAATCGACTGCTCCAAGGAAGACAGCACTAAGTCAAAAAAGATAGTTTTGCAGGAAAGCCAATTGAATGTTATTTATTCCATGGATTACAATGCATAAACTATTTTTTACATTTATTTCTTAACGAATTTAAGAGAGATAGAGACACGGCTGTAATCTTGGAATGAAGATAATGATTTGTTACCTTCAGAAACGGAAATAAGTCAAAAACCTAAATTTCGGAGTTACTTCCTTCTTCCTTGGAGCAGTCGAAATGTAATTTATTGTGTATGTTCCTTGACTTATAGGTTGGTATGCGGCGAACCATCCATGCTGTAGAAAATGGTTCACTATGCTAATGTCACCCCTGTTTCAGGGAAGGTCGGCAAGAGTTGCAGGGTGTATGTTCATTTGAGATTTGGGTTTTTATGTTGTCGGTTCACATGCGGCATGCGCTAGCGCGAACTTATACGTCTCTGCTTGTGAGAATGCATATAATGTGAATCCCCTATGTTACATATCTTTGCAACTTAGATTACAATGCAACTTAGACACATACAAGTTCGCGCTTAATAATGCCGCATGTGGTCCTACAATATAAAAAACCCGAATCTCACATGGACATACACCCTGCAACTCTTGCCGACATTCCCTGAAAACAGGGGTGATATTGGCAAAGTGAACCATTTTCTACCAACCTTTCTTTCAGCCGCATACCAACTTATAAGTCAAGGAACATACATAACAAATTACATTTTTAAAATCAACAAATGGTGTGGAATTCATTTGAGAAGCACTGGTTGCACTTCAGTCGAGCAGACGAATGTTTGCGTAGCAAGTATTTGAGAATCAGTGCTTTAGTTCAGTGCACCTTCAAGGAGTAGAATACATGTATAACGTATACAATAGAAAAGCTCCAACTGAAACCTCCATATTAGAACGTCAAGTTCTATGTTAGAACGTTCAATTCTATCAGGGACGTGCATAAAATTTCACCGTGGGTAAGCATAATTATCGGATTTTTCTAATTTCCGTTCGATAGCTCAGTTTGTAGATTGCTTGCATTCCATGCCAAGAGCCCGGGTTCCAATCCAAGCGGGGGCGTCAGAAGTGATTTCCCGTTTCTGTGTTTATTTCAAACACAAAATAAAATACCGGAAAGGTTTACGAAACCTTGACAAGAAATAACGATTTTTCGCTTCGTTTTGCCAAGCTGCATCCGCAGCGGATTCACAGTAATCCTGTCCTTATACTTTCATTATTATTATTTCGTATTATGTGTATCATTCTTCACACTACTCGTGATCTAGCAACAATCCCACAAGGAGTGCCACCCGAGGTATGCTATTAGCTTCAGTAACATCGAACCATTTCATTTTAGAGTCATGGGCACGCCTCTGATCTTGAGGTTCTTGTTTTGTCGTGCCGTTGCTTTTACTTCACGGGAAGGCCTTCCGCCGCTGGAGAAAATATATAACTTTGTATGAGCGTCCATGTGCTGTGGGTCCTTCTGACACATACAGGACGGGTACGAGGAGGGTTTGAGCATACTTCGTAACAGTACCCTCGGGAGCCCCTGTGAAACCCCCATTTCAACTGAAGTGGCTGGCGTAAAGCCGGCCCCGTTACCTGTAAAAATAAGTTGGTTCTACTCGTCCAAGTGTCATAGACTTTCTGAAATCTAGGAAGTCTCCCGCACAGGGTTTCTTAAAAAAAAATGTTTCGTAGACTGAGACAAAATTCGTAGACTGAGAAGTAATCGTAGACCGAATATGTTTCTAAGCCTGAGACGAAATTTGTAGACCGACACATATTTCGTAGACTTAGAAGTATTTCATACGCCAAAATATATTTCGTAGACCGAGACATATTTCGTAGACCTAGACATATTTCGTAGACCGAGATATATTTCTTAGCCTCAGACGAAATTCGTAGACCGACACATATTTCGTAGACTCAGAAGTATTTCGCACACCAAAATATATTTTGTGGACTGAGACATATTTCGTAGACCGAGACATATTTCGTAGACTGAGGAGTATTTCTTAGACTGAGAAGCATTTCGTTGACCAAAACGTATTTCGCAGACCGAGAAATATTTCTTAGCCTGAGACGAAATTCGTAGACCGAAACATATTTCGTAGACTCAGAAGTATTTCGTTGACCGAAATATATTTTGTGGACAGAGACATAGCTCTGTTCGAATGTGAAGGTGTTTCTTTGCAGCGATGGGAAACCATTAAGTTAGATGGAGAATTTCTGTATAAAATATATTTTAATTTGCTTTTTTATCTTCCAATTCAAGAGTGAATAAAACTTCAAAATGGTTTTCGTTTATACTGATTGTATAATCAGTATAAACGAATGACATTTATTGGAATGGTTCCTTGACTTATAGGTTGGCATGAAGCTGACCACCCATACTGTAAACAGTGATTCACTTTGCCAATGTCACCCCTGTTTCAGGGAAGGTCGGCTAAAGTTTCAGGGTTTATGTTCATTTGAGGTATGAATGTACACATGTAGTATTTGTAAATACGAACTTACACGTGCCTGTTTGTGGGCATGCATTCATTATCTCTTCAACTAAGATGACATTAGATAAGATTCCTTAGCAACTCGGCAGGGTGACGACACAAGTTTGTCTATGTCAATTTACGTCTAATCTAATCTAATCTAAGTTGCAAAGACATGTAACATTGGGGATTCACATTCTATGCATTTTCACAAGCAAACACGTTTAAGTTCGCGCTCGTAAATGCCGCATGTGAAACTGCAACATAAAAACCCAAATCTCAAATGAAGATGCACCCTGAAACTCTTGCCGATTTTGTGAAAGTGAACCATTTTCTACAGCATGGGTGGTCAGCCGCATACCAACCTATAAGTCAAAGAACATACACATCAAATTAAATTTTTGTTACATCCGGACCTCAATTTTCTTTTTTACTATATTTGGCAGCCTGTGACGTCAGCAAGCCGAATGGAAAATGTTCAAATTTGCCGATGCCCTTGTGAGCGACATATTTTTGACATTTTGAGGTGCAGCGTCTCAAAAATACGAAACCTTTTTTTTATCATGTTATTATTAATATTATTATTTACGTTTTTAAACGCCGTCCATTAATAGTGACGTATACTGTTTCCGCCAGCGCGGGGAGGTTGTCAGCACTGACGAGGGTTGCCAGTCGCAAAAAATGAAAAATAAAATAACACCGTCTCACGTTCGTACCTACCGGTCAAATTGGATGACATTTTAAAATGGTGTACAAATGCAGTTGCCGAGTGTTTTTTATCTGTAGCTTAAAAATCGTCTTCCTGTTTTTGTATCCAGCTGTAATCCTATTAGGTGTGGCCAGTACCTCTGCAGATGTGTCTCCACTTTGTTCTTGCCACGACATTCGACACTCTTCTCTTTAATAAAAGGAGAGCTTGTATAAAAAGGTTATGACTCTGGATCAAATAAAAGAAGTACCTATGTAAGGACAGAAATAAATGGCGGTTGATTTGTAATGTTGGCGGTTAGGGCTACGGTTTTGTAAATTAGAATTTACTTAGTATTTGTTTTAATGTTTAATACATACTATTGTTTGTTTCTTTCAAAAATGTAATTTGTTATGTATGTTCCTTGACTTATAGGTTGGTAGGTTGCTGACCGCCCATGCCGTAGAAAATGGTTCACTTTGCCAATGTCACCCTGTGCCAAGGAAGGACGGCAAGAGTTGCATGGTGTATTTTCATTTGAGATTTGGGTTTTTATATTTTAAGTCCTCATGCGGCATGAATAAGCACGAACTTGTAGGTGTCTGCTTGTGAAAAAGCATATAATATGAACTCCCAATGTTACATATCTTTGCAACTAAGATTACATTAGATTAGATTCATTTCCAATGTACATATTCGTAGGTACGTTAAAATATAATTTTCGTAGGTTACCTACATGTAACAAAGGAGATATCACAAAAGAAGAAGAAGAATTTATATGATTTTTTTTGTAAAGAGTTTTGAAGTTGTTTTGAAAGTAAAAAGAGGATAATATGATGGTTATACGAAAAATTGCATTATAAAACCGCACTTAGCGGAATGTAGGGTGATTATATTTTATGCCTGCGTCCTTTTTCCGTTGGGAGCGGAAGAATGTGCGGAAATTTAGAAACTGGACGGCGAAGATCCTTTTTTTAAAGCCATTCTGTTCCATGCCAGAGAGTTAAGGTTTCATCCCCAACAAGGGGTATGCTAGATCGGAATCTCACAATGGAGGAGCAGGTTGACTAAACAATAGCCGCTTCATTTTTTGGTCTACGCCAAATAAGGGCTGTCAGGAGGTGTCTACCGCCGGGTGTGGTTAAAACATTGGTGAGTGCTTTTGTGATGTCCCGAATTGATTATTGTTCCACACTTTATATCGGCCAGTCAAAGAAGCAACTGAACAGATTTTAGTCTGTTTTGAATGCGGCCGCAAGACTGATCTTCGGGATGTCCAAATTCTCTCACATCACTCCGCTGTTGAAAGAACTACATTGGCTTCGTTTTCCTGAGAGGGTGGTCTACCGTGTGTGTTTGATGGTATTTAAAGCCCTAAATGGTTTGGCTCCATCATATCTGGCAGGCATGTTTTCCCCCGTTGAGGTGAGTGTGAGGGGGCGGACACTTAGGTCAGCGGGATGTCGAGCTGTCAGGTTGATGCAGCCTCGCCGTCAAATATGCACTAATTTTGGGGATCGCGCTTTCCGGTTTGCGGGGCCAATGGAGTGGAACAGACTGCCACCCGGAGTGAGGGTTTCGGAATCTGTTGGCATTTTTAAGGAAGCACTGAAACGGCACTTTATAAAATATCTCATTCATGATTAGGAGGGCCCTTGAGGTGTGACACACACAAAAACGGCGCTCTTTTGTCATGTATTAATTAAATAAATAAAAATATCCTCATATATATATAAGGGTGGCAGAAATCGTTTTACTTATTATTATTACTATTCCGTATTATGTGTATCATTATTCCCGCTACTCGTAATCTAGCAACAATCCCACAAGGAGTGCCACCCGAGGTATGCTATTAGCTTCAGTAACATCAAACCATTTACTTTTGAAGTCATGGGCACGCCTCTGACCTAGAGGTTCTTGTTTTGTCGTGCCGTTGCTTTTACTTCACGGGAAGCCCTTTCGCCACTTGAGAAAATAAATAGCTTTGTATGAGCGTCCATGTGCTGTGGGTCCTTCTGACACATACATACAGGACGGGTACGAGGAGGGTTTGAGCATACTGTGAATTCTCAGTATTTATTTCAAAATACCGGGTAGGTTTACTCAGCCTTCACAGGAAATTGAAATGACTCTCTTCGGAAGCTGGGAAACTCTCACT
Organism: Agapetus fuscipes; assembly: GCA_951799405.1. NCBI lineage: Eukaryota > Metazoa > Arthropoda > Insecta > Trichoptera > Glossosomatidae > Agapetus > Agapetus fuscipes. The sequence goes on along the minus strand of OX637354.1, from coordinate 15,474,975 downwards.
TCAAGGGAAGTGGTTGGCAAAGTGCCGACTACTTTACCTGTGAAAATAAATAAAATTCACTCTCAGCGTGCGACAACGCAGTTGGACGATATGTGCATTCTCTACCCTGCAAATCGTTTTTGTTTACTTGTTTATGTAAATTATAAAATAATATTTGACTTGTTTATTTGATAATTAAGTTTATTTGACTAGAGGCTTTCGAGATGTGGTCGTATAGAAGGCTTCTAGGAATTTCCTGGAGAGACCACACCACAAATGAGGAGGTTCTACAAAGAATTGAAGGAGGAAGGCAGCTGCTCAGGACTTTGTCCGAAAGGCGTGCAAGATGGATCGGCCATGTAATGCGACAAGAAGGTCTCTTGCATGCCATAATGGAGGGGTTGACCGAGGGGGCCAACTCTAGGGGACGCCCACGCCAAGAGTACCTGGAGGACCTGCTGGTGGACGTGCGCTGCTCAACATATGCAGACCTAAAAAGAGCCGCACAAGACAGGGAGGAATGGAGAACAAGAGTAAAAGATATTGCTGCAAACCAATCCTAGGATTGAAACAGGAGAAGAAGATAATCTAAGTTGCAAAGATATATTACAAGATTTTCAAGCAGACACGTATAAGTTCGCGCTTAAACATACCGCAATTGAATCTACAATATAAAGCTCAATCTCAAATGAATATAAGCCACGCAACTCTTGTTGACCTTCCCTGTAACAGGGGTGACATTGGAAAAGTGAACCTTTTTTCATCACTGTTACAGTATGGGTGGTCAGCCTCATACCAAACTATAAGCCAAGGAAAATACACAACAAATTACATTTTTGACATAAACAAATAAGTACAAATAAATCGATGTACAATCTATGTACATAAATCTATAAACAAATAAATCTATGTACATATACACATCAAACGGAAATTATCTGGCAGTATGAACTTTTTAAATTTTTAAGGAGATAGTGTTGGTTGGCGATTGGTCGAATCACTGAATCAGCACCTATTCAGTTTTACATTTAAGGTGGCCATACAGTCCTCTCTCCGATTGACGAGGAATAAATGAGAATTCTTTGTTTATTCGTTAATTTGTTAATCCAATTCGCCGTAAAATACTTTACGAGTTTCAAAGAAGAATTAATGAAAACAAAATTATAACATTTCCGATGTCCTTAAAATTATTCTAAACTCCATGCCCGCTGCAGACGGTCTTGCTTGCTTGCCATTCTTGCATGTTTTCTATTTGGCAAGTGCTTTCTTTTTCTTCGTTTTGTAATCAGCAACTTGCACATTCGATACTGCTGCGCGAAAGAGGGGCCTTGTGCTTCTCCCCCTTCTTTCAGCATGGGAGGAAAACTAGCTCCCGAGGGGGCTGGTTTTCATTTATCGTGAAGTCTGAGTAAACCTCTCCGGTATTTAGGTTTGAAATAAACACTGAAATGGGAAATCATTTCTGACACCTTCTGTAGGGATCGAACCCTTGCTCTCAGCATGGAATGTAAAAACTCTACCAACTGAGCTATCGACTGGACTTTTTACGAGTTTTGTTGTCGCTACAAAGCACCAACTCTCAAGCAAGACCCGGTTGCTGTAAGGCTGGGTGAACCTTTGGTGACCGGTGCTGGGTGAGCCCACAACTTTCCATTTACGAGTCCGAAGTGTTACCACTAGACTACTGACCGGTTATTTGTATATATATGCACAAGTTGTATATTTTTATATGGCAGATCACGTATTGCACCGTCCACGTGACTACGTGGCTTCACGCAAACATGACATTCATAGATGACTGTGACAAATGGGGTGGGAAATAAGGAAATATTGAAGAACGGTTTTACAAGATTTCGCAAAAGTTGGCCGGATTTCTTCAAAGGCGAACTGGCGACAAAGCATCAGACTTTGTCAATAATTATTATAGAGATATTCTATTCTGTGCGTACTTATATAAAATTTCAAAATAGCAATATAATGATTTGACCTGTACCTGATATTCGTAAATCCGAAGCGCAGTACGAGTATGTACGGTTGAAATGGCTTAGGGGCTGTCCATATATTACGTCATTCGCATTAAGGGGGGGGGGGGAGTCTGGTCTGCGGATGATGGCAAATGATGTACGAGTACCAAAAGTGACGTCGTTCTTGTAAATACCAATTTCTACAAAATATACAAAATATTATGTAAGTAATATAACATAATTAATTATTGAGCTCATCCATTATTACAGCAAGAGGAGGAGGGGGGGTCATTAGATAATGACTATAGGATGATTGTAAGGGGGGGGGGGGTATCGAAAATCGGCCAAAATCTATGACGTAATTTATGGACGGCCCCTTACCTGAGAGCAATAGCTGGAAAGACACTGAATGATAAGAGTCCGCAATGATTGAGTGACGAACGAGTGTGGTATCTAATCTAATCTAATCTAAGTTGCAAAGATATGTTACATGGGAGATTCACATTACATGAATTCTCACAACCATACACGTACAAGTTCGCGCTTGTGCATGCCTCATGTGAACCTACAACATAAAAACCAAATCTCAAATGGACATACATCCTGCAACTCTTGCCGTCCTTCCCTGAGACAGGGGTGACATTGGCAAAGTGAAACCATTTTTACAGCATGGATGGTCGGCCGCATACCAACCTATAAGTCAAGAAACATACACGACAAATCATTTATATTTTTAAATTTACACGATCGAGGGAACTTATGCAACCTTTTATTTGTATTCTTGCCCAAGTAACCTTTTAGGTTTTAAAAAGGTTACAAAAAGGTTAAAAAAGGTTCTGGGACCTTTCTGTAACCTTTTTAAAACCTGGGTGGGTACAGTGTACGAATGTCAAAGCGTACGAAAACTGAGGTTTACAATATTGGTTTCTGTGAAGCGTCCAAATACCTGAAAGGCTTTTTGCGTCGAAATTAAAATCGCGACGGCGCATCCCTTCACGCTTACTGCCACCTACTAACGCATTGTTATTCTGATATTTGATCTCGGGATTTGTATCGGACAATAGGGATGGGAAATGTTAAAGATATTATATTTAAACGGGAAAGTATTACAACGATGTTTTTTTTTGCGAAATAGAACAAAAATGAATTTATTGAGATGGACGTGGTAAAAATGCAACTAATCTACACACATATTGTAACTCCTTGACTGCGTTATGCCATAAGGCAGGGGTCGACAACCTGTGTCTTGCGAGACACATGCGGCTCTTTGGATGTGAAGCTGCGGTTCTTAATTAAGTTCCATACGCAAATATTATTATACTTTGCCGTTGTCACCCCTGTTTCAGGGAAGGTTGGTAAGAGTTGCAGGGTGTACGTTCGTTTGAGATTTGGGTTTTCTTATATTGTAAGTCCACATGCGGCATGTTCTAGTGCGAACTACTAAGACGTGTCTACTTGTGAAAATGCATGTAATGTGAATCCCCAATGTTGCATATCTTTGCAACTTAGATTAGATACAAAATTAACCGGTCCGTAGTCCAGTGGCTACTCTTCGGACTCTAAATGGAAGGTTGTGGGTTCGAATCCCGGCGGAGCACAACAAACATACCATTTATATTTTTAAATTTGCTTTTCGCTGGGTTGAAAAATTCATAAACCTTTACCAACGACCGGTCACCAAAGGTCCATCCAGCCTTACAGCAACTGGGCCTTGCTTGAGAATTGGCGCTTTGTAGCGACGATGACCAAGCTCGTAAAAAGGTCGAGAGCTTAATTAGTAGAATGCTTGCATTCCATGCCGAGAGCAAGGGTTCGATCTCAAGGTTTACTCAGCCTTTACAAAAAATGAGACAAGCCCCTCCGGGAGCTGGGAAACCCCCACTTCAACTTAAAGTGGTTGGTGTGAGGCCGGCCCCCTTACCCGTAAAAATAAATAGGACCCGAATCGCCACATACGTCCCCTTCGGGGATAACGCAGGAAAGAAGTTACACTATATATGTAGCTTAGTTGCGTTGCGTATCATTCAGATTATCAAATACGTTTTTTGTCACACGAAAAACTATTATTAATTTTCATATTATGATAAGACCATAGAGACGAATTGTGTTGAGAGCAGCGTGAAGTTGTCCGCAGTCGTGTGTGTGCGGACGCCATGTTTGCCAACGTAATAAGTTTGCGCGCGGTTTGCACGGCTGCGTACCTAGCCAGCTAAATTACACTTTAAATTATATTATACCTACCAGGAATATAATGTGGAAACAGTGCAAAACGTATTTTGTATATTTTGAATATGGATAAAATTGTGACGTTTACGGCAAGGAATCTAATCTAAGTTGCAAGGATATGTAACATTGAGGATTCACATTATATGCATTTTCACAAGCAGATACGTGTTCGCGCTTAATTATGTTGCATATGGATTTATAGGTAATATTAAAACTCAAATCTCAAATTAAAATATACACCCTGATGCAACTCTTGCTGACTTGCCTACCAACAAGGGTGACATTGGCAATCTAATCTAATCTAATCTATAATAAATAATAATCTATAATCTAAGTTGCAAGGATATATTCATTTAAAGCTCTCAGATGTATGCCCACAAACCAACAAGTGTAGTTCGCGCTTACAAATGCTTAATGTGTACTTACAAATAAAATCCAAACCTCAAATGAACATAAGCCCCACAACTTTTGCCGACCTTCCCTGAAACAGGGGTGACATTGGCAAAGTGAACCATTTTTTACAGTATGGGTGGTCAGCCTCATACCAACCTATAAGTCAAGGAATATGAATAATAATTTACATTTAAATATAAAAAATAACAAAACCTTACAAAGAAATCTATACAAAAAAAGTCGAAAATTTCCTATGCAAAAAATGTAGCAAATGAATACACCAACATTAGAAATCAACATTGCAGATTAGCCGCCACTTCTTCCTGTCCTTGCATACTTCTTTCATTTCATCCAGAGACATAACCTTTTTCATACAAGTCCTCCTTTTATTATGACTCTGGATATCCCATTCATTCGCTATTTCAGAGATTTGATCCTTCCATACTTTTCTCGGTCTTCCTCTACCACGACATCCATCTATTCTAGCAACATATACTTTCTTTGTCAATCTTTCATCACTCATTCTCTCCAAATGCCCGAACCATCTTAACACACTTCTTTTAATCTTCACTTTCACACTTTCCCTTACACCACATTCTTCTCTTACAAAATCATTCATCACCCTGTCACTTCGTTTTTTCCACAATAATACTTCTTAGATAGTCCATTTCTACTGTATGGACTTTACTAATTTCCCTTTCACTCACCGTCCAGGCTTCACTTCCATACATCAAGGTTGGCACTAGTATACCACCGTGCACCGCCAATCTTACATTTTTTGAGAGATTTTGGTTCCTGGCGATGCAAGCGGTCGCACCCAGTACACACCTGCCTTTCATTATTCTTCTTTCAAATTCACCGGCCATTCTTCCATCTTTTTCAAACTTACTTCCCAAATATACAAACTCATTTACGACATCAACATTCATTCCATTAATTTTAAATTCATAATTCATATTTTCATCATCTCTTTCAAAAATCAAAACTTTCGTCTTTCTTGCATTCAACTTCAAATTATTACCTAATTAATAAATTAATCTAATCTAATCTGCAATAATGCATTCCCACAAGCAGATATGTATAATTTCGCGCTAACACATGCCGCATGTGGACCTACAATATAAAAACCCAATCTCAAATGAACATAAGCCTTGCAACTCTTGCCGTCCTTTCCTAAAACAGGGGTGACATTGGCAAAGTGAACCATTTTTTACAGTATGGGTGGTCAGCCGCATAACAACCTATTAGTCAAGAAACATAGACAACAAATTAAATTTTTGAACTAAACAAATAATAATGTGTAAACATTGAAATCAAATACAAAATTCAAAATTCTAATTTAAAATTTAAAAATAACAATAAGAGAAAAAGCCTAGCCCTAGCCGCATTACAGTTCAACCGCATTTTTTTCTGTCTTTACATACTTCTTTAATTTCATCCAGAGTCATAACCTTATTCATACAAACTCTCCTTTCATTATGACTCTGGATATCCCATCTTTAATCTAAGTTGCAAAGATATATGAACATTTAAAGCTCTTAAATGCATGCCCACAAACAAACACGTGTAGTTCGCGTTTACAAATGCTGAATGTGTACTTGCAAATAAAATCCAAACCTCAAAAGAACATAAACCCAACAACTTTTACCGACTTTCCCTGACACAGGGGTGACATTGGCAAAGTTAACCATTTTTTACAGTATGGGTGGTCAGCCTCGCACCAACCTATAAGTTAAGGAACATTATTGAATCGTCTATTTCAGTCAAAATAATTTCTAATCCACAGATATCATAAGTCACTGTTTGGTGGGGCCTCTAGTATTTCCTCGCACAGGGCCCTCGATATCCTTAATCCGGTTCTGCGTAACAGCCACCTCAAGAGCCCCCCAGTGGGGAGCATGTGTCTTGTCTTAGTTTGTAAGTGTTACAAGCCTCTCAAATACAACTCCCGTGTAGTGGGCTTACTTCCGCGTGACAGCTGACAGAGTTGCCAGGCTGATGACAAAACTTTTCCGGAATTTCCCCCATTATGTGATTAACTACCTACCTGTCCACTGATGCCAGTGCCACCCCGGTTTCAAGGAAACGCGGCACGAGTTGCATGGTTTATAAGCATGTGAGATTTGGTTTCATTTGTGAGTTCACATTCAGCATGTGAAATAATATTGATGGGTTGATTTATTTGGATAGCGCTGTTTTTGTGTGTATCACACTCCAAGAGCCCTCTGCGAGCTTGGTCGACGCTGTATAAAGCGCCGATTCTCAAGCAAGACCCAGTTGCTGTAAGTCTGGATGGATCTTTTGATGACCGGTCTTTGGTATATGAAAATAGAGCATATTTTTGAAAAATTAAATGATGTATATTATACAAATTTCCAATTAACTTTTTACAATTTTATTTTTGTCTAGCACTTTATCCTACAAGGCAACATCAGGACAATCGAATTTCATTGTCCTGATGATGCCTTGACAGAAATAAAATTATAAAAAGTGAATTGGAACTTTGTTAATTTGATTAATATACAATGGACTTTCACTGTGTAAACCACCAAACCCTTAAAAATATTAAATGATGTAGTTTTTGTGCTCCGCTGAACCTAGAACCTTCCGTGTAAGAGTCCAAAGCGTTACCACTACACTACACTCTACAGATCTGGGTTGTTAGTCTCATCACCACGGTAATTCTTACCTAACGAATATCCTTAATATTTGTATGAAGACTAATCATTTGTTCACTTGCTGCCATATTGGATTGACAGGTCTTCATACAAGTATTACCGATATTCGGTAGGTAATAATTACCGTGGTGATGCGACTTCCAGCCCTGGTTGTTAGTTTTAACGTTTATTTTACAGAATGGAGCTCATATGCTGCGCTTGGACATGCTGCGAGGTGTGTCGCATGGAGGCGTTATGTGAATGCGTCATGTAACTGCTATTTGAGATGCAACTGCGCCTGGGATGACGTGCAGTACAGTGCTGAGCCCGCGAGCTCTCCATGCGCCTGCTGCAACTATTAGATGCAACCCGCACAGCATAGCCTACAATGTTAATGTGCAATGTTGGCGGCTATTATAATCTATAATCTAAGTTGCAAAGATAAATTAATATAAAAAACTCATATCAGAAGACGATTGTGATGACGAACCCGGAGGGACGCCGGACAGTGGGAAGACCACGTTCAAGATGGCTGGATAGAGTGGTGGCAGATTGCCGTGCAGTGGGAATGTGGGACTGGAGGAGGAAGACGTTGGATAGACAGCGCTGGCAGCGGTTGCTGAGAGAGGCCAAGACCCACCCCGGGTTGTCGTGTCAATGATGATGATGATATCAAATGCATGTTTGCAAATAGAGACGTGTAACCTTGCACTTACAAATGCTGAATGGGTACTTACAAATTAAAACCAAACCTCAAATGAGCATACACCCTGCAACTTTTGCCGACCTGAAGTGGGAGGGACATTGGCAAAGTGAACCATTTTCTACAGCATGGGCGGTCAGGGTACCTATATGCATGGATATATAGAACTGGATGGGCTAAGAAATCAATCCTTTGAGAATTAGAAATACGCTACCCCACTCATCACACAAAAATCCAAATTCAGTCTATCGGTAACCTTCCAACTGTCAACAGGTGTGTTACCTAATTGGGAAAAAAATCTATATAAATGTCAAACTGGGTATTTTATAAACGTGCCAACAAAATAGAGTAAATGTGTTGTAGAACATGGAATAATATTTCACTTTAATCACTATTCTATATGATTACGTTGATAAAATTTATTTTTCGTTTTTCGAAATATTTTGTTCGCGAAAGTGACAGCCATTTCTAGAACTAGTGATGTTAAAATATAATGGTACTTGCTGCTTCAAGTATGTAACTTCTATGCTCGAGGTAATAGATACATGTGGAAATCATCCCGTACACAATGAGGTGGGAACATTTTTGAATTCGGAATTTATCAGATATCTTCAGACTTGCAACAACACTACTAACAAATCCGTTACCATAGTGATTTCATGTGTTTCCTTGGTGATTTGTAAATAGATTGAAGACGGAGTAGAGACACGTTGCTTACATAGAAAATGAGAAAATCATTTCATATGTCGTGAGCCAGACAGCATTATAAACAGTGTATGGTGTCAAAGACGGTGCATCATGTTGATTGGTACTAAATCACATGTACGACCCCTCCATTTAATACTTCCTCCATGCCTATATGTCAAGGAACGGCTTTGAAAGGCGGCTAAGGCGTTTAAACTCCAACAGGGTTATTTACAGCACGTTTGCTCCGAATCTGATCCAGGGATCATCTATAATCTATAATCTAAGCTGCAAAGATATGTTAACATTAAGGACTCATATGAAATGCATGCCTACAGACAGGCACATGTAGGTTCACGTCTATACATTATGCATGTGTGCATACAAATAAAGAAAACCTCACTTGAACATAAACCTTGCAACTCGTGCCGCCGTTCCCTGAACCGGGGTAGCATTGGCAAAAGTGAACCGATTTTTACAGCACGGGGGGTCAGCCTCATACCAACCTATCAGTCAAGGAGCGTCGTTTTTTTAAATTGGAAAATTCACCTTAAAATACCCCTGTTACAGGGAAGGACGGCAAGAGTTGCAGGGTGTATGTCCATTTGAGATCTGGATTTTATGTTGTCGGTTCACATGAGGCATGTGCACGCGCGAACTTGTACCTGTCTGGTTGTGAGAATGCATGTAATGTGAATCTCCAAATTTGCAACTTAGATTAGATTAGATTAGACCTTAGGTGACGGCTGAGACATAGATTGGCTGTATGCGAATAACACCGAAAATGTGCATTGTTATTTTTATCCATACATAGTATTTTTTTAACGATATGAACGCAAAAACTCTACTAAACTACACGTATAGCGCAACTTTTTGCCGCGTTATCCCCGAAGTGGTAAGGGGGCTAGCGTTACGATAACTACTTTAGTTGAAGGGGGGGTTTCCCAGCTACTGAGGGGACTGTTAATCATTGAACGATAAGTCTGAGTAAACCCTGCACAATATTTTATTTTAAGTATTTGAAATAATCAACAAATCGGGCAATTCTGACACCCTCGGTTGGATTCGAGCTCGAGCTGTCGGCATGGAATGCAAGCTCTCTACCAACTGAGCTATCGACAGGACTAGATTAATAGGTTATATTCACGCAATCCACGATCTTAGTTTGGCAACTCCTGCACTAGTTGGTATGGATTTGCAGAAGCTACTTACTGCATTGAGACATACTATCTACCAGTTTTGTCTCAGTCCTGTCAAACGTTGCAGTGGTAAAATCGTACGAAATAAGGCCATTTTGTCCAAATCCATTTTGTGTTTCGACATCCAATTATAACACATGCCATAATGTCTTAAGATGATGCCTTTTTTCTTTAAAATTCATCAATTTTAGCGATCACAATATTTATAACGCGTGTTATCTGTCAACTGGCAGCTATTAGATATCATTCGCAATAGTATCAACTTTCTAGAAACATTTTTATACTCGCCCGAGTTTTTTTGTACACATTGGAATGCAACTGTGAATTTATTTGTTCTCATTCTAATAAATGAGTCGTATAAATGCAAACGCCGTCAACTCCTTACGCGATGATTTTGAGAACAATAAACTTATATATATAACTTAACATATAACTTATAAACTGTTTTGAACGCAATTTGGAACCAGTTGGAGATGACGGCGTTTGCACGAAATCATACTTTTTCAATTAGAATTACGGAGGATTAAGTGAGGTGTTCATCACATAGCACGCAGCAAATGATTTGTTACACTACGCAGAATCAAATTCAATAATTATCTCAAAAATCATAAAACTTGGAGATGACGACTCAAATGACCATTTTCGTAAGTAAGTTGAATCAGATATATACGGTGCTATTCTTAGAGATTTTAGTCGTCCGTTGAGTCCACGCTTTGACAAACTAATGATGCGTTTGTATGAAAACCTTTCAATCCAAGATGGCCGCAAGTTTATTAGTCTTCATACAAATATCACCAAAATTCGGTAGGTAAGAATGACCGTAGTGATGAGACTTTCAGCTCAGGCATCATTAGTTTGTCAAAACGTGTGCTCAACGGACGACTAAAACGTCCCAGAATAACACTGTTAATGCCTATTTTCGTTACAATTATTTGTAGTCCACAGATACAACCATAAGTCAATGCTTCAGTTACTATGTATGTATGTATGGCATGTTGTCCGTTCCTGTCAATTTGTCTAGATCTGCACGCCCCATGGGATTAGAGTTGTAACAAGATTGCAATCGACTGGAGGTTTGATCTACAATCTATAATCTAAGTTGCAAAGATAGGTACATTGACATTTAATGCTCATATTTAATGCACACCCACGTGTGAGTGTGAACTCTCAAAAAAAATCAAACATCGCAAACGCAAACGCAACTAAGCTACCCATAAAGTATAACTTCTTGCCGCGTTATCCCCGAAGGGGTCGCATGTGGCGATTTGAACCTATTTATTTTTACAGGTAAGGGGGGCGGCCTTACGCCAACCACTTCAGATGAAGTGGGGGTTTCCCAGCTCCCGAGGGGCTGGAACTCATTTCTTGTGAAGGCTGAGTAAACCTTGCCGGTATTTTATTTTGGGGTTTGAAATAAACACCGTAACGGGAAATCATTTCTGACACCCTCGGTGGGATTCGAACCCGAGCTCACGGCATGAAATGCAAGCACTCTACCAACTGAGCTATCGACCGGACCTATCACGTGAACATATGTATTCATAACCCATACTTAAAGAATTAATTCACTTTTCTAATGTCATCTCTGTATGAAGGAAAGTTGAGGATTTTTTTACAGGGTTGGAAGTCTCGACCACCGACGATAGTTCTAGGCGTATCTAGTTGAGGATAGGAGGAAATAAAACACGGCGGCGTATCAACAGCTGATTTAATTTATGAGGAACAACGATCAGCTGTGTTCAGGCACTGCCATGTTTCATTCCGTCCTATCATCAAATAGGTACGATAAACTGTCGCAGGGCTGGAAGTCTCATCACCACGGTAACTCTTACCTACTAAATATCGGTAGTATTTGTATGCAGACTAATCAGCTTTTCACTTGCGGCCATCTTGGATTGACTGGTCTTCATACAAATATTACCGATATTTAGTAGGTAAGAATTACCGTGGTGATGAGACTTCCAGCCCAGCCTATCAGGCTGGAAGTCTCATCACAAACGGTAGATCCTACCTGCCGATTGTCGTTCAGATTAGTATGAACACCTGCCAATCTCTAATCAGCTGTTCACCTGCAGCCATCTTGGATATTTTTTTTGTATGGCGACAGGTAACGACGGTAAGCGTTATCAATGCAAGTCTCGTCAGTCAGCTACCAGCCATGATCTAAACCTAAATCTAAGCTGCAAAGATATGTATCATTTGAGATTCATATTAAAATGCATTCCCACAAGCAGACACGCATAATTTCGCGCTTACACATGCCGCATGTGGACCTACAATATAAAACACCCAATCTCAAATGAACATAAGCCCTGCAACTCTTGCCGGCCTTCCCTGAAGCAGGGTTGACATTGGCAGAGTGAACATGATAGTTCGCCAAATCTATCGAATGACGTTTAGACACAGATAGACAACCTATAAGGCAAGGAAGTTCGTATATTCCTCCGACTACTGACTTTTGGTAGTAGCTCACATTACAACCAGAATCTTTTCTTTTTAGACAGAACAGGATTTGTGAAGTGCGAGCCCAGAATAACAAATAATAGGAAGAGATAACAGAGCGTAGAAATGTGTAGAGTTGCTCTGCTGTGAAATACGCCCAAGTCGGCCACTCAACACCCTGGATTAAAGCCAATCTAGGAGAGCGAGGTGTCTAAATCTAAATCTAAGCTGCAAAGATATGTATCATTTGAGATTCATATTAAAAGCATTCCCACAAGCACACACGCATAATCTATAATCTATCTATAATCTAAGTTGCAGGGATATTTTCATTCAAAGCTCTCAGATGTATGCCCACAAACAAACACGCATAATTTCGCGATATAAAAAACCCAATCTCAAATGAACATAAGCCCTGCAACTCTTGCCGACCTTCCCTGAAACAGGGGTGACACTGGCAAAGTGAACCATTTTTTACAGTATGGGTGGTGAACCTCATACCAACCTATCAGTCAAGGAATACAAGCAATTAAATACATTCAAATATATAAAACAAATAAACACTAAACAATTAAACAGTAAAAAATTCAAACCTACAAAACATATTCTTTAAAAAAAAAAAAAATTTAAAAGCCTCAGCTTTAATTGCTAGCATTACAGGTGTGTAAGGTATAATCTAAGTTGCAAAGAAGACACGTGTAAGTTTGTGGTATGCTGCATGTATAAAATCAAAATAAAAAAGTCTCAAATGAGTGTAAACTTTACAACTCTTGGCGCCCTTTCCTGAAACGGGGGTGATATTGGCAAAGTGAATCAACTTATACAGCAGGCGCTTTTAACTTCTCAAAAAACTCCAGATTTTTTTTTAAAAACAAAAAATACATGAATATTGGAAGCACTATTCCAGAAAGTTCCTCTTCAGTTACTTAATATACTTTCACTCGTATTTACAATCAATGCTATCTAATCTAAATCTAAATCTAAGCTGCAAAGATATGTATCATTTGAGATTCATATTAAATGCATTCCCACAAGCAGACACGCATAATTTCGCGCTCACACATGCCGCATGTGGACCTACAATATAAAAAACCCAATCTCAAATGAACATAAGCCCTGCAACTCTTGCCGGCCTTCCCTGAAACAGGGGTGACATTGGCAAAGTGAACTATGATACGTTAAAATCAGACGCGTGCATAAAGTATGGGCAAATGCATTTCAGAATAAATATTTTCTTCCATTCCTTTAAAGTAACTCATTTGAAATTGACTGAAGTGCAAACGATGGCTCCAATCGAACTAAAATGTTGAATTTAAAATCTCAATATCAAGCTTAAATACGATTTTTACCATACATTGCCTAACAATTGGGCGCATGTGCCTGTATGGGATGCACACCCCTGTCATACAGTGCGGGTGGACAGCCTCATATCAACCTATTAGTCAAGAAGCAAAAAGAAGAATAATACATGTAGTTTTTTTTGCTGTGCTCCGTATTTGTGTGAATCACACCTCAAGAGCCCTCTGCGAGCTTTTTAGTCGTTATAGAAAGCGTCAATTCAAGAAGCTCAGTAAATAATGTATGGAGGATGAATCCCTGTCCGGTCGATAGCTCAGTTCGTAGAACGCTTACATTCCATACCGAGAGCTCGGGTTCGAACAACACCGAGGGTGTCAGAAATTATTTCCCGTTTCGGTGTTTATTTCAAACCCAAAATAAAATATCGGCAATGTTTACTCAGTCTTCACGAGGAATGAGTACCAGCCCCTCGGAAGATGAGAAAAAACCCGCACTTCAACTGAAAGGGGATGGTAAGAAGTTACACTGTATGTATAGCTAAGTTGATTTTTTTTTTGCGTTTGCGTTGCGTTGCGTACATTACTTGATGAAAAAAATTATTGATATTTATATTAAGCTCAATGATTTATTTATTTAAATAGAAATTACAAAAATATCCAAATCTCGGACGGATTTGAATTTTTTTGTTTGGGGCCGTCCATAAATTACGTCATCGATTTTGACCGATTTTTGACCCCCCCCCCCTTACAATCATCCCATAGTCATTATCTAATGACTCCCCCCCCTCTTGCTGTAATAATGGATGAGCTTAATAATTAATAATGTTATATTACTGACACAATATTTTCTATATTTTGTAGAAATTGGTATTTACAAGAACGACGTCACTTTTGGTACCTACTCGTACATCATTTGCCATCATCCGCAGACCAGACTCCCCCCCCCCCCCCCCCCCTTAATGCGAATGACGTAATATATGGACAGCCCCTTTGTATATTAATAAATAATGTTTTTATCTTCCTATTATGAGTCTGAATATCTGGTCGAGTTAACCACTAGACCAGATATTACCATTTGTTTTGCTACGTAACCCTAATTGCGATTGCAAGTAATTTAGGGAGGTGAATGGCCGACTTGAGCCTAAGCTACCAACAACATACATATGTACATAAGGATTCTCTCGAAGTATTTAACATTCTGGAGCGGTAGAAGATAAGTATTTAGAAATGGGGAGGAAAGAAAGAGGAAGACCGGACAAGTAACGAGTTGATAAACTTAGTTTAATTAATTTTTCGAGGTCAGAGAGAGTAGAAAGACGTTACTTGCAAATAAATCTCGACTGTTTCGTTTTTTTTGTACTAAACTACACACAAAGCGTAACTTCTTGCCACTCTTTGACATGTGGCGAGTGGAACCTATTTATTTTTTACAGGTAAGGGGGATGGACTTACGCCAGCCATATAAGTTGAAGTGAGGGTTTCCCAGCTGGTACTCGTTTCTTGTGAAGGCTGAGTAAGCCTTACTGGTATTCTATTTTGGGTTTTAAAATAAACATCGAAACGAGAAATCATTTCTGACATCGTCGATGGGATTCGAACCAGAGCACTCGGCATGGAATGCAAGCACTCTACCAACTGAGCTATCAACCGGACCATTCTTATCTTTTTTAATTTTTCCTTTATCTTTCCTGTATGTGTGTGTACCTTTAATTTAAAACTTTCTCAATTTACATGTTTTTTATTTTCTCTTTTCTTTAGAATAGAATTTTGTATTCTGTATTTGTTTTGATACGCAAAAAAAAAAAAAACGCAACTAAGCTACACATATAGTGTAACTTCTTGCCTGCGTTATCCCCGAAGGGGTCGCATGTGGCGCTTCGGGACCTATTTATTTTTACAGGTAAGGGGGCCGGCCTCACACCAACCACTTTCAGTTGAAGTGGGGGTTTCCCAGCTCCCGGGGGGGCTGGTTCTCATTTTATTGTGAAGGCTGAGTAAACCTTTGAGATCGAACCCTTGCCCTTCGGCATGGAATGCAAGCATTCTACCAATTGAGCTATCGACCTTTTTACGAGCTTGATCATCGTCGCTACAAAGCGCCAATTCTCAAGCAAGACCCAGTTGCTGTAAGGCTGGATGGACCTTTGGTGACCGGTCATTGGTAAAGGTTTTATGTATTTTTCAACCCAGCGAAGAGCAAATTTGAAAATATAAATGGTATATGTTTTGTGCTCCGCCGGGAATCGAACCCACAACCTTCCCATTCAGAGTCCGCAGTGTTACCACTGAGCTACGGACCGGTCATATTATGTTTATACATATTATTATTTGTTGATTTCAAATCGGGAAAAAAAGAAAAGATGGAATTACAATTAACATAAATTTCTTTATAAACGTTTATTGCAGTCAAAACTTATAAGAATAAAAAAATAAACGTTTAAAATAATTTCCCTTCAATTTGAGTCTAGTTTGAGTATAAACAGTCCTTTTTAATTCATCTACAATCTAAGTTGCAAGGATGTATTCATTTAAAGCTCTCAAATGCATGCCCACAAACAAACACGTGTAGTTCGCGCTTACAAATGCTGAATGTGTACTTACAAATAAAATCCAAACCTCAAATGAACATAAGCCCCACAACTTTTGCCGACCTTCCCTGAAACAGGGGTGACATTGGCAAAGTGAACCATTTTTTACAGTATGGGTGGTCAGCCTCATACCAACCTATAAGTCAAGGAATCATCAATATTTCTAAAATCAAAACTTTGCCAAAGTCACAATGGAAAAAATATAACCTTCAAAACTCAAGCTGGAAATATATACAAATTTAATGTGTACAAATCAAGAATTTCTTACCTTACATGAAGCAGGATGTCACAAGAACTATCTTCTATTCACATGGTATTTTGTTTAACTTTTTTCACTTATAAAATAAATAAAAACAACTAATGTCAACTAAGTTACCTACTATGGACGAGCTTATTTTATAACTGACATGGACGATGCCAAAATAAAATAATATTAAGTATTGTTGCAATTTTTTTTAGTTTGTAAATGTGTGTGTTATTGAACGGACAGCTGTCGACGCATTTAAATTTCTAAAATGCAGTTTTATAAATTAAATAACCTGTGTATAATAAAATTTCTACTAATCTAAGTTGCCAAGATCAAAGTGAACTTATTTTTAAATATTTAACAACACGAAAAGCTTGTAGGTACGTAGTTCTTTTGTAATGATTTCCGTACGAGAACTGACATTTAAAAAATTGTGTAGTCTTCTTCTTTTCCGTGTCAGCTTCACACCGTATTGGCCCAGTAACGAGCAATGTCTACAGTTCTTTGGTTTCCCGCAAAGAGATCATCCATGTAGCAGCTTGTCGGACAGGAGGGACAACACCGCAGGTGCTCCATAGTTTGCTGAGCTCCACACTCACATAGTGTAGAGTCCTCCCGTCCCAGAAATCCCCAGGTCAACATGTTGGCCCGGGCTCTTCCAACATTGGTCCTCAATCTGTTCATAGATTTCCACACGGGCCACTCGAGGTTCTTTCCTGGAGGTAGGCTCTCTGCAGGATGCACAAAGCTCTCAGGGCATTCCTCTTTCCACATTCGCAATCTCTCCGCCACTGGATCCGTAGACAAGGGCTGCGCGGAACTAAGGAAGCTGTGTCTCGACTTCAGGCGCTGCTGTGATGAAAAGCCACTTCCGTAAATGCAGTGCTGTGTGCACGTTAGAGCCTTCTGCCTCTCGAATCTCGAAGCCACCTTGCGTCTGATGTGGGGTAGTCACCCGGCCGGATTGCTAGGGAAAAGTCATGTAAATATTTTTGTTATTGGTTACCAAGGACGTCAGTCCCAAACAAGGCTAACGTTTACTCGCCGAGAAAATAGTTCAAAATTCGAAAATGTTTCGAGTACATTTGTGTGAACGAGGTTCAGATATTTGTCAAGTGAAAAAAAAGTGTGACTTTGTGACCGAGTTGCTAGGGATAAGGCTAACTTATATTCAGTGACTGGTTGCTGAGGACTGTAGTTACATAGATGTGTGAAAATTAAAATTTTGAAAGTGCGTATTGAAAGTGCTCCGAGTATAGTGAAAGAAAAACTACTTTTTGTGCGTTTCTATGGGTGAGTGAAATTTTTTTTTTTTTTTTTATTATATTATCTTTTTAGACAAATCTTGAATGAATTTTATTTTCGGACTTTCAGTCGTAAAATATAGCTGAAATTTTATACTTTGACTTGATGTAAATGTATTCTTATAATAATAATAATAATATTAGGATGATTTATTTGGTGAGCGCTGTTTTTGTGTGCATCACACCTCAAGAGCCCTCTGCAAGCTTGGTCGTCGCTGTAGAAAGCGCCAATTCTCAAGCAAGATCTAGTTGTTGTAAGGTTGGATGGACCTTTCAGTGACCGGTCTTTGGTAAAGGTTTATGAATTGTTCAACCCAGCGAAGAGCACATTTGGAAATATAAATGGTATATTTTTGTGCTCCGCCGGGATTCGAATCCACAACCGAGTCCGAAGTGTTGCCACTGGACTACGGACCGGTCCAAGATCCTATGTATTGTTTTCTCTGATATATCGACCACCGTTGCAGGGGTCATCATCAGGGTGTGATAGGTTGATAGCTACCTACAGCAATCCAGCTTGTATGTTCCCACATGGACTTGATGTCAATGACAATGCATTCTTATGTATTGTTTTCTCTGATATATCGACCACCGTTGCAGGGGTCATCATCAGGGTGTGATAGGTTGATAGCTACCTACAGCAATCCAGCTTGTATGTTCCCACATGGACGTGATGTCAATGACAGTGCATTCTTATGTATTGTTTTCTCTGATATATCGACCACCGTTGCAGGGGTCATCATCAGGGTGTGATAGGTTGATAGCTACCTACAGCAATCCAGCTTGTATGTTCCCACATGGACTTGATGTCAATGACAATGCATTCTTATGTATTGTTTTCTCTGATATATCGACCACCGTTGCAGGGGTCATCATCAGGGTGTGATAGGTTGATAGCTACCTACAGCAATCCAGCTTGTATGTTCCCACATGGACTTGATGTCAATGACAATGCATTCTTATGTATTGTTTTCTCTGATATATCGACCACCGCTGCAGGGGTCATCATCAGGGTGTGATAGGTTGATAGCTACCTACAGCAATCCAGCTTGTATGTTCCCACATGGACTTGATGTCAATGACAATGCATTCTTATGTATTGTTTTCTCTGATATATCGACCACCGTTGCAGGGGTCATCATCAGGGTGTGATAGTTTGATGGATACCTACAGCAATTTAAAAAATAGAATACCTAACACTTGTTATTTTTTCTAATCTAAATTGCAAAGATATGTTACATTGGAGATTCACATTATTTGCATTCTCACAAGCAGACACGTACCGACAAGTTCGCGCTTGCACATGCCGCATATGAACCTAATACATAAAAACCAAATCTCAAATGGACATACACTCTGCAACACTAGCCGTCCTTCACTGAAACAGGGGTGACATTGGTAAAGTGAACCATTTTTAAAGCATGGGGGGTCAGTCGCATACCAACCTATAAGTCAAAGAACATGCACAACAAATTACATTTTAGAATTAAACACAAATAATATGGATAAACATTAAAAACAAATACAAAATACAAATTTCTAATTTAAATTTAACAAAATTGAAAAAAATCAGCCGCTAACATTATAGATCAACCGCCATTTCTTTCTGTCCTTGAATCATCCATTGATTATGTATTTTAGTCTGGGCAAAAAAGGTTAGTGAATTGCATTCCTCTTCACAAATTTATTTTCAAATAAAAAGGATTGGGAAGTAGCATTGTCGTGTAGACCTATATACATTGGTGGTTGAACGATTTATGTTATACCTATTTCGTTCGTAGATAGTTAACCCTCCTGGACATGGGCCTCCGACATGATAACTTAGCTGGAAGGCTTGTACAACACTTCTGCATGCCACTCTAATATGCGCGCCTCGCAAAAACTCTTGAATGCCATTCATGCATGATGACTATTGAGTTTTGTTTATTTAGATACCTTAAAGATAAAACTAAACCTGATGACCGGTACGTAGTCCAGTGGCAACACTTTAGATTCGTAAATGGAAAATTGTGGGTTTGAATCCCAGCAGAGCACAAAAAATATGCCATTTATATTTTCAAATATGCTCTTCGCTGAGTTGAAAAATTCATAAAACCTTTACCAAAGACCGGTCATCAAAAGGCCCATCCAGCCTACAACAATTGGGTCTTGCTGGAGAATTGGCGCTTTGAAGCAACGACCAAGCTCGTAAAATGTCCGGTTGATAGCTCAGTTGGTAGAATGCTTGCATTCCATGCCGAGAGCAAGGGTTCGATCCCCACCGAGGTTATCAAAAATGATAACTGAGAGTGGTCGGGGTGAGGCCGGGCCCCTCCCCCGTAAAAATAAATAGGTCTCGAATCGCCACATGTGACCCCTTCAAGGTTAACGCAGACAAGAAGTTACACTATATACTTGACCATAACTTCGACCCTGGTTCAACAGATGCCGTTGCATGCACAGGTTTTCGGGTAATCCGTTAATTTGATATTTTCTAGCCGACGTTTCGGATCGGTATCACGATCCCTCATCAGGGTGGTCCTTCTGTGCGCCCTGCACCGACACGCTACAAAACACATCACAAATCAGTCGAAGGCCAACCCTACACACAGAGAGACCGCCCTGATGAGGGGTCGTGATACCGATCCGAAACGTCGGCTAGAAAATAGCAAATCAACGGATTACCAGAAAACCTACCAACATGTATAATATCCGTGAAAACCTAAAATTAAACATTTATATATTTTTATATGTAAATGTAAATTTGTAGCTTAGTTGCGTTTGCGTTGCGAATGCTGCACATGACTGCACTAGTACACGCAAGACTGCCGAGTGACTTGCGATCGTCTGCAGGGTAGTGCTGCCTTCAGGGTTGGCCGGTATTACAGATAAGAGATGTACCCATACCAACAAGTACCCAGAGTAACCTGAATCCCAAGTATTAAAACGTTACGTATAAACGCGACTGCAGCGTTATACTAAAAATAAATGGGAACTTTGCCAATGTCACCCCTGTCTCA
Organism: Agapetus fuscipes; assembly: GCA_951799405.1. Lineage (NCBI taxonomy): Eukaryota > Metazoa > Arthropoda > Insecta > Trichoptera > Glossosomatidae > Agapetus > Agapetus fuscipes. The sequence goes on along the minus strand of OX637354.1, from coordinate 15,454,292 downwards.
TGTAAGGACGTGAAAAGTAGCAAGGTGTATGTCCATTTGAGATTTGGTTTTTATGTTGTAGGTACACATGTGGCATGTGTAAGCTCGAACTGATACGTGTCTGTTTATGGGAATGCATTTTATTTTAATCTTAAACGTCATATTATATATTGACTGTTGTTGAAAGGATATAGGGCATAAAATCAATACAGCTCTAGAATTAAAAAAATAAAGGCATTTATTGGCATTTTAGTTAATGTGGTTTTACGTTGTTTTACGAGGTTTTGTGTCTCAAGCGCCTTCATGAAAAAAAACCGCCACAAATCCCGTCGGTTACTCCAAAACCATACTTTGAAAACGCAGTTGTTTGCTTGGGCATAAACGACAAAAAAATCAACGTAGAGCCATGGAAGTTAGAGCCCGTTCCCACTAGTCGGGTGTCGGATCCGTATATTCATCGGATGTTCCAGTTGCATAACATTTCGGACAAAATCGGTTTCCGACAAGTGAGTATGGCGGTACACAATGGCATATTGTTACCGACTTTGATGTATGGAAATGAAGCATGGACAGTGAATGATAGCGAAATGAGTAAAGTATGTACGTTGGAAATGAAGCATTTGAGAAGTATGACAGGAAAAACTTTGAGGGATAGAGTTAGGAATGAATGGGTAAAAAAAGAATGTAATTTGAAAGAGGATGTGAAAGTTAAAGTACAAAAGAATGTGATGAGACGGTTTGGGCATGTGGAAAGAATGAATGATGATAGACTGACAAAGTATGTATACAAAGAAAGTGTGAAAGGAAATAGAGGGAAGGGACGACCGAGAACAGTATGGAGTGATCAGATTGAGGAGATTGTGAAAGAATGGGATATACAAAGTAAGCGTAAAAGAAAAAAAATGCATGAAAAAGGCGATGGATATGAAGGAATTGAAAGAGGTATGTCAGGATAGGAAAAAATGGAGGCAACTCTGCAGAGGCTCTGGCCACCCTAGCAGAATGGTGACAGAGTTACAGTTACAGGGAATAGCTCCATACATAATGTTCATAATGTACATAATGAAACCGATTTTGTTCGAAATGTTATGCAACCGGAACCTCCGATGAATATACGGATCCGACACCCGACAATTGGGAACGGGCTCTTAATGCATTAGAAAGAGCGGATTTTTTTTTACGTAGGATATCATTCATAACTCATTTTCGACCAAAACGTCGCTTATGCTCTATTTCTTTGTCTGTCGATATGCACCTTAGATTTTAGACTCAAAGGTGCTGCTGTTCTAGATTCCAGACCTTTTTTTGGGAAACGCTATCCTTGAGTTAAGACGTCATTTTTGGTACTTGGGATAGCCTGGTAACATTGCACCGATGCCAGGGTTGACACACGCCGCCGGTTTATCTCGGGATTTTCCAATTTCCACGCAGGGCTTATGTTGGGGTCTTGTTTTGGATGAATTTACGGACCGGCCGGGGTTCACCCAGTCTTACAAATTAACGGCCAGTGAGGTGCATGCTGGAAAATTCTAGTATGTGAATAAAACAGGAAAGTAGAGACCAAGGAAAGTGTCGCTTGATCAAATTGAATGATTTCATTGATTCAACTGAATGCATGGAATATCCAGTCATAGTAAAAGGAGAGCTTGTATGAAAAAGGTTATGACTCTGGATGAAATTAAATAATGTATGTATGTATGAACTGTTTGTAAGGACAGGAAGAAATGGCGGTTGATCTGTAATGTTGGCGGCTAGATCTACGGGTTTTAAAATTAGAATTTCGTATTTGTTTTTAATGGTTAGTATAGATGCATATTATCATTTCGCACGTTTAATTATAAAGAGCAACAACTCAAAAAACAAGAATGTTGGGAAATCACGTTTGAAGTTCAGACAACCAGTACAACTTGTATGGGATGAAAAAGGCGGCCGATGTTTTATCTCGGTCATATTCGTCCAAATTGAATGGCTGTCGCATTCTACCTATTCTTCTCGCATTGTTCTTGCGTTTTATTACAAAATCTCGATTTTCCCAATTTTCGAGTTATTTCTCTTTATTATTAAGCGTGCGATTTGTTTGTTTAAAAAAACGTAATTTGTTGTGTATGTTCCTTGACTTCGAGGTTGGTATGCGGCTGACCCATGCTGTAGAAAATGGTTCACTTTGCCAATGCCACCCCTATTTCAGGCAAGGTCGGCAAGAGATTATTTGAGATTTGCGTTTTTATGTTGTAGGTTCTCATTCGACACGTGCAAGCGCGAACTTGCACGTGTCTGCTTGTGAGAATGCATTTTATGTGAATCCCCAATGTTACATATCTTTGCAACTTGCATTAGATTAGATTTCTTTAAAGTTATTTTTTAATTAATGTAAAATCAGAAAATTTTAGTTTTGACTTGAAGTCAGTTAGTCTTGTTTATATGTTTACCTTCCATTTACGAGTCCGAAGTGTTCCCACTAGACTACGGACCGGAATCACGGTAACTTCGTCAAAATAAGTAACAGTAACTGTAACTCTGTCACGGTTACGCTAGACGTGGCAAGAGCCTCTGTAGAGTTGCCTCGATGTCTTCCTATCCTTTCAAACCTCTTACATCTATAATCTAAGCTGCAAGGATATGTTAACATTTAAGGCTCATATGAAATGCATGCCTACAGACAGGCACATGTAGGTTCGCGCCTACACATTCTGCATGTGTGCATACAAATAAACAAAACCTCACATGGACATAAACCTTGCAACTCCTGCTGCCGTTTCCTGAACCGGGGTGGCATTGGAAAAAGTGAACCGATTTTTACAGCACGGGTGGTCAGCCTCGTACCAACCTATCAGTCAAGGAGTACCGTAATCCGTATCTATCCCGTACCGTAATCTATCAAAATTATACACTTTATACCATGGATATATAGAACTGGATGGGCTAAGAAATCAATCCTTTGAGAATTAGAAATACGCTACCCCACTCATCACACATAAATCCAAATTCAGTCTATCGGTAACCTTCCAACTGTGAACAGGTGTGTTACCTAATTGGGAAAAATCCATATAAATGCCAAACTGGGTATTTTCTAAAAGTGCCAACAAAATAGAGTAAATGTGTTGTAGAACATGGAATAATATTTCCCTCTAATCACTATTCCATATGATTACGTTGATAAAATTTATTTTTCGTTTGTCGAAATATTTTGTTCGCGAAAGTGACAGCAATTTCTAGAACAAGTGATGTTAAAATATATAGATACTTGCTGCTTCAAGTATGTAACTTCTATGCTCGCGGTAATAGATACTTGTGGAAATCATCCCGTACACAATGAGGTGGGAACATTTTTGAATTCGGAATTTATCAGATATCTTCATACTTGCAACAACACTACTAACAAATCCGTTACCATAGTGATTTCATGTGTTTCCTTGGTGAGAAGTAAATAGATTGAAGACGAAGTAGAGACACGTTGCTTACATAGAAAATGAGAAAAGCATTTCATATGTCGTGAGCGAGACAGCATTATAAACAGTGTATGGTGTCAAAGACGGTGCATCATGTTGATTGGTACTAAATGACATGTACGACCCCTCCATTTAATACTTCCTCCATGTTTTATACCAAAGTCCTAACTATTGCAAATACCCTATTGCATTCTTCTTCACAAATCTATTTTAAGAAGAGGAAGAAGACCAATTTCAGGTTGTCTTTCTCAGGATAATAATGTTTTTTTACACTTTTTACCAAATTTCTCACTATATTGCAGATACCCTATTTTTATAAGGATTTAATTTATCAGTGTTGCAACCCTTTTGTAGTGTTGCCATATACTAAAATAGAATAAAGTGGGGAAACAGCCTGGTAGCTGGCAGCCCCGCCTGACGGATGACTGTGCCCGGAGCTAGTTTCATGTAATTAATCGTTCACAACGGGGAAAGTGATTTCGGGCGGTAATTTTCCCCAAATTTAGGGAAAAAATAAGTTTGCTAAACACGTTCTTGCCGCTCAAATTCGTGGCAACATTCTATGGCTGCATGAAACTGTCAAAATACAAAGTTTGCTTGGAGTCGGAACATGCTAGTCAGGAAAAACAAGTCAACTCCACGCAGCCGTGTTGCTAGCGAAATAGTATTCTTCTTCTCAATTTTCTCGCTATCTATGGATGGTCTAAGAGTGTGCGGGAGACTCCCTAGTTTTCAGAGACTCTACCGGTTTATGACACTTGTTATAGTGCCGCAGAGGGGATGTTTACGAGCTTGGTCGTCGCTTCAAAGCGCCAATACTCAAGCAAGACTCAGTTGCTGTAAGGTTGGATGGACCTTTTAGTGACCGGTCTTTGGTAAAGGTTTTATGAATTTTTCGAAACAGCGAAGAGCATATTATTTCAAAATATAAATGGCACATTTTTTTTCTGTGCTCCGCTGGGATTCGATCCCACAACCTTCCATTTACGAGTCCGAAATGTTGCCACTGGACTACGGAACGGTCCAAAAGGTACCTATAGGTGCTTATTTCCTTTTTTTTTGCATATATTTCTTTTAAGGTTTTGTGATTTTTATATACCTGAATGTTATTTATTATTTATACTCCTTGACTTATAGGTTGGTATGAGGCTGACCCCCCATACCGTAAAAAATGTTCACTTTGCCAATGTCATCCCTGTTTCAGAAAAGGCCGCGCAAAAGTTACAGGGTTCATGTTCATTTGATGTTTGGTTTTAATTTGTAAGTACACATTCAGCATTTGTATGCGCGAACTTGCACGTGTCTGTTTGTGGGCATGCATTTGATACGAGTTTTGAATGTTAATATATCTTTGCAACTTAGATACTAGATCTACTATGAAGAGTTGTACACCAATAAAACGTTTTTTTCCATGATTTCTCAAATTGTTTCTCAATTTCTCAAATTGAACCAGCACTTATTTAGTTTTACCTTTCGATACCCTTAGTACGAGTTGCAAAACTTAAGTAAAGTAAAGTTTACGGAAAGTATCAAATAGTGATTTTTCCCAAAATCTGCCGTTTTTGTTTCTTACGCTTTATGGTCTTAGCAAAAGAGTTACAGTGATGAAGAAAATCAAGTTAAAACAAACAAAAACGGCAGATTTTGGGGAAAACCACTCTTTAATACTTTCCGAAAACTTTACTTTACTCAAGTTTTGCAACTCGTACTCAGGGTACAGGTGGCGATTTCATCTCTTCAACCCTGTTGTATTTAAATTAAATTATACCTAAATGAATCCAAAACTTAATTTACTTTGAAATAATTTTGAGGTTATGTTTTTTTAAGCGTTTCGTACGTCGTGTGTAATTCTTGGTGTGTACAAAGCACATTATATTTTAAATCACATAGAATCAAAGCCGGCAATCTAGGAGTTTACTCGAAAACGAGGTAAATAAATGAAAACACTGAAAAGAAGATTGCCATCATTTCTGTACATTAATCACGTTTAAGAAAAAAATCCTACAATGTCGCTTTTGATTCTAAACAATTACGTTATGATATTATAGTCTTAAGTTATAACTTGATCATAGCGTGTAGCAAAAATTGTATGCAAGCTAAAATTTTCACTAAGAGCGCTGTTTTAGTTTGGATACACTTTTTTGGGGAATGCTCTGTAACGTTTTAAGTATGAACAAACCGAAAACGTTGGTCCTTCAAAAATACTTAACAATTGTGTGCTATAAGAGATTACATGGATATGAATTTGGAGAAAGAATGAGCTCTGTACATTTCAAAATTTCAAAAAAAGTCCGGTCGATGGCTCAGTTGGTAGAGTGCTTACATTCCATGCCGAAAACTCGGGTTCGAATACCGCCGAGGGTGTCGGAAATGATTTACCGTTTCGGTGTTTATTTAAAATCCCAAGGCTTACTCAGCATGCGGATTGACCCTTATTCTTGCTTGAGGATTGGCTCTCATATATCGACGATTAAAAGGCATAAGGGCGTAAACGACATAAACTGAATTGTTCAGGAGAGCAGTTTAAAGTTTGAGATTGCAGAAAAATGGCAGAACTTTTTTATTTGCTATCATATCGTTAAAATCAAAACAGCTCCTAAATTAAAAGAATGAAAGCATTTATTGGCATTCCTATTAAAGTGGTTATACGTTTTTTTTTGTCACAAGCGCCTGTAGGACAAAAAAGGCCAAAATCATGTCGGTTACACCAAAATCATACTTCGAAAACGCAGTTGTTTGCTTGGGCATAAACAACCCAAAAATCATCGTAGAGCTATGGAAGTCAGCGCATTAGAAAGAGCGGAAAATTTTAAGTAGGATAGCATTCATAACTCATTTTTGACCAAAACGTCGCTTCCTTTTAACTTCCTTTTAATCGTCGATGTGTACAATACATTTTACTGCGTCTGTTTTCTATCTAAGCCTCTCGTATACACAAAATGAATTAAACACGAGCTGGCCTGGCATTAAATTTGTATGAGAGACTGGAGCAAGGTACAGAGTGTACCTACATACGGGTATAAAGCAGGGAACAACACAAATAGACAAATTAAATAACGAGAAAATTAATTATTCACGAAAAGAGGTCCGTGGACTGGTGGCTAACGCTACTGACTCGACATCAAAAGGTACCGTGTTTGTCTGATGTTATATATCGACGGTTAAAAGAAAGTAATAAAAATAAGCGATATTTTGGTTAAAAATGAGTTATGAATGCTATCCTACTTAAATTTTTCCGCTCTTTCTAATGCGCTAACTCCCATGGCTCTACGATGATTTTTTCGTTTTTTATGCACAAGCGAACAACTGCGTTTTAGAAGTATGGTTTTGGTGTAACCCACAAAATTTTGGGCTTTTTTGTCCTAAAGACGCTTGTGACATAAAAAAATCGTAAAACACATTAATAGGAATGCCAGCAAATGCCTTTATTTTTTTTTAATTTTTGAGCTGTTTTGATTATAACGATTTGAGAAAAAAGAAAAAAAATCTGCCATTTTTCTGCAATCTCAAACTTTCAACTGCTCTCCTGAACAATTTTGTTTTTGTCTTTCAACCGTCAATATAAAATAGGTAACTGTACCCTTAGTTCGAGTTGCAAAACTTGAGTAATGTAAAGTTTACGGCTATAATTAAAGAGTGATTTCCCCCAAAATCTGCTATTTTTGTTTGTTTCAACTTGATTTTCTTCATCACTGTAACTCTTTTGCTAAGACCATAAAGTGTAAGAAACAAAAACGGCAGATTTTAGGAGAAATCACTCTTTAAGATTTTCCGTAAACTTTACTTTTCTCAAGTTTGGCAACTCGTACTAAGGGTAGGTACTGTTTAAATGTTTAAATTACCTATAGGATGTGGATTCACATTACATGCATTCTCACAAGCAGACACGTACAAGTTCGCGCTTGCGCACGCCGCATGTGAACCTGCAACATAAAAAAAATCATCTGCGAAATACATAATATATCCCTTATTCAGTTTAACCTTTAAGGTGCCGATATTATGAGACCAATAAAACTAAAGTAATTGTTTTTGGTTTGCGGTATCGAATGCTACGATTGTCGCTGCTAAATGAGGCGCTGGACGTTTAAAATGGCGTCAGTGTGACCGCAAGCTTGGTCACCCCAACTTCAATACAAATCCCAAACCGCAGCTCGCGCCCTCCCTACAGAAAAGCTGGGGGGACCATACGACGGGAGCGGATCAAAGGGACATTGATTATTTCGTGGTTTTGTACTGTTAAATCTAAATCTAAGCTGCCAGGATATGTATCATTTGAGTTTCATATGAAATGCATATCCCACAAGCAGACACGCATAATTTCGCGCTCACACATGCCGCATGTGGAACTACAATATAAAAACCCAATTCTCAAATGGACATAAGCCCTGCAACTCTTGCCGACCTTCCCTGAAACAGGGGTGACTTTGGCAAAGTGAACCATTTTTTACAGTATTTTTTACACTTTAATAAAAACTTAGGTTAATTTATTTCACACTCCAGAATATCCAGAGTCATAATAAAAGGAGAGCTTTTATGAAGAAGGTTATGACTATGGATGAAATGAAAGATGTATGTAAGGACAGAAAGAAATGGCGGTTGTTCTTTAATGTTGACAGCTAGGACTAGGGTTTACAAAAAAATATATAATTGTGTATTTGTTTTCAACGTTTATACATATTATTATTATTTGTTCATTTTAAAAATGAAATTAGTTTACTTATAGGTTGGCATTTGAGAAGCATGACAGGAAAAACTCTGAGGGATAGAGTTAGGAATGAATGGGTAAAAAAATAATGTAATTTGACAGAGGATGTGAAAGTTAAGGTACAAAAGAATGTGATGAGATGGTTTGGACATGTGGAAAGAATGAATGATGATAGACTGACGAAGAAAGTATATGTTGGTAGAATAGATGGATGTCGTGGTAGAGGAGGATCGAGAAAGGTCTATATAATCTATAATCTAAGTTGCAAGGATATCTTCATTCAAAGCTCTCAGATGCATGCCCACAAACAAACATGTGTAGTTCGCGCTTACTGTAACTGTAACTGTAACTGTAACTGTAACTGTAACTGTAACTGTAACTCTGTCGCCATTCCGCTAGGGGTGGCCAGAGCCTCTGCAGAGTTGCCTCCATTTTTTCCTATCCTTACATACCTCCTTCAATTCATTCATATCCATCACCTTTTTCATGCATTTTCTTCTTTTACGCTCACTTTGTATATCCCATTCTTTCACAATCTCCTCAATACAACTGTACAAATGCTGATTGTGTACTTACAAATAAAGTATGTATACAAAGAAAGTTTGAAAGGAAAAAGAGGGAAGGCACGACCGAGAAAAGTATGGAGTGATCAGATTGAGGAGATTGTGAAAGAATGGGATATACAAAGTGAGCGTAAAAGAAGAAAATGCATGAACAAGGTGATGGATATGAATCAACTGAAAGAGGTATGTAAAGATAGGAAAAAATGGAGGCAGCTCTGCAGAGGTTCTGGCCACCCCTAGCGGAATGGCGACAGAGTTACAGTTACAGTTGGTACGAGGCGGACCAGCCATACTGTAAAAAAATGATTCACTTTGCCAATGCCACCCCTGTATCAGGGAACGTCGGTAAGAGTTGCAGGGCTTACGTTCATTCGAGATTGGGTCTTACATTGTAGGTTCACATGCGGCATGTTTAAGCACGAAATTATACGTGTCTGCTTGTCGGAATGCATTTAGTACACATCTTCAATGTAATATATCTTTGCAACTTAGATTATCGATTAAGGACATGCGCTCACAGAAAACATAGTGCCTAACGGGCTTAGAACCGGCATTGTTTTTTTTAACGCATGATAGTCACAACACACTTCATCAATTACTGTTTACCACTAAGCACTTAACAAGCTTCCCCGTCTCTGACAGATTAAAGCGCGGGAACGCATTTAACAGCTAGAGCAAGATGGCGACCTGCCATAGACAATATTCAAATTAAATCTGTGCGTTTTTTATTACGTTGGTACAACGACATCGTGCTATTTGAAACGGAAATAAAAAAAAAACAGTAGCGCATCATTTTTTGTTTATTTATTAATTGTAAACGATCCTGATACAAGTATAACAAAAGGAGGTAAGACGCAACGCAACGCAACTAAGCTACACATAAAGTGTAACTTCTAGCCAGTGTTACCCCCAAAAGGGTCGCATATGGGATCGAACTCTTGCTCTCGGCATGGAATGCAAGCATTCTACCAACTGAGCTATCGACCGAACTTTTTACGAGTTTGGTCGTCGCTACAAAGCGCCAATTGTCAAGCAAGACCCAGTTGCTGTAAGGCTGGATGGACCTTTCGATGACCGGTCTTTGGTAGACGTTTATGAATTTTTCAACCAACGCAACACAACTAAACCCAACTAAGCTACACATATAGTGTAACTTATTGCCGCGTTATCCCCGAAGGGGTCGCATGTGGCGAGTTGAACCTATTTATTTTTACAGGTAAGGGGACCGGCCTTACGCCAACCACTTTAGTTGAAGTGGGGGTTTCCCAGCTCCCGAGGGGGCTGGTACTCATTTCTTGTGAAGGCTGAGTAAACCTTGCCGGTATTTTATTATGGGGTTTGAAATAAACACCGAAATAGGAAATCATTTCTGACACCCTCCTCGGTGGGATTCGAACCCGAGCTCACGGGGTAGAATGCAAGCACTCTGCCAACTGAGCTATCGACCAGACTAACCAACCAACGAAGAGTAAATTTGAAAATATTTATGAAAGAACCCACGAACTTCCATTCACGAGTCCGAAGTGTTACCACGGGACTTCGGACTGGTCGTTAATTAAGCAAACATGCAGTTACCATGTGTAAGTGCAAACTTACAAGTGCTTTCCTTATAGGGGCCGTCCATAAATTACGTCATCGATTTTGGCCGATTTTCGACCCCCCCCCCGCTTACAATCATCGTATTGTCATTATCTAATGACCCCCCCCCCCTCTTGCTGTAATAATGGATGAGCTTAATAATTAATAATGTTATATTCCTTACATAATATTTTGTATATTTAGTAAAAATTGGTATTTAAAAGAACGACGTCACTTTTGGTACTCGTACATCATTTGCCATCATCCGCAGACCAGACTCCCCCCCCCTCAATGCGAATGACGTAATATATGGACAGCCCCATAAGTATAGATTTAAAAATATGAATCATTAATGCCAATTTATTCTTGCAACTTATTATACATTCTATTATTCATCTGTTTGCTTCGTTTTTTCTCGTTTAAAAGTTTCAAGCAATTAAAGAATGAATAAAGTGCATTCAATTTTTCGAAACGCAAAAAAGATTTTCCTTTTTAAACTTTTGCAGTAATTTCATAGAAACTTTTCAATAATTGCTGGAAAGTTTTTATGCATCGAACAGTTCCATGCGAAATTTTGCACGAAGTTTTTGTCCATCGATTCGTATTGGAATTTAAGTACAAAGAACGGCAGTGTTAAGAAATGATAAAAAAAAAAACTTTTAAAGGTTGCACTGCTTTCTTTCTAAATAAATTTATAAAGGAAGTTTAGACAAATTTATTTCTAGAGACAAACAAACATATTGTAATGTAAATAGTAGATTAATATAGGTGTATATCGTAGGTAGTAATAGTTTTTATAGTATTATGTCAAAAGTAGATTAATATAGGTGTACACCGTAGGTAGCAATAATTATAGGCATAAGAAATCAAGAAATTAAATGATCCTTTTGTACTCTTGAACTTGGAAGAATATTCGCGAATGTGCTGGCAAAATTAGTCACTGGAGAGTTCTGTCTGTGAAGTATATAAGGCGTAGAATTGAGTGCACTAAGCCAGTGAGATAGTTGCCTTTGATTTGAAGAGTATAAGCGATAGTGAACTGTAAAAATAAATTTGTGTTTCCAAAAGTGTTAAAAGTAAATGTTAATTTGTAAAGTTAATTAAGTGCAAATAAAGATCCTGAAAGAAGACCTGAATTTAGAGACTTTACGAACCAAAAACATTACAATATAATATATCCGTTTGATTTTATTTATATAGAAGAAGACTAGCTGTACCCTGCCACCCCTTGTCTAATATAATCTTATCTAAGTTGCAAAGATATGTAAAATTGGGGATTCACATTACATGCATTCTCACAAGCAGACACTTACAAGTTCGCGTTTACGAATGCCGCATGTGAACCTACAATATAGAAACCAAGTCTCAAATGGACTAACATCCTTGTGGTGGCTCATTTGGTTGTATCATGCCGCTATTCTGTTGGGGGTGGCCAATATATCCATTGAAGTGTTTCCACTGTGTTGTGTCTTTGCACAGTTGTTTAAGTCTAAGAATTTCCCTGTCATAAGGTAGAAAATAGGCACATTTCTGTGTAAAGAAATAAAGAAATGGCGGTTGATCTGTGATGTTGGCGGCTAGGATTTTTTAAATAAGAATTTGTTTTCTGTTAGTTTTTGATGCCCCTACATATTATATGTAATTCGTTGATTTTAAAAGTGTAATTTGTTGTGTATGTTCCTTGACTTATAGGTTGGTATGCGGCTGACCACCCATGCTGTAGAAAATGGTTCACTTTGCCAATGTCACCCCTGTTTCAGGGAAGGTCAGCAAGAGTTGCAGGGTGTATGTCCATGTGAGATTCGAGTTTTTATATTGTAGGACCACATGCGGCATGTTTAAGCGCGAACTTGTGCATGTCTGTTGGTGAATGTGCATAATATATTGTGAATCTTTAATGTTATATATATTTTGCAACTTCGATTAGATTAGATTAGAGTGAAGGAACTTTTGTTCCAGTCTCCACCACTATGAAAGTAACTACTTCGGACTCGTAAATGGATGGTTGTAGATTCGAATCCCAGCGGACCACACAAACATACCATTTATATTTCCAAATGTGCTCTTCGCTGGGTTGAAAAATTCATAAGCCTTTACCAAAGCCCGGTCACTAAAAGGTCCATCAAACTTTACAACAACTGGGTCTTGCTTGAGAATTGGCGCATTCTACAGCGACGACAAAGCTCGCAGAGGGCTCTTGAGGTGTGATACACACAAAAACAGCGCTCACCAAATAAATCAGCCTATTTTTTTTTATAAGATGTCAGACAAGTCTTCTTCCTCTTTTGACTTTTTAGTTGTTAGACAAAAATGATATTATAAGACGTCAGAATCGTCTTCTTCTTTTACTACTAGTTATCATGTTCCTTGACTTATAGGTTGGTATGAGGCTGACCACCCATACTGTAAAAAATGGTTCACTTTGCCAGTGTCACCCCTGTTTCAGGGAAGGTCGGCAAAAGTTGTGGGAATTATGTTCATTTGAGGTTTGAATTTTATTTGTAAGTACACAATCAGCATTTGTAAGCGCGAACAACACGTGTTTGTTTGTGGGCATACATCTGAGAGCTTTGAATCAATATATCCTTGCAACTTAGATTATAGATTATAGATTATAGATCATGTTAAATTCAGACCAATTAGATTAGATTAAAGGAACTTTTGTTCCAGTCTCCACTACTATGGAAGTGCTTACATATTTTAAGGTTATGTCAGTACCTTGCAGCTATTTCTCACGTTTTGGAGTAAATCTTAGCATTCAGAGTTTATAGTTTAGAGTTCATTAAGGAGAGTTCACGCAATGGCTCTGACAACGTTGCATTTGCAGCAAGTAAAGCAGATTGTGGTGAATTTGTAACACAAAGTAAGGCTACTGTCGTTTTAGAGGAAGAATAGCTCTTCCCTATATGAGGTACTTGGGCTGGAAGTCTCATTAACACGGTAATTCTTACCTACTGAATAACGGTAATATTTGCATGAAGACTAATCAGCTGTTGCGGCCATCTTGGATTGACAGGTCTTCATACAAATATTACCGATATTCGGTAGGTAAGACTTACCGTGGTGATGAGACTTCCAGCCCAGGGTAAAAATTTCATTGACTGACACTTTTGCGATTATCGCAAGACCGGTCCGTAGTCCACTGGTAACATTTCGGACTTGCAAACGGAAGGATGTGGGTTAGGATCCCAGCGGAACAAAAAAAAAAACAAATCTATATTTTCAAATATGCTATTCGCTGCGTTGAAAAATTCACAACTCTGTACCCTCACCATTGATCCATCCAACCTAGCAGGAACTGGGTCTTTCTGGAAAATTGGCGCTTTGTAGCGACAACCAAGTTCGTAAAAAGTCCAATCGCTAGTTCCATTGGTAGATTGCTTGCATTCTATGCAGAGAGCAAGAGTTCGACCCCCAACGAGGGTGTAAGAAATGATTTCCCGTTTCAGTGTTTATGTCCAACCCAAAAATAAAATAACGGCAAGGTTTACTCAGCCTTCACAAGAAACGAGTACCAACCCCCACTTCAACTGAAGTGGTTGGCGTAGGGCCGGCTCCCTTATCTTTAAAAATAAATAGGTTTGACTCGCTATATGCGAGACCCTTCGGGGATTAAACAGCAAGAAGTTACACTACACGTGTAGCTTAGTTCCTTTTTTTGCGTCTCTGAACATTTTTCTATTCTGTTCAGTGTATTCTTTCTACAAGTATAAGATGATCTTGATATTCTGAACGATTCTTCCACAAAGGCCGACATTTGTCATTTTTTAAGAATACCCTTGGGCCGTATACATGACAGAAAATACGGAAGAGAAGTAAAATTACCGCTCCTTGACATCCCTTCAGTCATTTTAAGAGCCTCTATCTGTAATCCAAGTTTTCTCTGGGAGCTGGGAAACCACCACTTCAAATGAAGTGGTTAGCGTAAAGCTGCCCCTCTTATATATGAAAATAAATTTGTTCAATTCGATGCATGTGAGCCCCTCAGGATAGCTTTAAGTGGTTGTACTATATGTCCTGCTCAGGGGTTTCTATGACCTATAATCTAAGTCCGGTCGATAGCTCAGTTGGTAGAGTGCATGTATTTTATGCCGAGAGGTCGGGTTCGAATCCCGCCGAGGGTGTCAGAAATGATTTCCCGTTTCGGTGTTTATTTCAAACCCCAAAATAAAATACCGGCAAGGTTTACTCAGGCTTTACAAGAAACGAGTACCAGCCCCCACGGGAGCTGGGAAACCCCCACTTCAACTGAAGTGGTTGGCGGCCGGCCCCCTTACCTGTAAAAATAAATAGGTTCAACTCGCCACATGCGATCCCTTCGGGGATAACGCGGCAAGAAGTTACACTATATGTGAAGCAGTGGCGAAGGGTGCCATACAAGCCGATTCCCATCGGTTTCCTGTTTAAAATGAGGCAAAAATGATAATAAAGTAGACTGCATGGTTTCAATGGGGAAAAAATACGTATTGTTTCTTTGGTTTTAAATGTATTTTTTTACTTTGTGTCTATATTTTTTAACTACTTTGTTACATCATTTAAAAAGGGAAGCCGATGGGAACCGGCTTGTATGGCACTCTTCGCCACTGATGTGTAGCTTAGTTGCGTTGCGTTTTCTCCTTTTATTATGACTGGGTATCCGTCCACGAACTTTTTAGAGGCCTCGCATATTTATCTATCTAATATCAAGTTCCGCCCATGCAAGTCTACTTGCTTGACGTGCCAGAGACGTCCTCTCGCCATTAGTGTCCGACCGAAAGTGTACTTTCACTTTCGGCCGAAAGCCGTAGCCGAATTTCGTCAAAATTCTACTTTCGGCAGAAAGCCGAAGCCGAAAGCCGAAACTGAAAGCCGAAGCCGAAAGCCGAAACTGAAAGCCGTAGCCGAAAGTATGTATATTATTTAAGTGCCTAGTTAGTTATGCATTATTTATTTAGTTAGAAGGATATGCAAGTAATAATAAAAGGTGTTTACAATTCTGGGAACTTTTTTATTTAATGCAAAACTATATGCAATTTTTTTTTAAATTACTAATTTTTTTTTTTTTTTAATTCTAATTAATTTAAATTTTTAATTTTTTTTTTTTAAGAAATTAAATGAAATGAAAATAAAACAATTATAAAAAACGGTAATAAAAAAAACTTTTCATGTTTTTCATCAACGCCCAATTAGTTATACAGGGCGTAAACGACCGTCAAGTCAGTCAATCTTCTTATTTTAAACTACATATGTTCTCCATATGTTGTGTATGTGTAGTACACGAATATGAAAGAATTTTTCAATTTATTTAAGATTTTTTAAACTTTTATTCGTCTAAAGGCCGCCAATCGCGTCGCGGCGTTCGCGTCGCGTTGCGTGCGCGCGGGTGGTCGGTTTGTCGGCCCAACTTTCGGTTGGGCCGAAAGTGACCACTACTTTCGGCCGAAACCGTAAGTTTGCCGAATGTGGCAAATATTGGCCGAAAGGCCGAAAGCCGAAAGCCGAAACCGAATATTCGGTCGGACACTACTCGCCATCAGCCCAAAGTAACTAAACATCAGCAAATCTGCCGCTAGATTTGTCCTGTTCACCTAAGTATTTATGTGTTGATAATATAATCATTGTGTAAACACGCAGAAATGTATGCAAACTCAATCACTCACTAGGGGTTCCGTTGTGTATTTCATACTGTTTCTATTCACGCAATCGAGTGGAGTTGATATCATTGCTTTATAGTATACTCGGCGCTTCCCTAATGGGAGCACACTCTAATGGGAAGAAACGGCAGCAAGCATTTGCATTTTTCTTGCGACGACTTGAATGCGAAAAGAAAGTACGGTACATTGCGTATTTAAAAAAAACTGCTTTTGACTTAATACGTCGTTTACACTGGTTTCCTTGAATTGTAGGTTGGTATGAGGCTGACCACCCATGCTGTAAAAATGGTTCACCTTGCCAATGTCACCCCTGTTTCAGGGAAGGTCGGTAAGAATTGCAGGGTGTATGTTCAATTGAGGTTTGGATTTTATTTGTAAGTACACATTCAGCATTTTTAAGCGCGAACTACACGTGTTTGTTTGTGGGCATGCATTTGAGAACTTTAAATGAATATATCCTTGCAACTTAGATTATAGATTATAGACTACACCACTGCAACGTTTGACAGGACTGAGACAAAATTCGCTGCCTTAGTTCTTGTTTGACGTATAGACCATTCAGATAATTTTAATTTCAATGTTTGCATGTGTACTGGACCAATGCGTCTTATGAAAACAGGAAATTGATTTAAAAAATATTTAAAACAACTCTCACATTATCGAGTTTTACGTTTTTTCTTACCTCAGATTATGTAGAATTTGAATCTTAAGACAACTCGTTCGATCTAAATTAGAGTACGCTGTTGAGGTGTGGACACCTCATCAGCGGAAGTACATTAATATGTTAGAACAGCTCCAGAAGAAGTTCCTGAGGTACCTCCTCATGAGAACGCAGGGAAACTACCCTCAGTTCATGCACCATGAGGACCTGCTTCGGGAAACTGGCTTCAGGAGTTTAGAAACTAGGCGCAACGGGACCCTGATGGTGCTCACTTATAAAGTCATCAATGGTTTAATAGACAGTCCCACCCTGTTGGAGGGTTTCAGGTTGTTTGTACCAAATTACTATAATCGGGGGTGAGGTCATGATCTTTTTCATGTACCAATGAGCCGCACCGATGTCTTGGCACAGCATCCTTTAACTCGGAGTGTCAAACTCATTAACGAGTCAAAAATAAATATATTTCAATATAATGTAGACACCTTCAAAAGTATGCTAAAAGAGTTCCTCCCAGCTTGTTGATGGCTGTGAGGGTGCACTGTAATTAGGGCAACCTGTTGTGCACCAGAAAAAAAAAAAAAAAAACTGCATTAAGAAGTCATATTTGACAGAATTTGTCTATACGGCAAACAAGAACTGGGGGAACGATAATGTGGGCTATAGTATGTATCAATGCAGTAATTTAGTTTCTGCTCCTCTATGCTATTACTAATGATCACAGCCATCAGGGCTAGAAGTCTCATAACCACGTTAATTCTTACCTACCGAATATCGCTAATATTTTTATGAAGACTAATCAGCTGTTCACTTGCGACCATCTTGTGTATATGTACTTTTTTCATCGTTTTAGCGTTGTAGTCGTTTTCACTGACTCTACCATCACAACCGTCGTCGTTTCCACCGTATTTTAACCGAGTTAGTCCCGCGCTCATCCGCCAGGGCCGGCTGAGAAGCGATAAATCAGCGCTTAAGCTGTTTTATTGCTTTATTTTTTAATCCCCACAGCCTAATCCAGGGCCGTATTTCAGGATTAATTATATTATTAGCGAAAAAATAGCTTTTTTTATTATCTGACGCCCTGTGAAATCAGTGGCGCGCTTTCCGGTTCGCGGGACCGATGGAGTGGAACAGACTGCCACCCGGAGTGAGAGTTTCGGAATCTGTACCCTTAGTACGAGTTGCAAAACTTGAGAAAAGTATGAGTAAGAGTGGTTTTCCCCAAAATCTGCCGTTTTTGTTTGTTTGAACTTGATTTTCTTCATCACTGCAACTCTTTTACTAAGACCATAAAGTGTAAGAAACAAAAACGGCAGATTTTGGCAAAATCACTCTTTAATTTAAAGGCAAAATAATACTTTAATACTTTCCGTAAACTTTATTTTACTCAAGTTTTGCAACTCGTACTAAGGGTACAGGTTTTGAAAACCCTTAGACGCTACTGCCTTGACAACGCGAGATATCTTTGTTTGTATATATACAAAGAAATACTAATTCTTTTACTGTTTTACTTTTATTGAAGCCATGAAATTTTATCTTCATTTTAAATCCGTGAAATAAAAAAAATCCCAAGTACTTTCTTTGGAGTCAATTTTGTTGCATATACAGGCCTTACGCCTATTTTCACTTCACTTTATGGGGGGTTACTCTGCTCCCGAGTGGGCATGTTTTTATTTCTTGAGAAGGCTAAGAAAACCTTTCCGGTTTGTTGTTATTTTGAGTTTATAGCGTGGTACGGCTTAATATTTGGTATGAGACTGACCACGCATACTGTAAAAAATGGTTCTTATCTAATCTAATCTGATCTAAGTTGCAAAATATATATATGCAACATTAGAGATTCACATTATATGCATTTTCACAAACAGGCACGTATAAGTTCGCGCTTCCTCATGTGGTCCTACAATATAAAAAACCGAACCTCCAATGAACATACACCCTACAACTCCTGCCGACCTTCCCTGAAACAGGGTGACATTGGAAAAGTGAACCATTTTCTACAGCATACCAACCTATAAGTCAAGAAAATTCACTTTAGTTTATGCCATCCCTATTTCAGGAAAGATCGACAAGAGTGGCAGGGTTTATGTTCATCTGAGATTTGGGTTCGTTTTTTACAAGTGTGCAGCCCGCGTAAGAGTGAATTTATTCGTGTCTGCTTGTGAGCATGCATTAAATATGAATATTGAGTGTTGATGTATTTTTTTTACTTAGATTATGCAAGTAAACACTGAAACTGGAAATCATTTCCGACACTCTTCGTCACCTTAGTGATTGTTTGTGCTTTCCTTGACTTATAGGTTGGTATGAGGCTGACAACCCATACTGTAAAAAATGGTTCACTTTGCCAATGTCACCCCTGTGTCAGGGAAGGTCGGCAAGAGTTGCAGGGCGTATGTTCATTTGAGATTGGGTTTTTATATTGTAGGTCCACATGTGGCATGTGCGAGCGCGAAATTATGCGTGTCTGCTTGTGGGGATGCGTTTAAGTAATATAAATCTTAAATGATATATATCTTTGCAGCTTAGGTTTAGATTAGATTTAGATTAGATGTCTATAATAATGTACCAATGTGTCTTATGAAAACTAAAAATTAATTTAAAAATATTTAAAACAACTCTCACATTATCGTGTTTTATGTTTTTTTCTTAGCTCAGATTGTGTAGAATGTGATTTTAAAGCCAATATTTTTGAATTTAATGGAATATAAGCCAAACAAGCACTGAGGGGACAAAATGCCATCCCTATTTCACGAAAGATCGACAACAGTGGCATTTTTTTTTTTTTTTTTTAAGAAATCCTGTGCGGGAGACTCCCTGGATTCTAGAGACTCTAGGGGTCTATGACACTTGTTGTAGTGTTGTAGTCGTCGCTACAAAGCGCCAATACTCAAGCAAGACCCAGTTACTGTAAGGCTGGATGGACCTTTGGTGACCGGTCATTTGTTACACATACATAACATACACGACAAATTACATTTTTTAAATCAATAAATAAAATTATACATGGACATCAAAGACATAAAACAAATTTCATTTTAATAAACCCTAGCCGCCAACATTACAGATCAACCGCCATTTCTTTCTGTCCTTACATACTTCTTTCATTTCCTCCAGAGTCATAACTTTCTTCATGCAAGCTCTTCTTTTATTATGGTAAAGGTTTATGAATTTTTCAACCCAGCGAAGAGCAAATTTGAAAATATAAATGGTATATTTTTTGTGCTCCGCCGGGATTCGAACCCACAACCTTCCCGTTCAGAGTCCGCAGTGTTACCACTGAGCTACGGACCGGTCAAAAAGTTCCTTTGAGGTTTGGGTTTATATTATAGAAGTATACTCTAGAACTCCAGAATTGAACGCAAGCGCTCTACTTGCCGAGCTATCGAATGAGAAGAGGACGAAGAATATTGATGATGTAGATTAGATCAGTCCGCAGATATTGGCAATACTGGATATGCTCCTACATCGCGAGTCAAGCAAACTCAATCTGTATCCGACTCAAACATGGTAATACTTGATATTATGTCGAGAATGGGATAAGACAAACAAAGTATTGCAGGCGAAAATAATCATAACATTAAGGCCCGGTATTTTGAAGTATGGTAAAGTTAACTAAAATGCAATTTTAGTTAAATCATCATAATATTTCACTCACCGAATTTCGCCAGTAAATATTAAGTAGCTTTAACTTACGATTTTCAAGACGGCGGCGCTTCACTGACAGCAGCTGTTCTTTTTTTAATGTAAGGATACATCAAAATTGTTGCAAACTGAACATTTTTTTGTGTCGTTTACCAGCTTAATGAAAGTTAGGCATTTGATTTTTATAAACAGTTGTTTGTATCAAAGCTTTTAAATTGCATTGTAATTATTTCCAAGATTTGGGGGCGGGGCTTGTGACTTCGGTATATTTCGGTTTTAGTTAACTCGAACTTGAGTATTTTGAATAATAGTTCAAGTAATAGTTAACTAAAATGTTACTAAACTTGAATATACCGTGCCTTAGTCGATGGTTTAGTAATAATACATTTTATAATTTTAGTTGGGTTCTTTTAATCAAACTGCAATTTATTAAACATAATATCGGTTTACAATGTACTGATTTCTAGCTCTTGCTTATCGACTTCACGGCTCAATGTTTTAATCGAATCTAGTCTCTCACACAATTGCGGTTCAAATATATTATAGCGTCTAAGCATACGCCTCTCGCTAATTCCGGACCTTTCTGTAGTAAACCACACACTTATGTATTGTTCATTATGTTCTAGTTACACATGCCAACAACTACGTGCCTGGGCACATGCTCACGGCGGACACACACACATATAAGCAAGCCACGCAATCGGGCTCATAAGTTTGTAACAGTATGTTTGAAAAGAATGGGAAGATGATAAGGGAACTTGAGAATAGGGTGTGCAAGGGAAAGCAAGTGGTCGGTGCAATAGGAAGAATAGCAAAGAACAAGCGATTGACGATGGATCTGAGAATAGCGGTACACAATGGCATATTGTTACCGACTTTGATGTATGGAAGTGAAGCATGGACAGTGAATGATAGCGAAATGAGTAAAGTATGTAGGGTGGAATGAAGCATTTCAGAAGCATGACAGGAAAAACTCAAAAAGTATTGAGTTAAGGATGAATGGGTAAAGAAAGAATGTAAGTTGAAAGAGGATGTGGAAGTTAAGGTACAAAATAATGCGATTAAATGGTTTGGGCATGTGGAAAGAATGAATGATGATAGACTGACAAAGTATTTGTACAAAGGAAGTGTGAAAGAAAAAAAGAGGTTAAGGTCGACCGAGAAAAGTATAGAAGAATCAGTACCCTCAGTACGAGTTGCAAAACTTGAGTAATGTAAAGTTTACGGAAATTATTAGTGAGTGATTTCCCCCAAAATCTGCCGTTTTTGTTTGTTTGAACTTGATTTTCTTCATCATTGTAACTTTTTTGCTAGGACCATAAAGTGTAAGAAACCAAAACGACAGATTTTGGGAGAAATCACGCTTTAATATTTTACGTAAACTTCACTTTTCTCAAGTTGTACAACTCGTACTAAGGGTACTGATTGAGGATATAGTGAAAGAATTGGATATACAAAGAGAGCGTAAAAGAAGAAAATGCATGAGAAAGGTGAACGATATGAATGAATTGAAAGAGGTATGTACGGATAGGAAGAAATGGAGACATGTACAAGTCTCTGCTTGTGAAAATGTATATAATGTGAATCCCCAATGTTACAATGACAATGTTATGAGTCGTATAACTGCAAACGCCGTCATCTCCAAAATTTATGATTTTTGAGATAATGATTGAATTTGATTCTGCGCAGTATAACAAATCATTTGTTGTGCGCGATATAATGTAAACCTCACTTAATCCTTCGTAATTTTTATTGAAAAAGTATGATTTCGTGCAAACGCCATCATCTCCCACTGGTGTTGTCGTTTTACAAGCTTACAAGTTTATTTTTCTCAAAATCATCGCGTGAGGAGTTGACGGCGTTTGCATTTATGCGACTCATATCTTTGCAACTTAGATGAGATTAGATGAGATAACAACATACAGGTACAATCTACTTCATTTAAAAATTTTCAACCGAGTTTTATAGTTTGACATCAAATTTCCCTTCAACTCACCTCGAAGTAAACATTAAATACAATTTCTAGATTCGCCAAGTTGCGAGTGTATGTAGGTACAGTTTGAATGCCCTTAGGTTCTTTTGAAATCTACGTGAAGTAGGAGGCTACATACTCGTACATATGTAGAATGTGTTACGTAGAATTTTGTCGAGTTTTCCGGAGAAATTCTACGATTCAATAAGCAAAAGAGAAGAAAAAGTTTTAAATACATTTTTCTGACGTGTCTTATTAAATGTACTGTACTGTATCCTGCCGCCGTTCCACTAGGGGTGGCCGGTACCTCCGCAGATGCGCCTCCACTTTTTTCTGTCCTTACAAACCACTTTCATTTCCTCAATATTCATCACCTTTTTCATACATACTCTTCTCTTATTCTCACTCTGCAGGTTCCATTCTTTCGCAATCTCACCTATTTGCTCTAAACATTCTTTCCCCGGCCTTCCCCTTCCACGCTTTCTTCTGACATTTCCTTTGTACACTTTCTTCGTTAGTCGTTCATCATACATTCTTTCGAGATGTTCGAACCATCTCATCGTACTTTCATTCTCATATTCTCTTTTATACCACACTCGTTCATCACCCAATCATTACGTACTCTATCATTCAGTGTCTTTCCAGCCATTGCTCTCAGGTAAGCCATTTCAACCGTACATACTTTACTCAGCTCACATTCATTAACTGTCCACGCCTCACTTCCATATATCAATGTCGGAACCAATATGCCAATAGCCATTGTGGACCGCCAATCTCATATTCTTCGTAAGCTTCCTATTTCTTGCAATTCTTCCAATCGTTCCCATTACACTTCTCCCTCTACTAGCGCGCTTTTCCAATTCTTTCGTCAATTTCCCATTCGAATGATGGCATAATATTGAAGCAACTCTGCAGAGGCTCTTACAGAGTTATAGTTTTTTTTATTAAGAAATCCTGTGCGCGAGACTCCCTAGATATCAGAGACTCGAGGGGTCTATGACACTCCTTGCGCCTGCTTTAACTACTAGATGCAACCCGCACAGCATATCATACAATGCTGATGTGCAATGTTGGCGGCTAAGGCTTTTTTTTAAAGAAATCCTATGCAAGAGACCTTCTAGGTTTGAGAGGCTCTAGGAGTCTATTCTATGACACTTGTTGTAATGCCGCAGAGGTGTTGTTTACGAGCTTGGTCATCGCTGCAAAGCGCCAATACTCAGGCAAGACCCTTTCGGTGCTATTCTTAGACATTTTAGTCGTCGGTTGAGCCCACGCTTTGACTAACTAATGGTGCCTGCGCTGGAAGTTTCATCAGCACGGTCATTCTTACCAACCAAATTTTGTAATATTTGTATGAAAACAAATCAGCTGCTCACTTGCGGCCATCTTGGATTGACAGGTCGTCATACAAATGCATCATTAGTTTATCAAAGCGTGGGCTCAACTGATGACTAAAATGTCTATGAATAGCCCCGTTAGTGCCCAGTTTTTGGTAAAGGTTTTACGAATTTTTCAAACCAGCGAAGAGAATAATATTTTTTGTGCCCGCCGGGATTCGAACCCACAACCTTCCATTTACGAGTCCGAGTGTTGCCACTGGACTACTGACCGGCATTTCGATAACTTAGTCAAAGTAAGTTACAGTAACTGTAACTATTACTCTGTCACGGTTACGTTAGGCGTGGCCAGAGCCTCTGTAGAACTGCCTCGATGTCTTCCTATCCTTGCAAACCTCTTACATAAAATGATGAAAAATAAATACAAGGTTGGTGTGAGGCTGACTTTTGCATGCCAACCCAGTTTCGGGAAATGATGGCACGACTTGCAAGGCTTATGTTCATGTGAGTTTTGGTTTATTTTGTAAGTGCACATGCAGCACGTGAAACCGTTTCTTAGATCCAGAACTAACGCAACTAAGCTACAAATACAGTGAAACGTACCTACCATGTTGTCCCCGAAGGACATGCATAGGGTTTGTGGGATCTATTTATTTTCACCATTAAAGGAGCTGGTCTTACGCCAACCGCTTCACTTGAATAGTGAGTTTCCTTGCTCCCGAGAAGGCTGGTTCTTATTTCTTGTTGTAGAGGCTGAGTGAACCTTGCCGGTATTTTTAAAGTGGGTTAGAAATAATCATTTAAAACACCCTTGATGCGGATTGATCCCTTGCTTACTGGCATGGAACGCAAGCGTTCTACCTACTCCGGATTTTTTTGTTATATTTGAAAACCGGAATGGTCCTCTTTTTTTATTAAAATTCTTTATTTCACTCGATCTGGCACTAGGAGTATGGATTGGCTCAGATTGGGTGAGCCATAAAATATCTTCATACGGTCCTATGGGAGCCGAAATGCTGGCCCGGCGCCAAATACGGTAGAGACTCGATTATCCGACCTACCGTGGAACCAGCTTAACTCGCTTAGTAAAAATTTCGGATATAAAACACGAAAATGCAACTAATCTATATCTACTACTAATCTACATATAGTGTAACTTCTTCCCTGCGTTATCCCCCGAAGGGGTCGCATTTGGCGATTCGGGACTTATTTATTTTTACGGGTAAGGGGGCTGGCCTCACACCAAGCTCCCGGGGAGGTTGGTTCTCATTTCTTGTGAAGGCTGAGTAAACCTTGAGATCGAACCCTTGCTCTCGGCATGGAATGCAAGCATTCTACCAATTAAGCTATCGACCTTTTTACGAGCTCGGTCGTCGCTACAAGTAAGACCAATTATTATCATGCGCCAGTTATCAAGTAAGATCCATTGCTGTAAGACTGGATGGACCTTTTGATGACCGGTCTTTGATAAAGGTTTATGAATTTTTCAACCCAGCAAAGAGCATATTTGAAAATATAAATGGTATATATTTTGTGCTTCGCCGGGATTCGAACCGGTTGGTTGAAGCAAGGGTTCGATCCCCACCGAGGATATGAGAAATGATTTCCCGTTTCGATGTTTATTTTACACCCGAATATCTTTTTTTTCTCAGCCTTCACAAGAAGTGAAAACCAGCCCCCTCGGGAGCTGGGAAACCCCCCCTTCAACTGAAGTGGTTGGTGTGAGGCCGGCCCCCTTACCCGTAAAAATAAATAGGTCCCGAATGACAGATGCGACTCCTTCGGAGATAACGAAGGCAATTAGTTACACTATGATAATAGCTTGGTTTTTAACGTTGAGATTATCGGACCTTAGTGTGGAAGGATAGAGCAAAGTAGAGACGCATCTGAGGAGGTTACGGCCAGCCCCAAGTGGAATGGTGGCTGGATACATCAACTCAGTAATTTTTCGTTCGAAACTCGTTGTTGAAAACGGTTGGAATGTTCGGTTGGTCGCGAAGTCGGATACTCGATGCTCTACTATACTGGAAAGCTTATATCCTAGAAGGAGTAGCATATTATACTTATTTGCATTATACTATTTCTAATAAAGGGTGTTTTTTTTAGAGGTATAGAACTTTGAAATGGAATAAAACAAGGATGAATTTTTAAAATTGACATGAAGTTGACTTTATTCGAAAGATAATCTTTTGGCATTATAATTTAAATATGATTTCTGTCATATGACCGCCACGGCTGGCTCGGACGTAATCTAATCTGGAGGTCCAATTTTCAGTAACTTTTTCCAACATTTGTGGCCGTATATCGGCAATAACGCGGCGAATGTTGTCCTCCAAGTGGTCGATCGTTTCAGGCTTATCGGCGTAAACTAGCGACTTCACATATCCCCACAGAAAATAATCTAGCGGTGTTAAATCACACGATCTTGGAGGCCAATTCACGGGTCCGGAACGTGAAATTATGCGGTTACCAAACGTTTCCTTCAGTAAATCAATTGTGGCACAAGCTGTGTGACATATTGCGCCGTCTTGTTGAAACCACAGCTCCTGCACATCATGGTTGTTCAATTGAGGAACGAAAAAGTCAGTAATCATGGCTCTATAGCGGTCACCATTGACTGTAACGTTCTGGCCAGCATCTTTTTTAAAAAAGTGCGGACCAATGATTCCACCGGCCCATAAAGCACACCAAACAGTCAGTTTTTCTGGATGTAACGGTGTCTCAACATACACTTGAGGATTATCTTCACTCCAAATACGGGAGTTTTTTTTATTGACGTAGCCATTAACCAAAAGTGAGCTTCATCGCTAAACAAAATTCTCTTATGAAAATCGGGATCAACGGCAATCTTGTTTTGGACCCATTCACCGAATCTATGCCTTGCTAGGTGATCGTGTGGCTTCAATTGTTGCACGAGTTGTCTATTCATGTTAAAATGCCAAACTAAACTAAACACAAATCACTTAACAGCTGACAAAATGGCCGCCAGTTAAAACAGTGTTGCCAACTTAAAGTTCTATACCTCTAAAAAAAACACCCTATATAATATAATGATTTAGTTTAACTTAAGTATTGTACTTTGATTCAAGTTTTCTGCCAACGTTGCCGAACACAGTGTGTGAAATTTGAACTCTCTAGAGCAGTGGTTTTCAGCCGGTTGTCGTAATCTAATCTAATCTAAGTTGCAAAGATATGTGTCATTGGGGATTCACACTACATGCATGCTCACAAGCAGACACGTACAAGTTCGCACTTGCGCATGCCGCATGTGAACCTACAATATAGAAACCAAGTCTCAAATGGACATACACCATGCAACTCCTGCCGACCTTCCCTGAAACAAGGGTGGCAAAATGAACCATTTTCTACAGCATGGGTGGTCAGTCGCATACCAACCTATAAGTCAAGTAAAGACCGAAAAAATTGTTTGATTAAAAATGCTCGCGGCTAAGTTTTTTAATTTTAAAATTTGATTTTGTAGCTTTATTTTTTAGACACATACATACAGGACGGGTATGAGGAAGGTTTGAGCAGTCTAGTGTGGGACTGCCGTCCTCAGCAACCGCGATGTGTAGAAAACTCTTCTTTGTGTATCTTTAATCTGTAATCTAAGTTGCAATAGTAAAGTAAAGTAAAAGAAGAGTAAAATAAAAAAGAATCAGTGTGACATCCAGCCCAGGGCTGGAAGTCTCATCACCACTGTAATTCTTGCCTTCGTGGTTCTTGAGTTTGTGGTTCTTCTTTGTAGAAGAGACACGGCTCCTGAGGACGTCGGATATGACTCCGACGAAACGTAGAGGAAATCGTTCTTCTCTTTTGCACGGTCAGTAAAATCCGTTTATTTTTTTTATTTTTTTTTATTTTCATTCTATAAAATGTCTAACGACCGTTATCATAATTTAAAATTCTTGCCTACCGAATATCGGTAATATTTGTATGAAGACTAATCAGCTGTTCACTTGTGGCCATCTTGGATTGACAGGTCTTCATACAAATATTGCCGATATTCGGTAGGTAAAAATTACCGTGGGTATGACACTTCCAGCCCTGGCAGAATAGGTCAAGGAGAATTGCTTTCCTCTTTACAATTAAAAAAAAAAAGAATGGTTTTCAGCTCCTCTGGGAATCGAGCCAGGTACCTTTTCATCGGAAGTGCGAAACGCAGACCATTAGACAGGTCTAGACTTAGTATAAGCCGGATTAAAGTGATCCTCAAATTAAATCGCCCAGAATTTAATTTAAAATTGCGCGTGGGTCTAAAATAGTATTACATAATATTTATAAGGCTGGCAACACCGAGAGCCTCGCTTTACGAACGTTTCGACTTACGAATATATTGTATAATAATCTAAGTTGCAAAGATATGTATTAACATATTTTGCCAACGACGATACCATGTTGAAAGCACCGGTTCTCATCAGATCACCGAAGTGTTAAGCAACATTGGGCGCGGATGCTACTTGGATGGGTGACCGCTCAGGTACACCGCGTGTTGTTGGCATTTCTTGGACCGGTCCGTAGTCCAGTGGCAACACTTCGGACTCGTAAATGAAAGATTGTGGATTCGAATCCCGGCGGAGCACAAAAATGTACCATTTATATTTTCAAATGTGCTCTTCGCTGGGTTGAAAAAATTTAATAATCCTTTACCAAAGACCGTTCATTGAAAGGTCTATCCAACCTTACAACAACTGGGTCTTGCTTGAGAATTGGCGCTTTCTACAGCGACAACCAAGGTCACAGAGGGCTCTTGAGGTGTGATACACAAAGACACAGCGCTCACCAAATAAATCATCCTAATATTATTATTTAACATGAATCTCATATTTATACAGTTCATATGGACGTTTCTCTTGTATTCCAGATTCTTCTATAATGGATTGTTCCACACACACACACACACACCAAACAGCGTGCTTAGGCTCACGCACTAATACTCCTTTAATGGATTATACCAGAGCAGTCTATTATCATCCATTTCATCATCATACTAGCTGTTGGACACTATTCCAGTTACGCACACCAGCAAGCTACATGCCTAGGTACATATACACATAAAGTCATTTTTTTACGCCCAAGTGGTAGGCTCATTTTCAAGTGCCTGCCTCTTTAACAAGCGATATTTTCAAGTATCCAGTGTAATTTAATGGGTTTTGATTGTAATTTTAGAGTCCCACTTCCATGACATCTTTTGAATGTCAAATTTGGCAGATACGTTGACATGAGCGTATGGTAGTATAAGTGCATACGTGACTCTAATAACTCTGGTGGAACAACGCTCTGGTATCATCCACAATGTTCAAGAAATCGAGAACAGTCGAGAAACGTCCGTTTAGACGCTATATATTCGGACCGCAATCGTGTGAGAGACGAGTGTCGATTGAAACACTGAGCCGTGAAGTCGATAAACCAAGAGCTAGAAATCAGTACATTGTAAGCCGACATTGTGTAAAACGAATCTTCTAATCTAAACTTATCTAAGTTGCAAAATATATGTAACATTACAGATTCCCATTATATGCACTTTCACAAACAGACATGTTTAAGTTCGCCCTTAAACATGCCGCATGTGGTCCTACAATATAAAAACCCGAATCTCACATGGACATACACCCTGCAACTCTTGCTGACCTTCCATGAAACAGAGGTGACATTGGCAAAGTGAACCATTTTCTACAGCATGTGTGGTCAGCCGCATACCAACCTATAAGTCAAGGAACATACACAACAAATTACATTTTTTAAATCAACAAACTATAATATTTATGTATGGACATTAAAAACTTGATAAATAAATTGCAGTTTATTTAAAAGAACCCAACTAAAATCATAACGGTATAAATTGATTTGCTTTACGAATAACAATGCGAATCGGATTTGTTCGAGTGTCGAGGGTGTACTTGTTATAATAGTATTAAAAGAGGTGTTGAAGATCATCTGGGGACCGGAAGTGCCGCCATGTTGGATTTCTCGCGTTCAGTCGCTGTCAGGGCCACTTCCGGTGAGGCCTTTTTGAAAATGGAACGCACGCTGCAAGAATTATGGCGCGAAAATAAAAAGAAAATGAGCAAATTATAAAAAAAACTTTTCAAAGGAATGTAGAATAAAATTATGTGTTTTATGAATGATAATGACACGGTAAAAAAGATGACTGGACGTCTCATCACCACGGTAATTCTTACCTACCGCATATCGGTTATATTTGTATGAAGACTTGTCAATTCAAGATGGCCGCAAGAGAACAGCTGATTAGTTGAAATATTACCGATATTCGGTAGGTAAGAATTACCGTGGTGATGAGACTTCCAGGCCTGACTCTAGAATGAGCCAACTCACTCACACCGTCGGTGAGCCATGATAGATTCAATCACACCGTCGGAGTCGGTGAAATGGAGGACATAGTAAGATGAGAGACCATGTCTACAGTAAGGGTGGTCAGCCTCATACCAACCCATAAGTCAAGGAATATGCTAAGGCAAATAACTTAAATACAGCTGTATGTGCCTAAAAAATCAATTATATATAATGTAGGATTTGTATTATATTTAACTTAGAGTCTATTTAATTAATTAATCAAATAAATATACTGTTTTAATTCACTTTTTTATTATTTTATTTTAAATATGTCTAACAGTTTTCGCCTAAAAAGGCATCCTCAGGACAATGACAATGACAAATCAAAATTAAATTCTCTTCTTCTTCATCTCCCTTCACATTAAATAAAAATATAATTATTTAGGTATAAATGTAAAATCCAAATTAATAAACGTCTATTTAATTAATCTACGAGCATATCAACTTTCATAAAGGTCTTATTTGTGTCTATCATAGTATCCCGTATTGCAGTGGTAACACTTTGGACTCGTAAATGGAAGGCTGTGGGTTCGAAGCCCGGCGGAGCACAAAAAAATATACCATTTATATTTTCAAATATGCTCTACGCTGGGTTGAAAATTTCATGAACCTTTATAATGACCGGTCACAACATAAAAACCCAAATCTCAAATGAACACACACTCTGCAACTCGTGCTGACCTTCCCTGAAACAGGGGTGACATTGGCAAAGTGAACCATTTTCTACAGCATGGGTGGTCAACCGTATACCAACCTATAAGTCAAGGAAAATACACAGCAAATTACATTTTTGAAATATGTATAAACATTAAAAAAAAATACAAAATGACGGTGTTATGACCGAGGGGCCCAAGAGGCTGATCTTACTAGCGTATTTGGAATGGAATAACGTTGGTTCGATCCCCGCTTGGGTCACTTGACCATAACTTTGACCCTGGTTCAAAAGATGTTATTGAGTAATTATTAATTAATAATTCATTAATATGAACAATAATGAATTATTAATTTATGATATTAATACCTGTTTCTGGCCAGGCAGAATAGGTTGGTGAATTGTATTCCTCTTCACAAATCTATTCGAAAAAAAAATGTAATAAAAAAAAAAACCTAGCTCTAGCCGCCAACATTACTGATCAACGACCATTTCTTTCTGTACTTGCATACTTCTTTCATTATTTAATTCATTCGTCATTTCAGGAATTTGATCCATCCACAGCTTTCTCGGTCTTCCTCCACCGATTCATTACTGTAATTGCGTAATATAGGTTTGATGGCCGTAATGGGCTCGATCTGTCAGCGTGAAGGCTGGGTAAACCGCCGCCCCTCTTCGATTCATAATTAAAGACGATATTTATTTGTTTTGGGGCTCGGTCGTCTCCAATTTAAGTTGGGAGGAGATTGATTAATCGGCAACTTACAGAAGCTTCCCCTCGGCTGATTGGTTGGTATGAGGCTGATCGCTATGTCGTAAAAAATAGTCCAATCGATGTACTAGATATCCATTGGGTACATCATTTTCATCCCATAGTAATGAACGTGCCATTAAACGTAATAGGTATATGTATGTACAAAAAAACGAGATAAGATTCGGCATGTGAACTTGCAAATAAAATCAATTGCAAAGAAATATTTACATTTAAGATTCATATTACATATATGCCTATATGTCCTGCCTTACCGGTCCGTAATCTAGTGGTTAACACCTCTGACTCGTTACTGGAAGGTTGTGGGTTTAAATCCCAGCGGAGCACAAAAAAATACCATTTATATTTTCAAATTTGCTCTTTGCTGGGTTGAAAAATTCATAAAACCTTTACCAATGACCAGTCACCAAAGGTCCGTCCAGCCTTACAGCAAGTGGGTCTTGCTTGAGAATTGGCGCTTTGTAGCGACGACGAACAAGCTCGTAAAAAGGTCGATAGCTCAATTGGTAGAATGCTTGCATTCCATGCCGAGAGCAAGGGTTCGATCTCAAAGCTTTACTCAGCCTTCACAAGAAATGAGAACCAGCCCCCCCCCGGGAGCTGGGAAACCCCCACTTCAACTGAAAGTGGTTGGTGTGAGGCCGGCCCCCTTACCTGTAAAATTAAATAGGTCCCGAAGCACCACATGCGACCCCTTCGGGGATAACGCAGGCAAGAAGTTACACTATATGTGTGGCTTAGTTGCGCTGCATATCAGCCATTTTCAAAATATTTTCACCTAAAAAAACACTAGAGGCCGGATCCATGAGGTGTTGCCACGTTTACGTGTTTTTTTAAAGGCCGGATATTCTTTGGAAGTAATTCCGCGGTAAATTTTCCGCCGCCTTCCGATACATTCCGCCGCGGTGTCAACAAGACTCGGCGGAAAACTAGAACCGAAAGTGAACGGAAGATATGATGTAAAATTCACACAATCTGTTTGTAGACCCCGAGTGTAAGCCATTGCGTACAACTTACTTCGATTTCCGTAATCTGTAAATTTGCAAAGTTTTTTTTTTTTTTTTTAAATTAAAAATAAATAGATTTGTGGAAAGGAATGCAATCCACCAACCTATTTTGCCTGGCCAGTTGTCTTCATGCGAAAGCAGAAGCTTGTGTGCATGCAACGGCATCTGTTGAACCAGGGTCGAAGTTATCGTCGCGGGATTCGAACCAGCGTTATCCGGTTCCAAATAACCTGTCTTGATCCCGGCGGCCATAACACCGACCGAGTTATATAAATATTATATATTTTTTTAAGAAATCCTGTGCGGGAGACTCCCTAGATTCTAGAGACTCTAGGGGTCTATGACACTTGTTGTAGTGCCGCAGAGGTGTACGAGCTTTGTCGTCGCTTCTAATCTAATCTAATCTAATCTAAGCTGCAAAGATAAATATCATTTAAGATTTATATTAAATGCATTCCCACAAACAGACATGTATTATTTCGCGCTAACACAGGACAGGTTGGTGTTAAGCGGCCCCCTTACCCGTAAAAATAAATAGGTCCCGAATCGCCACATCGCGACCCCTTCGGGAATAACGCGGGCAAGAAGTTACACTATATGTGTAGCTTAGTTGCGTTTGCGTTGAGTTGCGTTTCGTACATAGTATTCGGTTCCTAGTTACGCTCTGCACTTGTCTCCTTTGTCCTAATTTTCACTTGAAGTCACTTCTGGGATGGAGAAGTTGGTGCTTCGGGATAAAGCTGCAAAGTAACCGGGAGAGACGCGCCCCGGTCACTGTGAGGGGTGGCGGGGGCAAAAGTTGTTTAAATGGCGGACAGTTCATAACCTAAACTTTTAAAGTATCTGGGTACACGATGACGTGAGGATTTTTAAAATTTTGTTTAAGTTCTCTTGTGCCGATCGATGGCTCAGTTGGTAGAGTGCTTGCATTCTAAGACGAGAGCTCGGGCTCGAATCCCACCGATGGTGTTTCAAACCCCAAATAAATTACTGGCAATGTTTACTCAGCCTTCACGAGAAATGAGTCACAGCTCCTTTGCGAGCTGGTAAACACCTGCTTCATATGAAGTGGTTGGCATAAGACCGGTCGCTTACCTATAAAAATAAATAGGTTCCACTCGCCATATGCGATCCCAAACGTGGTAAGGAGTTACCCTTTGCCAGTGTCACCCATGTTTCAGGGAAGGCCGGCAAGAGTTGCGGGCTTATGTTCATTTGCGATTGGGGTTTTTATGTTGTAGATTCACATGCGACATGTGTTAGCGCGAACTGATACGTGTCTGCTTTTCGGAATGCATGTAATATGACTCTTAATTGTAATATATCTTTGCAACTTTAATTATAAAAAAAACGCAACTAAGCTACACATATAGTGTATCTTCTTGCCACGTTATCCCCGAAGGGATCGCATGTGGCGAGTTAAACCTATTTATTTTTACAGGTAAGGCCTTACGCCAACCATTTCAGTTGAAGTGGGGGTTTCCCAGCTTCCGAGAGAGCTGATACTCATTTCTTGTGAAGGCTGAGTAAACCTTGCCAGTATTTCATTTTGGGATTAGAAATAAACACCGGAACGGGAATTCATTACTGACACCCTCGGTGGGATTCGAACCCGAGCTCACGGCATGGAATGCAAGCACTCTACCAACTAAGCTATCGACTGGACCGGACATTATAGGTTGATAAAATGTATTTTTATTAAATTGTACAAAATAATAACTTCTCTCTTTCTTTCTTGTTTCAGATGAATCCAGCCGTTGTTAAACAAACACCAAAAAATAAAGAATTCATTTATTTAAAAAGTTAGCAATAAAACGCATGCTAGTTAATTTTATAAATTTGGTTCCAAATTCATTTATAATACTTAACTTTAAAATTTGAT
The DNA here is from genome assembly GCA_951799405.1 of Agapetus fuscipes. Lineage (NCBI taxonomy): Eukaryota > Metazoa > Arthropoda > Insecta > Trichoptera > Glossosomatidae > Agapetus > Agapetus fuscipes. Next base: position 15,420,106 of record OX637354.1, on the reverse strand, counting down.
AACCGTTTCTTGCGAGATTATAGTTTATAAAAGTGATTTTATTTATTTTGCACTAATTTAATCTTTAATAATTTAAAATCTTATAAAATACAAACTATGAATTTAGAATAAACGGAATTAATGTTGATGTGGTAAATGAGTTTGTATACTTGGGAAGTAAGTTTGAAAAAGATGGAAGAATGACAGGTGAACTTGAAAGAAGAGTAATGAAGGGCAGGTGTGTACTGGGTGCCACAGCTTGTATCGCCAAAAATCAAAGCATATCTAAAAATGATCGATTGGCGGTACACGGTGGCATACTTTTACCCACCTTGATGTATGGAAGCGAAGCCTGGACGGTGAATGAAAGTGAAATTAGCTAAGTCCATACTGTTGAAATGGACTTTCTAAGAAGTATGATTGGGAAAAAATGGAGTGACAGGGTGAGGAATGATTTTGTAAGAGAAGAATGTGGTGCAAGAGAAAGTGTGAAAGTGAAGATTAAAAGAAGTTTGTTAAGATGGTTTGGGCATATGGAGAGAATGAATGAGGAAAGACTGACGAAGAAAGTATATGTTGGTAGAATAGATGGATGTCGTGGTAGAGGAAGACCGAGAAAGGTATGGATGGACCAAATATCCGAAATTGCGAATGAATGGAATATCCAGAGTCATAATAAAAGAAGAGCTTGTATGAAGAAGGTTATGACTCTGGAGGAAATGAAAGAAGTATGTAAAGATAGAAAGAAATGGCGGTTGATCTGTAATGTTGGCGGCTAGGGTTTATTAAAGTGAAATTGGTTTTATGATTTAGATTTTTTAGTGTCCATGCTTATATTATTGTTTATTGATTTAAAAAATGTAATTTGTGATGTTTGTTCCTTGACTTATAGGTTGGTATGCGGCTGACCACCCATACTGTAAAAGAATGGTTCACTTTGCCAATGTCACCCCTGTTTCAGGGAAGGACGGCAAGAGTTGCAGAGCTTATGTTCATTTGAGATTGGGTTTTTATATTGTAGGTCCACATGCGGCATGTGTTAGCGCGAAATTATACATGTCTGCTTGTGGGAATGCATTTAATATAAATCTTAAATGATATATATCTTTGCAGCTTAGATGAGATTAGACTAATAATTTAAATAGGGTTTCCTTTGTGTGTGTTGGTACACTGAATGAATGCTTACTTTTGTAATCTATTGTCGCCTTATTTAGCATAGCACCGGAAATGTTCTAGAAGTCACCCATTTCTAAACTTTCACACTCATATCTTACCGTACATCTATTCAATGATATTTATAGCAATAAAAATGGCGTCACTTGAACAGCTGATCACTGTAAAATACAGTTTTTATAACAACATATACACAGCGATCAGCTGTTTACGCGCCGCCATGATTTAATGCTTTCTATCTAAAATAGACACTTTATTTGATCGGTCCGTAGTCTAGTGATTAACACTTCTGACTCGTAAGTGGAAGGTTGTGGGTTCGAATCCCGGCGGAGCACAACAAATATATCATTTGTATTTTATATTTTCAAATATGCTCTTCGCTGGGTGAAGAATTCATATACCTTTGCCAAAGACCGTTCACTAAATCCAGCCTTACAGCAACTGGGTCTTGCTTGAGAATTGGTGCTTTCTGCAGCTCTTGCCATCCTTCCCTGAAACAGGGGTGACATTGGCAAAGTGAACTATTTTTACAGCATGGGTGGTCAGCCGCATACCAACCTATAAGTCAGGAAAATACACAAAAAAATAATTTTTAAAATCAATAAATAATTATAGTAAATGTATATTTTTTCAGGATAAAATAAAATAAATAAATATTTTTGAAAAGTGAGAGAAAAATAAACAAAAATGTGTCACTAAGTGTTGTTTTACCGTGCACTGTTGTATTGTGTGCTTGTGCGCCACGAGTGCATGTGTCGGGGCGCGCGCTATTTCGAGATGGGCGAGTGAACGTTGCCGGGCGCTGGCGGTGGGCGCATGTCGCGCGGCGCGGCCGGCCGCCTGGCGCGGGCTCTGGGCGGGCGCGCATCCTGCACCAGCCTAGTGAACGCCGCTTCGGACCGCCAGGTAAGCCATGCCCATACCAATGTTACGAACTATGAGTTTGTGTGCATCGATATGTAGATTATACCTCCATGCTTTCAACAACACTAGTAACAAATACCGTTGCCATAGTGATTTCATGGGTTTCCATGGTGATATGTACATAGATTGAAGACGGAGTAGAGACACGTTGCTTACATAGAAAATAACAAAAGCATTTCATATGTCGTGAGCGAGACAGCAATATTAACAATGTATGGTGTCAAAGACGTTGCATCATGTCGATTGGAACTAAATCTCATTCATAGCCCCTCCATTGAATATACCTCCATGTTTGTGTGTACATGTGCGAAACTGTTGTTAAAAATTAAACGTTAAATAATTTTTACTTTTTAGGGTTTGTGTACTCACACAGTGAAAATTCAATTTTAATTCAAATTTTTTTTTAGTTTTATTTTCACAATAATTAATTTTATTGGCCTCGAGTACTTTCGACCTTCAAGTTTCAGAGTCTTGATTATGACCTGAAACTTGAAGGTCGAAAGTACGCGAGGCAAATAAAATTAATTAATGTGAAAATAAAACTACGCTTTTGAAAAAAATCTAATTATTTTGAATTAAATAATTTAACACACCTACCAATGATGCATTCGTATTTTTGTCTATTGTAGTTTTTGCTACCAACTTCATGTGAATGTTTGACAGCTGTATCCGACTTCCGTCTTCTCTCTCGAGCTCTCACAACAGCAACATGTCCGCTTGCTTTCATCCATTATAATTAGTGTAATCTGATGTAAGTTTGTGTCAATTAATTGAATAAAAATTCTAAACTTGTGACCGGTTCGTAGTCCAGTGGCAACACTTCGGACTCTGAATGGAAGGTTGTGGGTTCGAATCCCGGCGAAGCACAAAAAAAATACCATTTATATTTTAAAATTTGCTCTTCGCTGGGTTGAAAAATTCATAAACTTGTACGAAAGACCGGTCATCAAAAGGTCCATCCAGCCTTATAGCAACTGGGTCTTGCTTGAGAACTGACGCTTTGCCGCTACGACCAAGCTCTCCGGTCGATAGCTCAGTTGCTAGAATGCTTGCATTCCATGCCGAGAGCTAGGGTTTGATCCCCACCGAGGGTATCAGAAATGATTTCCCGTTTCGGTGGCTATTTCAAACTCAAAAAAAATACTGGCAAAGTGTACTCAGCCTTCTTCACAATAAATGAGAACTTGCTCTCTCAATTACAGAGAAACCCCACATGACACCGTTTCAGGAAATACGCGAATGAAAAGTTGGTCTTTATGTGAAGCTCAGTTGCTTCGTTGCGTTGCGTTTTTATGGGTGACGTTACATGGCCGAGGGATATTTGAAATGTGCGCACTCCGTTGATAATAAAGGTTGATAATTTAACGTCGTTTCGGAATATATCAGTAATGAATTTTCAACTAAATTTACCATGTTAAAATAAACAGGATGAGGATCTACATAAATATATTTTATAGCAGGTATGTATACGCTCAAGCAGACTATCCTCACAAAAATATAAAGTTCTTTTTCCATTTCTTTTCAGTATATTTTTATCAATTCCTCTTAAAATCTACAGGAAGCGTCTATAATCTATAATCAAAGTTGCAAAGATATATTAACATTTAAAGCTCATATCAAATGCATGCCCAAAAACAAACACGTGTAGTTCGCGCTTGCAAATGCTGAATGCGTACTCACAAATAAAATCCAAACCTCGAATGAACATAAGCCCTACAACTTTTGCCGACCTTCCCTGACACAGGGGTGACATTGGCAAAGTGTCGGTGTTATGGCCGAGGGGGCCAAGAGACCGATCTTACTAGCGTAATTGGAATGGAATAACGTTGGTTCGATCCCCGCCTGGGTCATTTGACCATAACTTTGACCCTAGTTCAACATATGTTATTGGGTAGTTATTAATTAATAATTCATTAAAATAAACAATAATTAATTATTAATTGATTATATTAATACCTGTTTCTGGCCAGGCAGAATAGGTTGGTGAAATGCATTCCTCTTCACAAATCTATTTAAAAAAATATCTCTATCAATGCCTCTTACATCTACAGGAATCGTCTATAGTCTAAGTTGCAAAGATATATTAACATTTAAAGCTCATATCAAATGCATGCCCACAAGCAAGCACGTGTAGTTCGCGCTTACAAATGCTGAATGTGTGCTGACAAATTAAATCCAAACATCGAATGAACATAAAACCTACAACTTTTACCGACCTTCCCTGGCAAAGAGGTGACATTGGCAAAGTGAATCATTTTTTACAGTATGGGCGGTCAGCCTCATACCAACCTATAAGTCAAGGAATCTTGACAACTGAAGTTTGTATTTTGGAACGGCAATTGACAGCCCCACCTTGTTGGAGGGCTACAGGTTGTATGTGCCTGACGACTACACCCGAGGGTGAGGACATGATCTGTTTCATGTGCGCAACACCCTGTGACTCGGAGTATAAAACTCTTAAAAAAGTCTAATATATATATTTTTTAGTGTAATTTAATAAGATTTAAAAATCTAGCAATAGAGTTCCTCCCAGCGTGTTGATGGCTGTGAGGGTGCACTGTATTATTAGGGTAACCTGTTGTGCACAAAAAAAGTTAATTTTCTTTTTCTTTTCATTATATCTCTATCCATTCCTCTTAAAATCTACAGCAAGCGTCTGTGTTGAATAAATAAATAAATTTTAGTAAACAATTCGGTCCGTAGTCTAGTGATAATGTTTCGGAGTCGTAAATGGAAGGTCGTGGGTTCGAATTCCGGCGGAGAAAAAAAAAACATTTATATGTTCAAATATGCTCGCTGGGTCGAATAATTCATATAACTTTACCAATGACTGGTCACCGCAGGTCATTCCAGCCTTAGAGCAACTGGGTCTTGCTTTAGAATTGTTACTTTCTAAAAAAAAATGAGACCCAGCCGCCTTGGGAGCTAAGAAACCCCCCATTTCAATGGAAGTAGTTGGCGTGAGACCGGTTTTCTTACCCGTAAAAACAAAGGAACAGAATCGCCACATGAGACCCCTTCGTTGTATGTGAATTACCTCGTACGTCTCAAAAGCCTCTCAAGCCTTCTCAAATCATCTCAAACAGTACCTAAGCAATTGTGAAGACTGCCGCGTCGCTTTTACAAATAGCCTTGATGATGATGATGAGTTGATGATTTCTTTATAGCGCCGTTTCGATGTAGTCACTCCAAGGGCGCTGGTGCAAACGATGCCAGAAATTTGCTTGTCTTCAGTGCATTCCGGAACTTTCCATGGTCCTCTAGCTCTCTCACATGATGTGGCAGAATTGCTTTGAGCATGCTTTCTGCTCGAAACGAAACGTCGGTAGAGTGAAACGCTGTAAGAAGAACATGGTGTTAACTGAAAAAACAATTGTTCGGATATGGTATTTATTTTCTCTAAAGTTTAAGTTTAAGGTTGATGTATACCTGTATTTTCAGTGAATGCTTTTAATGTCCGGTCGATAGCTCAGTTGGTGGAGTGCTTGCATTCCATGCTGAGAGCTCGGGTTTGAATCCAACCGAGGGTGTCAGAACGAGGTTTACACAGCTTCACAAGAAATTCGAACCAGCCCGCTCGTGAGCTGGGAAACCCCCACTTCAATTGAAGTGGTTGGCGTAAGGCCGCCCCCTTTACCTGTGAAAATAACTACTATCCACTCTCCACATGAAAAACCCTTCGTTGATAACGCGGCAAGAAGTTGCACTATATGCGTAGCTTAATTGCGTTGCGTGGATAGTCAGCCTCGAGCGCTGTCTGGCAGGAGTAATGACATAACCTGCGATTCACGAGTGATTAAACGCAGATCCGCGTCAATAACGCACACAGCGGCACAACGTTAAATAACACACAAATACTAGCATCAAGTCTACTATATTATACTAATATTGACCGGTCCGTAGTACAGTGGCAACACTTCGGACTCTGAATGGAAGGCTGTGGGTTCGCATCCCGGCGGAGAACAAAAAAATACCATTTATATTTTCAAATGTGCTCTTCGCTGGGTTGAAAAATTCATAAACCTTTACCAATGACCGGCCACCAAAGGTCCATCCAGCCTTACAACAACTGTGTCTTGCTTGAGAATTGGCGCTTTGTAGCGACGACGACCAAGCTCGTAAAAAGGTCGATGGCTCAATTGGTGGAACGCTTGCATTCCATGCCGAGAGCAAGGTTTCGATCTCAAGGTTTACTCAGCCTTCACAAGAAATGAGAACCAGCCCTCCCGGGAGCTAGGAAACCCCCACTTCAACTTAAAGTGGTTGGTGTGAGGCCGGCCCTCTTACACGTAAAAATAAATAGGTCCCGAATCGCCACATGCGACCCCTTCGGGGATAACTGGGGATAACGATGTAAGAAGTTAACTAAACGCAACCAAACTACATATAGTGTAACTTCTAGCCTGCGTTATCCCCAAAGGGGTCGATCCAATATTTTTTTTTAACTGTGCATTTATATTTATTGTAAATACGTCAAACGACCGTAATTCCAACCTAAACCTAACAATGTATTAATGCAGTTAGTTTGCTTCTGCTCCTCTATGTCATTACTCAGTGCTTTCAAACAATGCTCTTCATGTATCAGTGGCGAAGGGTGCCAAAAAACTCGATTCCCATCGGTTTCCATTTCCTTGTAAAATGAGGCAGAAATGATAATAAAGTACTGCATGGTTTTAATGGGGGAAAAATACGTAATGTTTTTTTTGGTTTTCAATGTATTTTTTTACTTTGTGGCTATATCTTTTAACTACTTTACTATACTGTAACTGTAACTCTGTCGCCATTCCGCTAGGGGTGGCCAGAGCCTCTGCAGAGTTGCCTCCATTTTTTCCTATACTGACATGCCTCTTTCAATTCCTTCATATCCATCACCTTTTTCATGCATTTTCTTCTTTTACGCTCTGTACTGTACTGTACTGTATCCTGCCGCCGTTCCACTAGGGGTGGCCGGTACCTCCGCAGATGCGCCTCCACTTTTTTCTGTCCTTACAAACCACTTTCATTTCCTCAATATTCATCACCTTTTTTATACATACTCTTCTCTTATTCTCACTCTGCAGGTTCCATTCTTTCGCAATCTCACCTATTTGGTCTAACCATTCTTTCCTCGGCCTTCCCCTTCCGCGCTTTCCTCTGACATTTCCTTTGTACACTTTCTTCGTTAGTAGTTCATCATCCATTCTTTCGAGATGTCCGAACCATCTCATCGTACTTTTTTGTACTCTCATTCTCATATTCTCTTTTATATCACTTTGTATATCCCATTCTTTCCCTCCTTTTAAAAGGGAAGCCGATGGGAATCGAGTTGTTGGCACCCTTCGCCACTGTAATGTATCAATGCAGTTAGTTAGCTTCTGCTCCTCTATGTCATTACTCAGTACTTTCAAACAATGCTCTCCTTGCACAATGTTTGCGATACCAAATACAGCCACATAGAGCTTGTTCAAGCTTTGTTTAGCCAATACGATGATAAGCAACTTGCTTTGTCGATTCCTAATTGAACAAACGTATCAACGTTGGGATTTCTGATGCTGTTCAAAATTAATGCAATACCAAAATAGTTTTGTGTGAACAAGTTGTACAGAGAGTTTGATATGACGTCCCCCCAGCGATTGTTTGCCTTATCTACCATTTCGTCCCAATTAAAACACATGCCGTAATGTCTTAAAATAATGCATTTTTCCTTTCAAATTCATCAATTTTAGCGATCTAAAGATTTATAACGCGTGCGCGCTATGTTCGGACTGGTTCGGGTTGCCACTAATTTTGCAATGTTGCCAACTTTCTAGAAACATTTTTACATTCGCCCGAGTTTTTTTTGGACACATTGAAATGCGACTGTGAAGTTCATTGTTCTTTTTATTACTTATGACCATTTTCGTAATTTGAAATATGTTGAAAAAGATAAATAATTAATGTCTATTTTCGTTGAAATAATTAAGATTCCACAGATATCATTACGCTCCCCCAGTTCTTGTTTATCGTATACGCCAATCTTGTCAAATATGACTATTTCATGCAGTTGTCTTATGAATCAAATTCTACACAATCTGAGCTGAGAAAAACCGTAAAACTCGATAATGTGAGAGTTCTTTTAAATATTTTTAAAATAAATTTCTTGTTTTCATAAGACACATTGGTCCAGTACACATGCAAACATTGCTCATGTAAAATTTTCTCAATGGCGTATACGATAAACAAGAACTAAGGCAGCGATTAGACAATGTTTGAAACGATAGGCATCATGGCGTCCCTTTATTTGTAAAACAAATAGGATAACGGCCATCAGAGGTTGTTTGTATTCGTCCATCAGAAGAAATTTCACATTAAAAATGCTTCTATGCGTCGTGGACCGATGTGCCTTGTAAGCTACACATATAGTGTAACTTCTTGCCTGCGTTATCTCGTCGCATGTGGCGATTCGGGGCCTATTATTTTTACGGGTAAGGGGGCCGGCCTCACACCAACCACTTTCAGTTGAAGTGGGGGGTTCCCAGCTCCCGGCGGGGCTGGTTCTCATTTCTTGTGAAGGCTGAGTAAACCTTGAGATCGAACCCTTGCTCTCGGCATGGAATACAAGCATTCTACCTATTGAGACAGAAAGAAATGGCGGTTGATTTGTAATATTGGCGGCTAGGGTTTATTAAATTGGAATTTGTTTTCTGTTTTAGTTTTGATGTCCAGACATATTGTTACGTTTCTTCGAGGGTCCTTTTAATTAAAACACAAGTTCAACACAAGTTAGCCATACAGTTTATTTACACAGACTTTCTTACAATAGATTTATTTTAACAGACTTATTTTAACAGATTTATTTTAACACACTTATTTATTTTGTACAGATTACAGTTATTTTACACCATATTGGTCGCCCTAGTAACTAGATATTCCTCTGTGTGAGTGCTTTGAAAGACTACTGCTCCAGCCGATTGTCACCCTTCTTATAGCGGAACCTAGGGGCCATTCCAGCAGGCCCTAGAAAGCTCCACCACCACACTTGTATAGACGATTCTGGACATATTTATTTCTTGAAGAGTCCATTTCCTACCTACATACACACCTTACAACTACAATCGTCTGGGCCAGAACATTCTCTCAAAACACACGTACACCAATAAGCATCTACCAGTGTATTTCGTTACATTATCCCCCCCTTAGGCTGTTCCGCCCCGGAACACTCTTTTCTTTAAGAAGGTACGGGCAGTTTGACCCACAGTTGCATCCAGTGGTCAGGAAAAATGACGTTCCACAGAATTTTCCCCTTAGGGTTTTGCCCGTCATTGCTGGCTGGTGTGGGTGGGGGTGCTTTCCTCTTGGCGGCCGGCATGGGCGCCTTCCCTTGGTTGGGGGCGCCGCCTTGCGTCTCCGGTCGGCCACCGCTCCTCGGCGCCGCTTGCTCGCCGGCTCCTGCGTCAAAGGATCAGAATCCTTGGTCGTCGGAGCCAACTTTCACGAATCTGTTTGTGGTCATGTTTTTAATCTGAATTTTAAATATATTTGCGACTTAGATTATAGATTATGGATTATATTGCTACAATTTAAGGATTCAAATGTATAAAAACATCGGATACATTATTTTAATTTTTTTTCACATTTGGTTCCAACAGACTCGTAGCTTGAGGATATTTATTTTTTCGTTTTTTCACGGTTTTGGTGTTTGGATCTTTTGCAGGGCTCGCACGAGTTGGAGGAGATCTCCGTGGTCAGTGGTGCAGTGAGCGCGGCGCACAACGGACCAGGGTTCACATCCGGTGAGTCGAAGAACCACATTCATACTTCCATTGACATATCGACGGTTAAAAGGCAATATAGGGCATAATCTGACCGGTCCATAGCTCAGTGGTAACACTGCGGACTCTGAATGAGAAGATTGTGGGTTCGAATCCCGGCGGAGCACAAAAAATATACCATTTATATTTGCAAATTTGCACTTCGCTGGGTTGAAAAATTCATTAAACTTTACCAATGACCGGTCACCAAAGGTCCATCCAGCCTAACAGCAACTGGGTCTTGCTTGAGTATTGGCGCTTTGTAGCGACGACCAAGCTCGTACACCCCTGCGGCACTACAACAAGTGTCATAGACCCCTAGAGTCTCTAGAACCTAGGGAGTCTCCCGCACAGAATTTCTTAAAAAAAAAAAAAGCGACAAAAACTAAACTGTTCAAGAGAGCAGTTTAATGTTTGAAATTGCAGACTTTTTTATTTTTTTGGTATTTGGATTTAGATGGTAATTTTTTGATCCAGATGGTGTATCTTTAAATAAACTGGTAGATAAGCTTAACGAGCACTGGGGAAGACGCTTTGTGTTATTTTCTTGCAGTATTATCATCTTTAATATAACACAACTTTCATCGTTTTGTCATCAATCGCTAATGGGTATAACGGCCGTTAGCCCGCGGGGAAACGGATGACGTTCGCCGTTACAGTGGTCCTGCCGCAATAAGCGACGCCGTTAGATTAACGACGTGGCGGCGTCGGTAACGACGAATAATGTAATGCGAGCGCCGTAAACGAAATAGACGTTAGTAGACGAAATGAACGTGGTGTATTTATTAACATAATAATTCTTTGATCTTTCCATGCGACCCATCATTCTTGCACTCGGTGTAATTTTTTTGGATGATTGGATCTATAATCTATAATCTAAGTTGCAAGGATATATTCATTCAAAGCTCTAAGATACATGCCCACAAACCAACACGTGTAGTTCGAGCTTACAAATGCTGAATGCGTACTTACAAATAAAATCCAAACCGCAAATGAACATAAGCCCTGCAACTCTTGCCGACATTCCCTGAAACAGGGGTGACATTGGCAAAGTGAACCATTTTTTACAGTATGGGTGGTCCGCCTCATACCAACCAAGAAGTCAAGGATGATCGACAATAACTTCGACTCTGGTTTAACAGATGTCATTGGGTAATTATTTAGTAATAATTCATTAAAATATAAAATACTTTTCGATCATTAATTAAACGCAAACGCAACTAAGCTACACATATAGTGTAACTTCATGCCTGCGTTATCCCCGAAGGGGTCAAATGTGGCGATTCGGGACCTATTTATTTTTTACGGGTAAGGGGGCCTCACACCAACCACTTTCAGTTGAAGTGAGGGTTTCCCAGCTCCCGGGGAGGCTGGTTCTCATTTCTTGTGAAAGCTGAGTAAGCCTTGAGATCAAACCCTTGCTCTCGGCATGGAATGCAAACATTCTACCAATTGAGCTATCGACCTTTTTACTAGCTTGGTCGCGTCGCTACAAAGCGCAAATTCTCAAGCAAGCCCCAGTTGCTGTAAGGCTGGATGGACCTTTGGTGCCCGGTCATTGATTAAGGTGTATGAATTTTTCAACCTAGCGAAGAGCAAATTTGAAAATATAAATGGTATATTTTTTGAGCTCCGCCGGGATTCGAACCCACAACCTTCCATTCAGAGTCCGAAGTGTTACCACTGAACTACGGACCATTAATTGATGGTGTAAAGGCCTGTTTCTGGCCAAGAAAAATAGGTTGGTGAATTGCATTCCTCATCAAAAATTTATTAGAAAAAAATAAAAGTAAATATGCTATATTTTTTCGACGTTTTAAAGCCCATAGCAACGGGTATAATTGTACTGTGCCCTGTTATGACTCCCTCCCCCCTCCCTCACCCCTAGTCTTCGTGACCCCCCGCCTCGCACGTCACTCATCCACGATGACAAATGCTCATTGGCTCGTAGTGTAAAGAAACCCAGCAGGACGTCAACGAGGACCGTCAACGCGCAGCATGCAACATTCAAGCGTGACATTTATATTCTTTTACACAACGTAAGCCGCACATATTAGGCAAACTTTTACCACGTTATCACCATATCTATAATCTAAGCTGCAAAGATATCGACGGCTAAAACGACGCAGGTCCATCCAGCCTTACAGCAACTTTTTCTTGCTTAAGAATTGGCGCTTTGTAGCGACGACGATCCAACTCGGAAAAAGATCGATCACTCAAAGTGGCATTTCATCACAGCAGCGCCTGAAGTCGAGACACAGCTTCCTCAGTTCCGTGCAGCCCTTGTCTACAGACCCAGTGGCGGAGAGATTGCGAATGTGGAAAGAGGAATGCCCTGAGAGCTTTGTGCAGCCTGCAGAGAGCCTACCTCCAGGAAAGAACCTCGAGTGGCGCGGGTGGAAATCTATGAACAGATTGAGGACCAATGTTGGAAGAGCCCGGGCCAACATGTTGCTTCGAAAACACAGTTGTTTGCTTGGGCATAAACAACAAAAAAATCTTTTGTTCTTGTTTATACGTGCAAGAATGTCATGCTGGAGCGACGGTCTATAGGGCGTATTATTATTATTATTATTAGGGTGATAACTTGGAGAGGGAATAACTTTATAAATAATAATTATTACCATCTTGATGCAGGGTTGTCACTAATTCAAACATTATTCAATTTCTAATTAATTATTATTGTTAAAAGCTAATGCAAATCCCGGCGGAGCACAAAAAAAATAAAACCATTTATATTTTCAAAAACGCTTAAACGAAAAATTCATATTCGTTTACCAAAGACCGGTCACTAAAGGTCCATCCAGCCTTACAGCAACTGGGTCTTGCTTGAGTATTGGCGCTTTGTAGCGACGACCAAGCTCGTTAACAACACCTCTGCGGCAATAAGTTTCATAGACCCCTAGAGTCTCAAAATCTAGGGATTCTCCCTCACAGGATTTCTTAAAATCTTGATTTTTTTTTGTGCCAACTCCTGCGAAGATTTGTCACAACTTACACAAGTTTCATTTAACCTGGCCGTAAAGTGTGTGCCTACCTGGGATGTTATGGATATCCTTATCCGTATCCGAAACTATCGGATATCCGAAATAAAAAAATATCCGTATCCGGAACCGAAATAAAAGTTTCGGAAACTGGTGGAATCTAAATGAAACATGTTTTGAAAAGTTTTAGTTAGAAAAAAAAAAAAAAAAAACCCTAACCCCAGCCGCCAGCATTATAGATCTAATCTAATCTAATCTAATCTAAGCTGCAAGGATATATACCATTTAAGATTTATATTAAAGGCATTCCCACAAGCAGACATGTATAATTTCGCGCCAACACATGCCGCACGTGGACCTACATTATAAGAACCCATCTCAAATGAACATAAGCCCTGCAACTCTTGCCTACCTTCCCTGAGACAGGGGTGACATTGGAAAAGTGAACCATTTTTTCACAGTATGGGTGGTCAGCCGCATACCAACCTATAAGTCAAGGAACCGCCGCCATACAGATCAACCGCCATTTTGATGTTCTCTTTATAATTACAGTCGATTTTAATTTAATTGTGTCGTAGTGGAATGGCGTCAGGGTGACAGTTACAGTCAACCTTTTCAGTTTGCGGCCGCGGTCCCATTTCGTGTGATAATGTCTCTAGATATTCAATTATACCCTCTTAGCCTGCTGCGGTCCGACCGCATCTCGCGAACCCCGTGTTTACCGCCACTGTCTAACCAGTGATATATTCAAAGGCATTTGTATGAGCAGTGTCAGCCCATTAATATAATAAAATAGCGTTTGTCGTGTCTCTATTCACGAAATAAGTTGGTGAACCGCAGTGACGCAAGAGTTGCTGTACAAGAGAAAGTGTCCGAGAGCAGAGAAAAATAAGTTTGTTAAGATGGTTTGGACATTTAATCTAATCTAATCTAAGTTGCAAAGATATGTTACATTGGAGATTCACATTACAAGCATTTTCACAATAAGACACGTACAAGTTCGCGCTTGCACATGCCGCATGTGAACCTACAACATAAAAACCAAATCTCAAATGGACATACACCCTGCAACTCTTGCCGTCCTTCCTTGAGATAGGGGTGACATTGGCAAAGTGAACCATTTTTACAGCATGGGTGATCAGCCGCATACCAACCTATAAGTCAAGGAACACACACGACAAATTACATTTTTTTTATCAATAAATATTAATATCTATGGACATCAAAACTAAAACAGAAACAAATTCCAATTTAATAAACCCTAGCCGCCAACATTGGAATGGAAATGGAAAATGGTAAACTTAGAAGATATGTTATAAGTTAGTAAATTAGCTACACATATGTTGTAACTTCTTGCCGCGTTATCCCCGAAAGGTTTCGCATGTGGAAACCATTTATTTTTACAGGTGAGGGGGCCAGCCTTACGCCAACCACTTCAGTTGAAGTGGGGGTTTCCCAGCTCCCGAGGGGGTGGTACTCATTTATTGTGAAAGCTGAGTAAACCTTGCCGACATTAAGGTTTGAAATAAACACAGAAACGGAAAATTATTTCCGACACCTTCGGTGAGGATCGAACCCGAGCTCTCGGCATGTAGTGCAAGCATTATGAGCCAACTGAGCTATCGACCGTACATTTTACGAGCTCGGTCGTCGCTACAAAGCGCCAATTCTCAAGCAAGACCTAGTTGCCGTAAGACTTGATCTACCTTTGGTGACCTGTCTTTGTTAAAGGTTTATGAATTTTTCAACCTAGCGAAGAGCAAAATTGAAAATATAATATAAATGGTATATTTTTGTGCTCCGCCGGAGCACAAAACTCACGACCTTCCATTGCGAGCCCGAAGTGTTACCACTGGACTACGGAGCGGTCCTTTTTTTAACTTTTTTTATTAAGGAATCCTGTTTAGGAGGCTCCCCAGTTCTTGAAATTCTTGGGGGTCTATGTCACCCTGGAAAGGTGCCGCAGAGGTGTTGCTTGTGTTGTTGCTTCTGTCGTGAGGCGTTGCAAGGAAGTGGCGATTGATGTTGGTTTTGAATAAAACTGGATTAAATTGGGAAGGGAACACAGATACTGGTAGATCATTCCATAAATGGGCAGTTTGGTAAAGGAATGAGGCAAGAAAATGCCAAGTTCTCATAGTTTTGAGATCGACTGCAAAGGAATGAATGAGAGTCGTACTACGAGTTTCCCTTTCTGAAATGCGAGGGGGAGGGATTAATGAATGGAGCTCATTAGAACAAGCTCCGTGGTAATATCGATAAAAAAGACTGAGAATTCCAACTTTTCTTCTGTGCCGGAGCGGCTGCAGATCGGATGTCAGAGAAGGATCATTGATCAACCTCACTGCCCTCCTTTGCACATAATCCAGTTGGTCATTCAACTTCTTGGACATACCAGACCAGAGATGGCTGCCATACTCGATAATGGGGTGGATTTGGGATTTATACTGAGTCAATAACTGGGCTGGAGTTAAAAACCTACGGGCTCTGTATAATATGCCGAGTCGCCGGAAAGCGGAAGTTGTGCGAGACTCAATAGCATCATGGTATTTTAACTCTGATGAAAGAGAAACACCGAGAAGATTTAAGTGTTCATGGTTGGGGAGGGAGACATTTAGTGTTTAAAGATGGAATCATTATTATTATGTTTAAACGTATTTATTAATTAAGTATGGAGAAGGGGTGTATGTAGCAGCCACCTAACTGGGCAGATATAGTCCCGGTTTGATCTATTCATGTCGTCCCAAGAATATACATAGATGTGTAGTACGGTTCTATTGGCAAATGTTATTTTCGCAAGTAATGAATATTTCAAGCTACAGCCCTTTCAGACAGTCATGCGTGCGTGGCATTCATGCATGAGAGTGGCAAGACTATGAATGAATGTCCTGTTTGTGTAACTTCTTGCCGCGTTCTTCCTGTAGAGATCGCATGCGGGAACAGACGAGTCGTATAAATGCAAACGTCGTCATCTCCCCACGCGATGATTTTGAGAAAAATAAATTTGTAAACTTGTAAAACGACAACACCAGTTGGAGATGACGGCGTTTGCACGAAATCATACTTTTTCAATCAAAATTACGAAAGATTAAGTGAGGTTTACATTATATCGCACACAGAAAATGATTAGTTACACTGCGCAGAATCAAATTCAATCATTATCTCAAAAATCATAAATTTTGGAGATGACGGCGTTTGCAGTTATACGACTCACTGACACTCTCCCACCACCTCCCACCCAGTTCATAAACTCATGCGGAGTTGCTTCACTCGGTGAACAACATTACAATATTTTTTTCAAGTGGCTGAAGGCCTTCCCGATGAAGTAAATCAGCTAGTGTAACTGTACTCGTGGAAAAAGAAAAGAAAGTCCTCCATATCAGAGGCTATTGCATGACTCTAAGGAACCTCCCCCTCCCCAGAATTTTGATGTTACTGAAGCTAATGTACCTGACGGGAAAGCCTCCCTGAACCTATTGATTTTTACAGGTAAGGAGCCGGTTTACATCAACCAATTCAATTGAAGTGGCGGTTTCTCAGCTCTCGAGGGCACTAGTACTCATTTCTTGTAAAGGTTTCAAAATTCGATATCTCGATTCGTGTCCAACAATCCTGCCACGCTAGATTTAACACGCAGGAATGCCATGCGTGAATGACTGAATGTGGCGGGCGTTGGTTAGCAGTAAATCCTCTTAGAGTTTAATTGATTTTAAGGCAAATTATTCAGGAAGCAACTAACCCCTCACGCCTGCCTCATCATCGTCTATATCGTCACTCTTACGCAAATAGGAAGCGTTTTTAGCGCGCGTCAAGTCGTCAGCGCTAGAGCGCCGTAACGCCGCGTACTTTGTGTTTGAACGACGCGACGTCGACGCTATTCAGTTGGTATTTCACTGGTCGCGACGTCCAGAGACTTAACTGAAGATAAATTATCGCATTTATTTGCAAAATATTGTCTTTGCGGTTCCTGAAAAATTTATTGAATCCAATCTAAAAAATCTAAATCTAAGCTGCAAAGATATGTATCATTTGAGATTCATATTAAATGCATTTCCACAAGCAGACATCATAGGCACTCTCCCACCACCTCCCACCCAGTTCATACAACTCATGCGGAGTTGCTTCACTCGGTGAACAACATTACAGCAGACATGCATAATTTCGCGCTTACACATGCCGCATGTGGACCTACAATATAAAAAACCCAATCTCAAATGAACATAAGCCCTGCAACTCTTGCCGACCTTCCCTGAAGCAGGGGTGACATTGGCAAAGTGAACGATTTTTTACAGTATGGGGAATGAGCACAAAAATACCGGTGCCCGTAGGTATCAAATCTAATCTTAGTTGCAAAGATATTGTTATGTAAATAGTAGATTAATGTAGGTGTACATCGTAGGTAGCAATATTTATTATAAGCTTAATAAATCTAGAAATGAAATAATCCCTTTGTACTCTCGAAGCTGTCAGAGCGGTCGAGAGTGTTCTGGCAAATTGGTCCCCAGAGACGTCTGTGGGTATATAAGGCGCAAATTTGGGTGCAGGTCAGGAGATGGATATTCACCTTTGATTAAAGAACAAGTGTGAGGTGCTGGACAGTGAGATAAATTTGAGTTGCTAAAAGTGTTAAAAATAAATATAAATTGTCAAATAAATTAAGTGTAAATAAATATCCAAAAAGAAGACCAGGTTTTATTTATTTAAAGTCTATTGTATGTAGTCTATGGTATGCGGCTGACCACCCATACTGTAAAAAAAATGGTTCACTTTGCCAATGTCACCCCTGTTTCAGGGAAGGACGGCAAGAGTTGCAGGGCTTATGTTCATTTGAGATTGGGTTTTTATATTGTAGGCCCACATGCGGCATGTCGCACGTTTAATAATAAAGAGCAATAACTCAAAAAACATGAATGTTGGGAAAACGCGTTTGAAGTTTAGACACCCAGTACAACTTGTATGGGATGAAAAAGGCGGCCGATGTTTTATCTCGGTCATATTCGTCTAAATTGAACGGCTGTCGCATTCTACGCATTCTTCTCGCATTGTTCTTGAGTTTTATTACAAAATCTCGATTTTCCCAATTTTCGAGTTATTTCTCTTTATTATTAAACGTGCGATGTGTTAGCGCGAAATTATACATGTCTGCTTGTGGGAATGCATTTAATATACATCTTAAATGATATATTTCTTTGCAGCTTAGATTAGATTAGATTCGAACCTTAAAACACAACAATATGTAACATTGTGGATCTATGTACATTACGTGTTTTTTTTTTATTATTGAAACTCTTGGGGGTCTATGTCACTCTGGAAGGGTGCCGCAGAGGTGTTAATTGTGTCGTGAGGCGCTGCAAGGAAATGGCGATTGATATTGATTTTAAATAAAACGTCTTAAAATGTATTCTCACAAGCAGACACGTATAAGTTCACGCTTGCACTTGCCGCATATGAACTTACAACATAAAAAACAAATCTCAAATGGACATACACCCTGCAACTCTTACCGACCTTCTCTGGAACAGGGGTGACATTGGAAAAGTGAAACATTTGGTATACCTGACGATGATCTAAGATAGAAAACGTTAGTAAAATTAAAAAATAAAAATTATAAAAGTGAAAATATAGAACAGTGTTTGATTTAAATCCTTTTAAAGTAAATAAATTATTGAAACATTTTCTACAGCAGGGGTGGTCAGCCGCATACCATCCTATAAGTCAAGGAACATACACAAGAAATTACATTTCTTATTTATCGATGTTTATATACAACATTGCTTATTGTTTTATTAAAATACATTTTTATACATCCTTGCCAACTTAGATTATAGATGCGCCTTTAGCGCTCCAACAGTTGAAAGGTTAATTATTTTTGTTTCAGTTTAAATTCAGCTAAGCTTGCGTTGAAACAACAACCGCTCAGCTAAACAGAAATTAAATAATCTTAATCCTGCATACACGTGATGAATCGTTTATTTTCGTTAGTTATAAAAACACGCAGCGCCTGAGCAAATCCTTTTGTTGATAATTGACAATACACGGTGTTCACCTCGGAGAGCCGGAGCCTCGCATCCGAACAAGCGAAAAGGTGCTAAATGACAAACAGCCTGAATTAATTAGTCATCCTGTACTGTAAAACCTCAATATTCGTGTGACTTACTGAGCGTATTTACCTAGAATTCACCGCGAAGATAAACCTAGAGATGAATTGTATAAAATTTGATTCCGACTGGTGCACAATATTTTTTTTTTTGCTGTTAAAAATTAAATTAAATTAAATTAGGCTGATTTATTTGGTGAGCGCTGTTTTTGTATGTATCACACCTCAAGAGCCCTCTACGAGCTTGGTCGTCTCTGTAGAAGACCCATTTGTTGTAAGGCTGGATAGACCTTTTAATGACCGGTCTTTGGTAAAGGTTTATGAATTTTTCAACCCAGCGAAGAGCAAATTTGAAAATATAAATGGTATATTTTTTGTGCTCCGCCGGGATTCAAACCCACAACCTTCCAGTTACGAGTCCCAAGTGTTACCACTGAACTACGGACCGGTCGTTATTGCGTAAAGCCTATTTGTTAGTTGTACTTCTTGTATTTGCTCAAAGCGTCCACTCGAGAAGCTTCTCGTATAATTTGGTGCATACGACAATAAGCTATAGTCATCTATAAATACGGACTGCGTTGCTTTGAAGCAGGCAATACCCCATTAATACCCGAGCCGTGAAGCCGCCAGTATAAAAGTTGAAGTGTGAACCATATGTAACAAGATTCTAAAATAAATTGTGGAAAATAAATTCAAGCGAAATTTGATTAAAGTGAACCCTCAGTGAATCGTACGAGTATGATTCGGTTTTCGTATACTTTACTACTCGGTCAGCCATTTTCGTCCACTGCTGAACAAAGACCTCCTCCATATCTCTATCCTGGGCTGGAAGTCTCATCAGGATGACGGTAATTCTTACCTACCGAATATCGGTAGTATTTGTGTGAAGACCTGTCAATCCAAGATGGCCGCAAGTGAACAGCTGATTTGTCTTCATACAAATATTACCGATATTCGATAGGTAAGAATAACCGTAGTGATGAGACTTCCAGCTTGGAATCCAATTTTGATAAGATCCCTAGCGTCAGTTTTTGCTATCACTTAGCGATTTTCACGAGGAAGGGGGATAGAAACACTGAAAGTCGGCAAGGGAGGAAGAGGGATAGATGCATAGAAAATAAAATGCTATCATAATTGGATCCTTGGGTGTTTCACAGACAGTAAAAAACAATATTTTTTATGCCGTTTGAATAATAAAAAAACAAATTTAGAATCATGGATATATATGTACTTCCTCCATGATTAGGATGGTTTATTTGATGAGCTATGTTTTTGTTTGAATCACACCTCAAAGCCCCCCTGAAAGCTTGGTCGTCGCTTTAGAAATCGGAATTGTAAGCAGTACATAGGAAGGGTGGATGGACTTTTAGTGACTGGTCTTATCCCTTAACCCAGCGACGAGAATATTTCGACGGTTAAAAGACCGGTAGGCTAAATAAGCGTCATAAACTAAATTGTTCAGGAGAGCAGTTTAAAGTTTGAGATTGCAGAAAAATGGCATAACTCTTTATTTTTTATCATATCGTTAGGTATAATCAAAACGGCTCTAAAATTAAAAAAGTACAGGCATTTATTGGCATTCCTATTAATGTGGTTTTACGATGCTTTACGATTTTTTTTATGTCACAAACCTCTTTAGGACAAAAAAGGCAAAAATCTTGTCGGTTACACCAAAACCATGCTTTGAAAATGCAGTTGTGTGCTTGGGCATAAACAACACAAAAATCATCGTAGAGCTATGGGAGTTAGCGCATTAGAAAGAGCGGAATTTTTTTAGTAGGGTAGCATTCATTACTCATTTTTTTACCAAAAGGCCGCTTGTGCCCTACTGCCTTTTAACCGTAAATTTGTATAAAATATGAATGAAGACTATAAGGGAAGAACAAGGAATATCAAGGAATGTGAACATAATAATAAGTCAAGGAACTTCATATAATGACTTCGTATGAGAAGTTCGTTGCTTCGATGTACGAATGAATTTCTCGAATGACGAGTGTTGAGGTCGCCCCGTTCATATTTGTACTCGGCTCACACTCGGTTGGAAAACTTTGCCGCCATTTTATTTATCATAAACAAAGAAGATGGCGTCTTTAATTGTCTGCGGTTTGTTTGTTTTAAATTTGGAACGAGTTGTTGTCTATTGACGCCGAGTTCCCGCGCGAAAATATTTTGAATTTAAATCCCGAAAATACATTATTTATTTAAATTTGGGAATCCGTCCATTGTAAAAGTTAATGAAGAGGCCCTATGGTTTTGAATTTAAAGGGTCTGTCTGTGAAAATACTGTTAAGTATCAGCACCTTTCGAAAAGTATTTTTTTAAATCATTTCCTCATTGTACTGGACAAAGAAACATTTTGTTTGCAAAATAATTGCCTTTTTGTAATTGTAATAATGTAATGGAGGTGTGAAAAGAAATCGAAAGTGGTTTCCAATTTGTGATAAATAGGATTTTTATCGTTTTGTAAAAGAAAACTTGTAATTTATCACTTATCTCTTGCTCCTGATCACATAGCACTTGTCACTTATCAGTTAAACACTTGTGACTTAAAATTCGTTGTGTTTCACATGTCACTTACCACTTATTAGTTTATCACTTATCAGTTTATCACTCGTCACTTACCAATGGTCACTTGTCACTTACCACTTATCAGTTTATCACTTGCCACTTACCAATGGTCACTTGTCACAGTTTATCACTTGTCACTTACCACTTATCACTTACCACTTATCAGTTTATCACTTGTCACTTACCAATGATCACTTGTCACTTACCATTTATCAGTTTATCACTTGCCACTTCCCACTTATCACATGTCACTTATCAGTTTATCACTTGTCACTATCAGTTTATCACTTGCCACTTACTTATGGTCACTTGTCACTTGTCACTTATCAGTTCTCACTTATAACTGGTAACTTATCACTTATCACTTCACATGCACCACTCGCCACTTGTCAGTTAACACTTGTCAATTGTCACTTCTTACCTCCCACTTATCACATGCCACTTATAACTTATCACTTCACACTCACTTGCCACATACTTAGTCTGGACACTTGTGCAAGGCAACCCATCCCAACTTAAGAGCTCACACCGTCTGTGCGTCGCCTCTAAGCGCGCCCTGCCATCTTGCCGACTGCTAGATATCCAAGTTCCACCTGAGGATGACACGGCCGCTTCCAATTTCCGATGCGGATAATGATTTGCCTTTAGGGGGGGCCAGTGACTCCTGAACCCTACGTTTTAATTAATAATTCAAAATGCTAATTGAGACGTAGATTGAAAATACTGTGACTGTAACCATGCTACCTTTACGCTGGGGGCTATGATTTTTTTTCTTCATTTCTAATCTAATCTAATCTAAGTTGAAAATATATGTAACTTTGGGAAAACAGTTATATGACTTTTTCAACCCAGCGAAAAGCATATTTGGAAATATGAATGGTATATTTTTTCGTGCTCCAGATTCGAATCTACAACCTTCCATTTACGAGTCCGAAGTGTTACCACTGGACTACGGACCGGTCAAACCAGCATTATACCAAATGCTTTATAACAATTGGAATTTTTAAAAATTACAAATGAAAACATTTTTACTGAATAGTAAATATCTAAAAATTTTGCTAAACCGCCAGTTGATGAAAAGAATAAATATATTGTATAAATATATAGTGTAAATCATTTACATTGCCTGTCATGGAAAAATGCTTCGTGTGCGTATTCGGGATAAGAGCTATTTTCCCGTTCCGCCAGAACTGCATTTAGTTCCATTCTTACCATGAGAGCTGCCTTATTTTATATTCCTTCTGATAATATTATTATTTATGGATATTTTAAAGACATATTCTTTGCCAAGATTTATTTTCCCTATTTCTAAGTAAAAAAAAAAACGGTATTTACCGGTATTCAATATCCAGAATATCCAGATATAATATCCAGAGTCATGATAAAAGGAGAGCATGTATGAAGGAAGTTATGACTCTGGATGAAATGAAAGAAGTATGTTAGTACAGAAGGAAATGACGGTTGATCTATAATGTTGGCGGCTAGGACTGAGGTCTATTAAATTAGAATTTTGAATTCTGTGTTTGTTTTGATGTATATACATATTATTATTTGTGATTAAAAAATGTAACTTGTTGTATATCGCACGCTTAATAATAAAGAGCAATAACTCGAAAATTGGGAAAATCGAGATTTTGTAATAAAACGCAAGAACAATGCGAGAAGAATAGGTAGAATGCGACAGCCGTTCAATTAGGACGAATATGACCGAGATAAAACATCGGCCGCCTTTTTCATCCCATACAAGTTGTACTGGGTGTTTGAACTTTAAACGTGATTTCCCAACATTCTTGTTTTTTGAGTTATTGCTCTTTATTAAACGTGCGATATGTTCCTTGACTCATAAGTTGGTATGTGGCTGACCACCCATGCTGTAGAAAAATTTCAACAGCATGGGTGGCCAAAAAACAATTTTCTACAGCATGGGTGGTCAGCCACATACCAATGGGACGAACAAACTCCTAAACAACACCTCTGCGGGACTATAACAAGTGTCATAGACCCCTAGAGTCTCTGAAATCTAGGGAGCCTCCCGCACAGGATTTCTTAAAACAAAAGCTGTTGAATTGTGTAACACTTTTTTTTTCTTTTCGCGAATCCCGGGAATTCCCAACCTGACGATTATTCCCTACCACTCTCCTTCCCTATGCAGATATATATCTTCTTGTATCATACCGGTATAAAGTATTCATGAGGCACTTTTTGGCCGGCTTATTTTGTATGCCGCATACACAAAGGGAATGCCTGATTTCGAATCCCAACTTTTCCCACTCCCTCTTCTTCTTTTATATTTAAAAAAGATAAAAATACCGGCATGTTTAACTTAGCCTTAACAAGGAATGAGAAACAGACCCCTGGAGATATGGGAGACCACCCTTTTCAATTGTTAATGTTGATGTTAATATACAGAAAAAAGGACAGAAAAAAAGTGGAGGCGCATCTGCGGAGGTACCGGCCACCCCTAGTGAAACGGCGGCAGGATACAGTACAGTAAAGATGTTAATATACAATTGTTTCCTTGACTTATAGGTGGGCATGCGGCTGACCACCGATGCTGTAGAAAATGGTTCACTTTACCAATGTCACCCCTGTTTCAAGGAAGGTCGTCAGGAGTGCAGGGTGTATGTTTATTTGAGATTCGGGTTTTTATATTGTAGGTCCGCATGCGACATGTGTAAGCGCGAACTTATACGTGTCTGTTTGTGAAAATGAATGTAATGAGAGTCTTTACTGTAACTGTAACTCTGTCGCCATTCCGCTAGGGGTGGCCAGAGCCTCTGCAGAGTTGCCTCCATTTTTTCCTATCCTTTTTTTTTTTTTTTTTAAGAAATCCTGTGCGGGAGACTCCCTAGATTCTACAGACTCTAGGGGTCTATGACACTTGTTTTAGTGCCGCAGAGGTGTACGAGCTTGGTCGTCGCTACAAAGCGCCATTACTCAAGCAAGACCCAGTTGCTGCAAAGCTGGATGAACATTTTGATGACAGGTCTTTGGTAAAGGTTTATGAATTTTTCAACTCAGCGAAGAGCAAATTTGAAATCATAAATGGTATATTTTTTGTGCTACACCGGGATTCAAACCCACAACCTTGCATTCAAGAGTCCGAAGTGTAACCCCTGGACTACCGACCGGTCCCATCGTCGTTCAAACACAAAGTAGGTACGCGACGTTACGGCGCTCTGGAGCTGACGCCTTAACGCGCGCTAAAAACGCTTCCTGTTTGAAGGAGACCGAAGGAAAACAAGACGAGGGTCTGCTTGCAGTCGATGAATTTCATTTGGCTTGCTTGGTGTTTTTGTTTAAATTTTCTCTACCGCTGAGCAAACCTTTACCTGCCATATAGACTGGCAGTTGACGGGCTAAGCAAAATATACCGCTCCATGTGGTAACACATTGAGAACCGACGCTCCTTCTGACTCTTCTAGTGAATGTAATATCGAGACTTTGGAAATCCACAGACACACAAATTATATTTCTTATAGTTAGGACTTAGGTCAATGTTCAGATTCCTACCGCTTCTAATCTAATCTAATCTAAGTTGCAAATACATGTAACATTAGAGATTCTCATTAAATGCATTTTCACAAGCAGACGCGTATAAGTTCGCGCTTAAACATGCCTCATGTGGGCCTACAATATACAAACCCGAAACTCAAATGAACATACACTTTGCAACTCCTGCCGACCTTCCCTGAAACAGGGGTGACATTGGCAAAGTGAACCATTTTCTACAGCATGGGGGGTCAACCGCACACCTTTGTTAGTACCCAATTGTACCTTTTTGTCGCAACTCATCCTTTTCATTTCTCTATGGTTTCTGTCTTGTCAATTTTGTAACAGTGTTCTCTTCCGGTCGATAGTTAAGTTGGTAGAGTGCTTGCATTCCATGCCGTGAGCTCGGGTTCGAATCCCACCGGGGGTGTCAGAATTGATTTCCTTTTTCAGTGTTTATTTCAAGCCCCAACATAAAATACCGGCAAGGTTTACTCAGCCTGCTGGGAAACCCCCACTTCAACTGAAGTGGTTGGCGTAAGGCCGGCCTCCTTAGCTGTAAAAATAAGTAGGTTCAACTCGCACATGCAATCCTTTCAGGGATAACGCGCCAAAAAGTTACACTTTATTTGTAGCTTAGTTGCGTTGCGTTCTCTTGAAAATTACGTGAGCAAGTCAAAAGTACTGGAGGTGAAATTTATACTCAATTTGTGAAAAGAAAACTCTGTCAAACTTTTGTTTGGTTGGCTTGTTGGAAACTGGCCGTCTGGTATTTCGATTCGGGTTATATAATAATAATAGTATTATGATGATTTATTTGGTGGGCGCTGTTTTTGTTGGCCACTTAGTCAGGAGATCGCCTCCCGAACAGTCTCAGTAGTAGCATCTCGAATTCTAGGCCTTAAGTCATATGTTAAGATGCTCAGAATCATTTTTTTAAATTTTTTATTTAAAACAAGAATACAACAGCATTAAATAGAATTTTGTACAAATATAAGATATTTAATACATTTCATGTCGCCTATTACTGTATTCTACAATTGTGTATTTCAACTTACAAATCATGCCACTTTGTTTTTTTGTTTGTAAATTTAAAATCATCGAGCCCAAAACCCTCACGGCTATACTCTTTCAGTGATTTCTGAGCCTCCTTTGCTTTGTGTAAACACTTGGTAAAGTGTAGCTTCACGGGAGGGCCTACTGCCACTCGCATCTCACATAACTTTTGCATGCGAGTCCTGGGATACATCCCCGGATGGGATGGATATACAGGGCGTGGGTCAGTGGAGGGGAGACTGACCCCTGAGAGAAGGTGTTGTTTTTGTGTGTATCACACCTCAAGAGCCCTAGAAAGTGCCGTCGCTGTAGAAAGTGCCAATTCTCAAGCAAGATCCAGTTGCTGTAAGTCTGGATGAACCTTTCAGTGACCGGTCTTTGGTAAAGGTATATGAATTTTTCATCCAGCGAAGGGCATATTTGAAAGTATAAACGGTAAATTTTTGTGCTCCGCCGTGATTCGAACCCACAACCTTCCATTATTTTACGAGTCAGAAGTGTTAACCACTAGACTGTAAAGGGATGAATGTGGGCCGCATAGGTCGACAATGTGTTTTCTTTCTTTTTTTCGTTGTAACTCCCAAGTGAGCTCTAATAAGACCAGTGTCCCGAGTATAAAATATCGCGTTAGCTCACCCTGATCGCGTAAATCGAACAAATGTATGTAAACTGAATCACTCCCTATGCGTGCTGTTGTACCTTACGTATACTTTGGTATTTACGTGATCCTTGTACTCGGGTTGCAGGTGTTGAATCCTTGTTCCAACCTAATATATATTTTATCACCCAACCAAACAGTACTAGAAGATATTTCCCGATTCGAGTGAAATATAGCTAGGAGTTAAACGGGGCTATTCATAGACATTTGAGCCGTCGGTTGAGCCCACGCTTTGACAAACTAATGGTGCCTGAGCTGGAAGTTTCATCAGCACGGTCATTCTTACCTGCAGAATTTTGTAATATTTATATGAAGACAAATCAGCTGTTGACTTACGGCCATCTTGGATTGACAGGTCTTCATACAAATGCATCATTAGTTTGTCAGCTTCCTTAGTTCCGTGCAGCCCTTGTATTCGGATCCAGTGGCGGAGAGATTGCGAATGTGGAAAGAGGAATGCCCTGAGAGCTTTGTGCAGCCTGCAGAGAGCCTACCTCCAGGAAAGAACCTCGAGTGGCCCGTGTGGAAATCTATGAACAGATTGAGGACCAATGTTGGAAGAGCCCGGGCCAACATGTTGACCTGGGAATTTCTGGGACGGGAGGACTCTACACTATGTGAGTGTGGAGCTCAGCAAATTATGGAGCACCTGCGGTGTTGTCCCTCCTGTCCGACAAGCTGCTCCATGGATGATCTCTTTGCGGGAAACCAAAGAGCTGTAGACATTGCTCGTTACTGGGTCAATACGGCGTGAAGCTGACACCAAGAAAAATATTAGTTTGTCAATGCGTGGGATCAACCGACGACTAAAATGTCCAAGAATAGCCCCGAAAGAACTTAAGTTTTGATTTAATCAACGGCCTTATATAAATACTTACACGTGTCTGTTTGTGGGCATGCATTTGATATGTGCTTTGAATGTTAACATATCTTTGCAACTTAGATTACAGATAATAGGTTAAATAACGGCCAGTTGTAACGACAGGTCCGTAGCTCAATGGTAACACTGCGGACTTAGCTTATATCAGTCCAGTAACACTACGTCCAGGCGTGATCATCTCCTGACAACTCGCGTACCACTCTCCATTGGGGGACAGCTGATTCAGCCGTCAGATTCAGTGAGACTTCTAGGAGTCACACTGGATCGGAACCTCACAATGGGAGAGCAGTTGAATAACACGGTATCCTCCTCGTTTTTTGAACTTCGCCAGATTAAGGCAATCAGGAGATTTTTACCATCAGGGGCGGTCAGGACCCTGGTTAACGCTTTTGTGATGTCTCGGGTTGACTATTGCTCAACGCTGTATATAGGTCAGCCGAAAAAACAGTTCAGCCGACTACAATCTGTGCTGAACTCTGCAGCAAGACTCATTTTCGGGATGTCCAAATTTAATCATATTACTCCATTGTTGAAAGAACTGCATTGGCTTCGTTTTTCGGAGAGGGTGGTCTACCGTGTTTGTTTGATGGTTTACAAAGCTGTCAATGGTACGGCTCCTTCATACCTGTCTGACATGTTCTCACCTATTGAGATAGATTTGAGACGCCAAACTCTCAGATCTGCAGGGTGTGGGGTGGTTGACTTAGTCCAGCCGTCACGTCAGACACGCACTAATTTTGGGGACCGTGCTTTCCGGTTTGCGGGCCCAATGGAGTGGAACAGACTACCACCTAATGTGAGGAAGGCAGAAACTGTTGGTGTCTTTAAAGGAGCACTAAAGACGCATCTTTACAAAAAATCTTATCCGTGATTTGAGAGGGCCCTTGAGGTGTGACACACACAAAAACGGCGCTCTTCAATTATGTGTACCTTATAAATAAATTATCCTTGTATATATATATATCAGCATTTATAACCGTTTGCATTCAGCCCCCTGAGAATGCAAACGGTTAGTTTGCGAAACCGGTCGTGGAACTGAATATGCTAACAATAACAAATTTGTTTTATTTTGTATCTAAACTCTAGAGTCATAATAAAAGGAGAGCCTGTCGAAGAAGGTTATGACTCTGGAGGAAATGAAAGAAGTATTAAAGGACAGAAAGAAATGGCGGTTGATCTGTAATGTTGGCGGCTAGGGTTTTTTAAATTAGATTTGTTTTCTGTTTAGTTTTTGATATACATAGATACATATTATTATTAGTGATTTAAAAAAAAATGTCGCTTGTTGTGTATGTTCCTTGACTTATAGGTTGGTATGCGGCTGACCACCATGCTGTAGAAAATGGTTCACTTTGCCAATGCCACCCCTGTTTCAGGGAAGGTCGGAAAGAGTTGCAGGGTGTATTTTCATTTGAGATTTGGTTTTTATGTTGTAGGTTCACATGCGGCATGTACAAACGGGAACTTATACGTGTTTGCTTGTGAAAATGCATATAATGTGAATTCCCGATGTTGCACATTTATACAACTTAGATTAGATTAGATTAGAACGGCCAGTTGTTTCATCAATGGACTCAATCATCAAATATTAATTCAGATGTGTTTTCTCGGCGGGCAAACGTCGCACTTCCTACACACGTTTGACTACAGTCAAAGTAATCTATTATCTATCTAAGGCCCGGAATTTTCAAGTTTTGTTTTTGCCAATGTCACCCCTTTTTCTGGGAAGGTCGGCAAAAGTGGCAGGGTTTGTGTTCATTTGAGGTTTGGTTTTAATTTGTAAGTACACATACAGCATTTGTAAGCGTGAACTCACACGTGTTTAGCGAATCGTTTTAGTGGAGCGACCGTGAAGGCAACAAAAACCCCCACGTCGCTTTTGATAACTCGCCTCGAGAATGCTTTCTGCGCGTGAAAGCGAAACGTCGGCAGATGTAAGAGCTGGAAACAGATTATGGTGTAACCCAAGAAACCACAATAACAAATTGCTTTTTAATTCCGACCATAAAAGTGAAAGTGGACGTTTTCAACTTTTTTTAAAGCCCCTTTTTTCGGCATGCATTTAATAAAGTTATAATTTTATCTGGTTCAATTTAACAATAATTGCGGTTATTTGTTTTGCACAATTTATTTCAGATACGGTTCACATTCGGCTCGTACACAGAGTTTTTTTTTTTGAGAAATCCTGTGCGGGAGACTCCCTAGATTCTAGAGACTCTATGACACTTGTTGTAGTGCCGCAGAGATGTACGAGCTTGGTCGTCGCTACAAAGCGCCAATACTCAAGCAAGACCCAGTTGCTGTAAGGCTGGATGGATCTTCGGTGACCGGTTATTGGTAAAGGTTTATGAATTTTTCTATCCAGCGAAGAGCAAATTTGAAAATATAAATGGTATATTTTTTGTGCTCCGCCGGGATTCGAACCCACAACCTTCCCATTCAGAGTCCGCAGTGTTACCACTGAGCTACGGACCCGAAATTTTCTTTTGAACTGTATAGCTTGACGGCTTTCATACTAGTCTGGCTACAGATCATCTCGGTTTCTATTTATGGGTGAGAATGAAGAATATTCTCGAAATATTGAACACACATGGCTCATGCGAAATTTTGCCAGAACATTCTGCTTAGAACATTCGAGTAAACACTCACACAATCTCGAAAAAATACAAATACAAAATTTACGTACATACATCTAGAAACTTTAGAGACTCACACATACACACAATTACGCATTCGAAACTTTTGTATAGATTCATAAATTTTTGACTTTTTTTGTATAGATTTCTTTGTAAGGTTTTGTTCTTTTTTATATTTAAATGTAATTTATTATTCATATTCCTTGACTTATAGGTTGGTATGAGGCTGACCACCCATACTGTAAAAAATGGTTCACTTTGCCAATGTCACCCCTGTTTCAGGGAAGGTCGGCAAAAGTTGTGGGGCTTATGTTCATTTGAGGTTTGGATTTTATTTGTAAGTACACAATCAGCATTTGTAAGCGCGAACTACACTTGTTGGTTTGTGGGCATACATCTGAGAGCTTTAAATGAATATATCCTTGCAACTTAGATTATAGATTATTATATTATTATTATTATAGATTATTATAAACAATATGAATTTTAAATGTTAATATACCGACCGGTCCGTAGTTCAGTGGTAACACTTTGGACTTTGGACCAATGACCGGTCACCAAAGGTCCATCCAGCCTAACATCAACAGGGTCTTGCTTGAGAATTGTTGCTTTGTAGCGACAACGACCAAGCTCGTAAAAAGGTCGGTAGATCAATTGGTAGAATGCTGGCATTCCATGCCGAGAGCAAAGGTTCGATCTCAAGGTTTACTCAGCCTTCACAAGAAATGAGAACCAGCCCCGCCGGGAGCTGGGAAACCCCCACTTCAACTGAAAGTGGTTGGTATGAGGCCGGCCCCCTTACCCGTAAAAATAAATAGGTCCCGAATCGCCACATGCGGCCCCTTCGGGGATAACGCAGGCAATAAGTTATACTATATGTGTAGCTTAGTTGCGTTCTTTTTTTTATATATCTTCACAACTTAGATTATATATTCTTATACAATCTGTTTTTTCGTTTAATCTATTTTTTTATGCACGGAATGGCAAATGTTATTTTAATATGTTAATAAAAATGTGTTTAATGAACGATGAAGAATTTCGCGGGATAAAGTTTGAAGGAAAACAGCCCTTGAGAGAGTGGATGGCAAGAGCCCTTGGTGTGTGACACCCCTGACAGATGCTTACCTACATAATAAGATTATTCCACAAACTGCCGAGTATGGGAGACAGGGTTGTCCCAACTTTCAAATATTTTAATTTAAATATTCTTTATTCTTCTTCTTCTTCGTATTGTTATAAATCTATGATCTGTTTAATGGACTGATGCGTGAATGGAAGGTTCTGCTAGAAAGACGAATGTTAGAATAATACCAATATATTATGTTGATTTTTTTTGTATAAAATATTGATTTATTTTTATAATACTTTTATTACATCCTTTTTTTAACATTATAACTATATGGTATCTAACTGTCATGTTATCTTGATTATGTTGTTTCTAATCTAATCTTAATCTAAATTTAAGTTCCAAAGATAATATGTATCATTTGAGATTCATATTAAATGCATTCCCACAAGCAGACACGCATAAATTCACACTCACACATGCAGCATGTGGACCTACAATAAAAAAACCCAATCTCAAATGAACATAAATCCTGCAACTCTTGCCGACCTTCCCTGAAACAGGGGTGATATTGGCAAAGTGAACCATTTTTACAGTATGGGTGGTCAGCCGCATACCAACCTATAAGTCAAGGGACATACATGACAAATTACATTTTTTAAATCAATAAATAATAATATATACATGCCTACATAAAAAAAAACTAAAACATAAAAGCAATTTCACTTTTAATAAACCCTAGCCGCCAACATTACAGATCAACCGCCATTTATTTCTATCTTTACATACTTCTTTCATTTCCTCCAAAGTCATGAATTAAAATTTTAAGTCAAGGAATACAAGCAATTAATAACATCCAGTTATACCTACAAATAAACAAACACTAGAAAATCTATAAAAAAGAAATTTGATTTTTGGTCTTAGCCGCCTGCATTACAAATCAGCCGACACTTTTTTCGGTTCTTACATAATTCTTTCATTTCATCCAGAGTTATAACCTTCTTTTTACAAGCTCTCCTTTTATTATGACTCTGGATATCCCATTCATTCGCTATTTCGGAAATTTGGTCCATCCATACCTTCCTCAGTCTTCCTCTACCACGACATCCTTCTATTCTTGCAACATACACTTTCTTCGTCAATCTCTCAACTTAGATTATAGTCTTATCAAGAATAATCTAATGAAATTATAAATTTAAGAATCTTGCGGCAACCCTGCTTCCAGACTGTTCCAGACTTAATGAAGCGCTCTCGAAACAAAGTTTAACATAAAACCACAAGATGCACTCCAGGGCCAACACTAACAACCTCGAAAGTGACTCTTCACCCCCCAAGTGACAATCTCACCCTATCTTTGATCTTTTTTGTTATTTTCAAGATAATCAAGATAGCAGGGAGAATTTCTTAATTTCCGTGTAATTTTAAATTAACAATATTGAGAAATAAAGGGATGAATGCTCACAAAAGCACTGGTGAACAATGAAATAAAAATTAACAATTATGTTCCTGAAGATGCCGTATTAGGCGAAAACATTTGAGCAAAAAAATACATAAAAGTGAATTAAAACTTTGTTTTTCTTATTGAATAAAAATAAAATAAAATGAAAAAGCCTTTAAGATGGGTCTTTATTCTATTATCTAACGCAAAACACAACTTTGCTGTATATATAGTGCAACACTGACTGGTCGGTAGTTTAGTGGTTAACACTTCTGACTCGCAAATGGAAGGTTGTGGGTTCGAATCCCTGCGGAGCACAAAAATATACCATTCATATTTTCCAATTTGCTCATGCATCAAGTGAAAAAAAAACAGTATTTCAATCCATACAACTAAAAATATCTGGTTTTTTATTCCATAAAAATTACTAAAAATCAATTATGAATTTTCACAGTGTTGATACACAAACAATACAAAATGTAATAAATTAACAATTTGTAAGAAGTAAATATTTTAAATAAAGGATAAGATAAAGTAGGTACATATGAATAAGATGTTCAATAAATAGAAAAATAATGAAAATCATAAAGGTATACCAAATATACTTACACCGAAATTGGATGTGCAGAAATACGTAATATACCTATAAAAGACAGTCAGCCAATGTGATTAAAAGTGAACATGAAAATTATGAGAACCCACATGGAAAAGGAAGTTAATAATAAACATAATAAAACTAATAATATTTCGAGTTTATGTACAAGGTTTCACAAAAAATATAGTTTTCACAAGATAATTATTTTGACTGAACAAAAAACACGTAGAAGCGCTAGCGTAGTTGATGGACTGAAGGCTTGTTTATAAGTGGAATGACTGGCACTTCCATCACCTCCCCATTTGAACAGCATTGTAAGGTCCGGTGCTGAAGATGCCGAATCTAGGAGAGTTTGCTGCAACACTTCCTTTTGACTCTCCAGTAACCTCTGCACTGCGTAGTTGACAAGCCCTTGCACGGTTACGCAGAAATATCGGACACTGTTATGAAGTTTTCACTGGGGTAGCAATCTTTTTTAGCTTCCCTTATAACATCATACGAGGGATAAATGTTAGCTTTTCGAGCTTTAGCTCCCCATTGAATTAGTCTGTACGAGTGTTTGGCTAAATTTGCGTCAACACACAATGCAAGTGCTTCTTCTGGCGTGTATTTGACTGGCTCTGTAAGTGGTATGTAGAATGCTTTTTTTTATCTTTAATGCACGATGCGGAGTAGCTTCAAGATCCATAAGGACCTTAGCAGCATCTCTTTTGTCTGATTTTTGCAAACTTAATTTTGATGCAAACATAATTTATTCGTGACTTCTGGTTCCAAGAAGTGAAGAAACTTTTATTCTTTTTGTTCGGTCACTTACTTGTGAAAAATGAGCCAACGGTCGTCCCATAGACGATGAGGGTACTGATCTTGTATTGAAGTCAGGCAAAATAATGTTCGTCAACAACCACTCACTATTTTTTTTTTCAAAAACTTTAACATTACGGCATGAATTACCTACTTTAAACGCAGTTGGGCTGTAAATTTTTTTAGTATTCCTCTTATTTTTGCACAAAATTCATCACTTTTATCATTTTGAAGCTCAAGTTGTAAAAATAAAAAATCCATGACAGCCGTATTTTTTTTCGCTGCGATCCTTTCATTTCGCCATACTTCGAAGAGCTCTCTTCTTTGGACTAACATGGTTCCTTTAAAAAATCGTAAAAAAATTAGTCGCAAAAACTAGCAAAATCTTTTACATCCAAAATAAACCTCATAAGTGATTCTTACGATGACATTAAAATTATGATCAATCTCGGTCAAACTTTTGATTACGAGTCTACAGAAAATGATTATGTTGTAATTTTATTGATCAAAATACCCAACGTGATTCAAAAAATATTTTTGGACAAATAGTATAGATAACACAAAAATACATATTTATTAAACAAAGTTCATGCCTTCAGCTTTAATATGCAAAAACAATGAACACGATTGGACGAGAACTTTAGGCACAGTGCTTCCAGGTAGAAAGGCAAATAATAACTGAATAATTTTTCAAATCGGACATTATTCCGACAAAGTCATGTTTACCTGACTCTCGGGGATTATCCCGCAAAAAAAAAAAAAAATTGCCATAAGGAACTGTTTCTGGGCTATCTATTTATCATATGCTGGTACTTTTCTTAGAATTAGCAATACTTCAAAACTGGACTTATCATGCGCTAGATTTGGAATCCCGCCCACTGTGCGAGGGTGTCAGAAATTATTTCCTGTTTCAGTGCTTCTTTCAAACCCAAAATAAATACCGTCAAGGTGTACTCAGCCTTCACAAGAAATGAGAATCAGCCTCTCCGGGAGCATGGAAACCCGCACTTCAACTGAAAAAGTTGTTGGCGTGAGACCGGCCCGCTTACCCGTAAAAATACATAGATCCCGAATCGCCACATGTGACCCCTTCGGAGATAACGCTGGCAAGAAGTTACACTACGTATGTAGCTTAGTTGCGAGAAATGAAGGGATGAATGCTCACAGAAGCGCTGGTGCACTATTATCTAACGCAAAACGCAACTTTGCTTTATATATAGTGTAACATCTTGTAGCGTACTCCCCAAAGAGTCGCATGTGGTGAGTGGAGCCTATTATTTTTTACAGGTCGGCCTTACGCCAACCACTTTAGTTGAAGTGGGGGTCTCTCATCTACACTTGGACCGGTCTGTAGTCCAGTGGCAACACTTCAGTCGTTTTTGTGTCAGTCAACGACGTTACCATGTTGAAAGCACCGGTTCCCATAGATCACCGAAGTTAAGCAACATTGGGCGCGGATAGTACTTGGATGGGCTACCGCTCAGGTACACCGCGTGTCGTTGGCATCTTGGACCGGTCCGTAGTCCGTAGTGGCAACACTTCGGACTCGTAAATGGAAGGTTGTGGATTCGGATCCCGACGGAGCACAAAAATATACCATTTATATTTCCAAATGTGCTCTTCGCTGGGTTGAAAAATTCATAAACCTTTACCAAAGACCGGTCACTGAAAGGTCCATCCAACCTTACAACAACTGGGTCTTGCTTGAGAAATTTGCGCTTTCTACAGTGACAACCAAGCTCGCAGAGGGCTCTTGAGGTGTGATACACACAAAAACAGCGCTCACCAAATAAATCATCCTAATATTATTATTATTATTATTACACACATCCCAGTTACAGTTTCAATTTTGTCTTTTTTTATCCTTAATTTTTTTTTCACAAAAAAGCAATGTTGTCATAGCTGATGGATTTTACCAAACAACGGACGTGTTACTGATGCGTCTTGGAATCAAATTATAAATTGAGTTTTCGGTCTTTCGGAAAAAAAATACACAAATCCAATGAGAGGTGTACAGCAATGAAAAAGGCACGATTTGCATTATCATTTCAAATCCTCTGTGGGCTATTGCGAGCGCTGCGATTTCGAGCTGCGAGTCAACACGAATTGTATTGTGGGTAGATATTTCGTCAATTACCCTTAGTACGAGTTGCAAAACTTGAGTAATGTAAAGTTTACGGCAATTATTAAAAAGTGATTTCCGCCAAAATCTGCCGTTTTTGTTTGTTTGAACTTGATTTTCTTCATCACTGTAACTCTTTTGCTAAGACCATAAAGTGTAAGAAACAAAAACGGCAGATTTTGGGAGAAATCACTCTTTAATATTTTCCGTAAACTTTACTTTTCTCAAGTTTTGCATCTCGTACTAAGGGTACAGGCCACAGGTTATTAAATTCCTTACTCTTATGGGAACGATGGAGAAAACATGAAGAAGGTGATGGATATGAATGAATCGAAATAGGTATGTCAGGATAGGAAGAAATAGATGCAGCTCTGCAGAGGCTCTTGTCACCCCTAGCGGAATGGCAACAGAGCTACAGTTTCAAACTACCCATACTGTAAAAAATAGTTCATCTTGCCAATGTCACCCTTGTTTCAGGGAAGGCCGGCAAGAGTTGCAGGGTGTATGTTCATTGGAGAATGGGTTTTATATTGTAGATTCACATTCCTTGACTTATAGGTTCGTATGAGGCTGACTACCCATACTGTAAAAAATGGTTCACTTTGCCAATGTCACCCCTGTTTCAGGAAAGGCCGGCAAGAGTTGCATGTTCATTTGAGATTGGGTTTTATATTGTAGGTTCACATGCGGCAAGTTTTTAAGCGAAAACTTATACGCGTCTGCTTGTCGGAATACATTTTATACAAATCTTAATGCAACATATCTTTCCCACTTAGATTATAGATTAAAGATACAGGTTACTGATGACGGCAGTCCCATACAAGACTGACGTTTGCTCGCCGAGAAAAAAGTTCCAAATTCAAACACGTTTCGACCTCTTTGTGTTATTTTTTCCGCAACGCCTTCGGAATGTGCTTTGCCCACGCCCCGGGGCAAAAAAGCGAATTGTAATTTAGGGCATTATTCAAATGCTGGTACGAATGCCGTCCATTCTGATGACGTCATTGCCGCGAAAAATAAAAAAAAATTATAATAAAAAAAACATGGCGGTTCGAGCCCGTACGACGCCGCCAGAATATCAATCGCTTTTCTCTCATTTTGTAAAAACTACGTCCTACCAGGGCTGGAAGTCTCATCACCACGGTAATTCTTACCTACCGAATATCGGTAATGTTTGTTTGAAGGCTAATCAGCTGTTCACTAGCGGCCATCTTGGATTGACAGGTCTTCAAACTTAGCAAACAATAAAAATATCTTATATAGCTTTCCTCGAGCAATCCGACTGATAATGTAACAATTGCGTCATATTACCAATGTCACACTTGTTTTAGAGAAGGGTGGCAAGAGTTCCACGGCTTATGTTCATTTGAGATTGGAGTTTTTATTTTTTGAACGCGCACTTTCCCGTGGCTGCTTGTGGGCATATATTAAAGTAAGATATTATATTGTTCATCTTAGATAAGTGCTTTCAGCTGTTTCTGTTAGAAAAGTGGAAATACGTTTTTTTTATTTGGTCGGTACCAACTGTATTGGAATAATTTTGAAAATATTTAACATGTTTTCTAAAAAAATATTCGAAAATTCGGTCGAGCGGTTTAGGAGTCCACAGGGACATAAATAAATACATACTGTTATCAGTTATGATTTTACTGTTTTTTTTTTATAAAAGTGCGATTTATTTATGTAACAATATTTATTTTGCACAATAACGGCTTACAATGTACTGATTAGGCAGTCTTGCTCTAGCTTATCGACTTCGCGTCACAATGTTTCAAGCGACCTGGCTCTCCGCAGAATTCTTGTTTCTATATATATGTAGGTACGAAAGAGACGATTCTTGCGTGTTCGAGATTATTCCACATACTTTTATAATGGATTATACCAGAGCAGTCTACTGTCATCCTTTTAATCATTATACTAGATGTTCGACACTATTCCAGTTCCGCACACCAGCAAGCTACGTGCCTAGGTACATGTACACACAAACTCATCGTAGATTATGCTAGAGGCGGACACACGCATATCAGCAAGCTACGCGTTTAGGCTCATGTCCCCACGAACTCATACGTTTGTCACAATACTGACATACACACATACAGACTGGATCCTTAATATTCATGATAAACACATTTTTGTAGGTCACTATGTATACTTTTTAAATGTCATTTGTTTCTGTGAAATTATTAATTTAATTTTGATTAATGACTGCGGGTTAGTTTTAACTCCACTAATGTATTGATAATTTATATGCATGCATATTAAAAACATTAGTTATCTAGTACTGACCACTGAAGCAGGGGCGTGCGTTTGCTATGGGCACATAAACATTGCGTGCATGCGCTGAAATACATCAGTTTTGGAATAAATCACTTGTTCTGCAATGTTGGCGGCTAAGGTTTTGAAGTTTTACGAGTTCATTTTGATTGTAATATTGTATTTAGTTTTTTCTCTCATTTATTTATTTAAAAGTCAGTATCAATTTATAGTTCTACTCCTTGAGGTTGGTATGTAAAAATTGCTTTACTTTTGTGAAAGTCACCCAGGTAGTTTAGGGTAAATTTGGAAATATTTAGAGGGTTTATGTTTATTTAAGATCAGGGTTTTTTTAAAACTTTACATGCAGAATGTGTGGCTTGTAGCCATACATTAGGTATGAATCTTTAATGTTAATATATCTTAATCATAGTTTCCTATTTATGTGTGAATTTTTAGGAAACTAAATTTTAAATCAATTCAATTTTTGGGTTTTTCTTTAACGTTTTCATTTACAACTCAAATGCTGTGATATTAATAAATATACCTAAATTTTATTTAATATAGGTGACATCACGTAATACATTATGACTCTGGATGAAATGAAAGAAGTATGTAAGGACAGAAAGAAATGGCGGTTGATCTGTAATATTGGCAGCTAGGACTAGGGTTTTTTAAATTATAATTTTGTATTTGTTTTGTTGTTTATACATATTATTATTTGTGATTTAGAAAATGTACTTTGCCAATGTCTCCCCTGTTTCAGGAAAGGACGGCAAGAGTTGCAGGGTGTATGTCCATTTGATATTTGATTTTTATATTGTAGGTTCACAAGCGCGAACTTGTACGTGTATGCTTGTGAGAATGCATATAATGAGAATCCACAAAGTTACATATCTTTGCAACTTAGATTAGATTTTTTGGAAATAATTTTCTCATAACTTTCACATATTTATCTAATTTTCTAGAAAACTCTTACATTCCTGCCTTTGAAAAAATCCTTTCTTTGTTTCTGTACGACTCATATACGATTAACATTTACTGCCACATTTTTTTATATTCTAATTTTATTGCCTGACACGATGTAAAAACTCAATGTTCGTCCCTGATGCAAAATGAAAAAGCTCATAATTATATTAACCAACCGCTCCCATAAAAATATCAGCCGAACCCTTTCCTAGATTACAACAACTAGTGCCACCTACCCCGAGAACGGGGGTGGGTCCTGCCCTCATTTCCCTACCGTTAATTAATTGAAATGGATTTTTTTATTTCCTATCCTATTTTTAATGGTTGGAACGAAAACATAAAAATATGTATGCATGCTGCAGAAATAATGGTTTTTAATATTACTTAGCGAGAGTGGTATGCAAAAAAAATAATGTTCAAATGACAATATGTATTTTTTATAGGTTAGAACTATTTATATTATATTTTTAATCTATAATTGCATTGGTAATAATAACAATAATATTAGGATGATTTATTTGGTGAGCGCTGTTTTTGTGTGTATCACACCTCAAGAGCCTTTTAAGAAATCCTGTGCGGGAGACTCACTAGATCTAATCTAATGTAATCTAATCTAAGTTGCAAAGATATGTTACATTAGGGATTCATATTATATGCATTCTCACAAGCAGACACATATGCGTTCGCGCTTAAACATGCCACATGTGGATTTACAACATAAACACCAAAATCTCAAATGAGCATACACCCTGCAACTCTTGCCGACCTTCCGTGGAACAGGGGTGACGTTGGCAAAGTGTACCATTTTCTACAGCATGAATGGTCAGCCACATACCAATGTATAAGTCAAGGAACATACACAACAAGTTACATTATTTTAAATCACAAATAATAATATGTATAAACATCAAAACAAATACAAATTTATAATTTAAAAACCCTAGTCTTAGCCGCCAACATTACAGATCAACCGCCATTTCTTTCTGTCCTTACATACTTCTTTCATTTCATCCAGAGTCATAACCTTCTTCATGCAATAGTTAGGTTTAGGTTGGAATTACGGTCGTTTGACATATTTACAATAATAATAACTACACACTTAAAATTTATTTATCGGATATTAGATAAAACGTTATAAGAGAACTTACATTGTTATCGACGTTTCGTTAGCGACGTAGCTAACGTCTTCAGGAGACACCTTCTCTGCACGACGACTGAAGATGATCTGATTTCTTCTATCTCTTTTTCTGAGTACTTCATCATACAAGCTCTCCTTTTATTGAAATTATTTATTATATTATTACTAAAATTTTAATGAAAATATATATTTTTTAAACAGTGACCGTAGCTCAGTGGTAACACTTCGGACTCTGAATGGAAGGTTGTGGGTTCGAATCCCGGCGGAGCACAAAAAAAATACCATTTACATTTTCAAATTTGCTTTTCGCTGGGTTGAAAAATTCATAAACCTTAACCAATGATCGAGCACCAAAGGTCCATCCAGCCTTACAGCAACTGTGTCTTGCTTGAGAATTGGCGTTTTGTAGCGACGACGACCAAGCTCGTAAAAAGGTTGAAAGCTCAATTGGTAGAATGTTTTCATTCCATGCCGAGAGCAAGGTTCGATCTCGAGGCTTACTCAGCCTTCACAAGAAATGAGAACCAGTCCCCCCGGGAGCTGGAAATCCCCACTTCAACTGAAAGTGGTTGGTGTGAGGCCGGTCCCCTTACCCGTAAAAATAAATAGGTCCCGAATCGCCACATGCGACCCCTTCGGGGATACCGCAGGAAAGAAGTTACACTATATGTGTAGCTTAATTGCGTTTTTTTGGCGACATCTTGTGCTACTAATTAACGTCCATGATTACGGAAAGCCCTGCTAACAGTGTTATAATGTTTTTAAAAGGGATGGATTAACCGGTATTCAGGTACTGAAATACCGGATTAAAAAAAACCAAAGAAAACTTCTTATTATATTAGATCTAAGATCTGTTTATTGCAGAACTCTCCTGTGATGCAGAAGACCTGGGCTGGAAGTCTCATCACCACGGTAATTCTTACCTACCGAATATCGGTAATATTTGTATGAAAGCCAATCAGCTGTTCATTTGCGGCCATCTTGGATTGACAGGTCTCCTTACAAATATTACCGACATTCGGTAATTCTTACCTACTGAATATCGGTAATATTTGTATGAAGGCTAATCAGCTGTTCACTTGCGGCCATCTTGGATTGACAGGTCTTCATACAAATATTACCGATATTCGGTAGGTAAGAATTACCGTGGGGATGAGACTTCCAGCCCAGCTGTTCTTTAGTGTGGTCGGTCTGGTAAACTGGAAAATGCTGGCTTTCCCTGGCGCAGGGATGACATTAGCAAAGTGAAAGCGTCGAAATGGCATATTTTTAAATACTTATTGAAATATATGAAGTTGCAGCTATGATTTATAGAGCAATCCCGGATTATACCGGTTTTGTGATCAGCTAGATCTCTGCTCTGATGACGGAGAGCATCTATCCCGGCTAAGCATTAATCAGGAGGTCTGATACCATAGACGCTCTCCTCCTTGGTCTCAGATGCAAGTGAAACATCCCCCCTTACTCCTTACGACGCCCCCTTAATGGGTAGGGGAGAGCAACCAATGGAGCGCGAACACAGAAATTAATATTTATATTTATTTATAGAATCCACACATTCGAAATACCGCACTTGCTAAATTCCTTACACTTTGGATACCAATCCAAGTCGGAGCTTGCTAGCGCTAGCGAAAGAACTCCATAGATAAAAAAAATCACGGTAGGTACACCTAATTTTTGGATACAAATCGCTATCTC
Organism: Agapetus fuscipes; assembly: GCA_951799405.1. Lineage (NCBI taxonomy): Eukaryota > Metazoa > Arthropoda > Insecta > Trichoptera > Glossosomatidae > Agapetus > Agapetus fuscipes. Next base: position 15,377,810 of record OX637354.1, on the reverse strand, counting down.
GTCGCCTTAAGGTCGTAGAGAATTTAGCAGAGTAGCGCTTCTGAGCTGGATGACGTCTAACTATCAATAATCTTCAATGCTGGAGTGATGTTTTCCGGGATATGTTGCCGTGGTCTATGGGAGCTGGAGCATCCGGACGTTTGGCCCATTTCTACGATGGGCTTCTTCAGCGTGATGTATGATGAAGAAATCATCACAGTTCTCATCAAGATCATCTTCATAATAATTTATCACTCTGAAGAAGCCCATCTTAGAAATGGGCGAAACGTCCGGAAGCTCCAGCTCCCACAGACCACGGCAACAGATCCCGGAACACATCACTCCAGCATCATCAGCCGGCCGTGTAAGCCTAAAACTCTTATTCAATAATATTTAATCTTTGCTGCAATGATGTATTTAAAATTAAGAATCCGGTAAAACGTCTGACCACAAGCAGCCACGTGAAAATTCACGCTTACATACGCTGCGTGTGCTCTCACAAGATAAAAACCCACATCTCAAATGAACATAAGCCTTTTCAACTCTTACTGCCCGTCCCTGAAACAGGGGTCACATTGGTAATGTGAACCATTTTTACAGTAAAAATACAACTAAGTACAAAATTAGACAATAAGTAAAGTACAATATGACAATCGATATGAACATTTAAGATTGAAAAACCTTAGTCGCCGACATTGCAGATCAACCGTCATTTCTTAAAGCAATAACCTTTTTAAACAAGGTAATCTTATTGGGGGTTTCCCAGCTCCCAAAACTGCTGGTCCTCATTTATTGTGAAGGCCGAGTAAGCTTTACTGGTATTTTATTTTGGGTTTTGAAATAAACACCGATATGGAAAATTATTTCTGAGATATTCGGTGGGGTTAGAACCCGAGCTTTCGGCATAGAATGCAAGCATTCCACCAACTGAGCTATCAACCGGATTTTTTACGAGCTTCAACGTCGATACAAAGCGCCAATCCTCAAGCAAGACCCAGTTGCTGTAAGGTTAGATGGACTTTTTGATGACCGGTCTTTGGTTTATGATTTTCGGCCGGACTGATGATGATCTAATCTAATCTAATCCAAGTTGCAAAGATATGTTATATTGGAGATTCACATTACATGCATTCCCACAACCAGACATGTACAAGTTAGCGCTTGCAAATGCCTCATGTGAGCCTACAACATAAGAACCAATCTCAAATGGACATACACCCTGCAACCCTTTCTGTCCTTCCCTGTAACAGGGGTGACATTGGCAAAGTGAACCATTTTTACAGCATGGGTGGTCAGCCGCATACCAACCTATAAGTCAAGAAACATGATGATGATGAAAAGAAAATGATGATTACAAGAATTTAAAATAATTTTCCCCTCAAAGGTTGTTGTTTCCTGCGTGGGTTGATTGTCTTGTAAGACTATATCCAGTTAAGGCCGCCCAGCGCTTCCCAAACTCTCTCGTCTCCCGTGTACGTACACAAAGAGCGCCGTTTCGTTAATCGAGCAGCGCTTCCCAACACTAACACTCGGTATACAAAACAAGGCAGCCACTCAAGTAAGGGACGAATTGGATTATCCATTGACTAAAACATCTGTAAACTTCTAATACTAATTATAATATTCGGATGATTTATTTGTTGAGCGCTGTTTTTGTGAGAATTAAACCTCAAGAACCCTCTGCGAGCTTGGTCGCCACTGTCGAAAGCGCCAATTCTCAAGCAAGACCCAGTTTCTGTAAGGCTGGATGTACCTTTAGTGATCGGTCATTGGTAAAGTTTTTTTAAGACTTGCAGGGCTTTTGTTCATTTTAGATTGGGTTTTTATGTTGCGGCATGTTTAAGCGCGAACTTATACGTGTCTGCTAGTGAAAATGCATATAATGTGAATCGCCAATGTTACATATTTTTGCAACTTAGATTAGATAAGATTGGAAAGTACTGTCATCCAGCCTTATAGAAACTGGGTCTTGAATGAGATTCGGCGTTTTCTACAGCGACGACCAAACTCACATAGGGCTCTTGAGGTGTGATACACACAAAAAGAGCGCTCACCAAATAAATCATCCTAATATTATTATTATTATCTTGCATATTTGTTACAATATTATTCAATCTAATCTAATTTAATCTAAGTTGTAAAGATATTAAACATTGGGGATTCACATTATATGCATTTTCACAAGCAAACACTATTACACAATATTATTAGGATGATTTATTTGTTGAGCGCTGCTTTTGTGTGTATCACACCTCAAGAGCCCTCTGCGAGCTTGACCGTCGATGTAGAAAGCGCCAATTCTCAAGCAAGACCCAGTTGTTGTAAGGTTGAATGGACTATTCAGTGACCAATCTTTGGTAAGGGTATATGAATTTTTCAACCCAGCAAACAGCACATTTGATAATATAAATGGTATATTTTTTGTGCTCCGCCGGGATTCGAATCCACAACCTTCCATTTACGAGTCCGAAGTGTAGCTACTGGACTACGGACCGGTCCAAGTAAGTCCAATGATGATGATGGATGATTTCTTTCCTGTGGCGCCATTTAATGGTCCAGGACCATCTCAAGGGCGCCATGGCTTCTGGAGAAAAGCAGTGTCTTCAGTCCCTTTCTGAAGGTGGTGGTAGGCTGGTTCGCGCGAACACCGACGGGCAAATTGTTCCAGGCAACCGGCCCGGCCACCGCAAAGCTCCTGTCTGCAAAATTTGACGTGTTCGCTCTTTTGGACACTATGACCTGGTTGACAGCAGGTCGTTTTGAAGGCTTATCGACAGAACATAGCTCAGCGAGACATGGGGGTGCCGTGCCGTTCAGGGCCCTATGTACAGTGAGACACAACTTAAATTCTACCCTCTCTCGGACCCTCAGCCAGTGCAGTTCTCTCAGCAATGGCGAAATATGACAGCTCTTTCCCTGTCTAAAAATTGCCCTGGCAGCAGCATTGAAAGCCATTTGCAGCCGAGCAAATAATTTCTGCGGTAGTCCTATGTAGACTACAATAAAAAAAAACAACCCTGCAACTCTTGAAGACCTTCCCTGAAACAGGGTGATTTTGGCAAAGTGAACGATTATCTACAGCATGGGTGGTGGTCAGCCGCATACCAGCGTATAAGTCAAGAAACTTTAAGTTTATAATTTTTCCCCAATACGGTCCTCGCTCTGCTTGTCCCCCCAACTGCAGCTTCATATTTCGCCTTCCTGTTCCTCTATATTATTAAGCTTCCTACATAATGATTGTTCTCCTTATATACGTCGCATCTCATATTATCTCAAGAGTATTTCCAGAGTAAAGATTTTATCGAAAAATTTATGAGAAACACTGCTTTAATAAAGAATAATACTGGCTTTAATTTTAGGGTTGCTTTTGCTTTGTGATAACTTTGAAATTTATTTTAACTTGAATCTAATCTAATCCAATCTAAGTTCTAATTCACATTATATATGCATTCTCACAAGCAGAATAAATACTATCTTTAATTTAAAATGTAAGTTGCAAAGATATATATCATTTTAGATTAATATGAAACGCATTCCCACAAGCAGACATGTATAAGTTCGCGCTAACACATGCCGTATGTGAGCCAACAATATAAAACCCAATCTCAAATGAACAGTACCTGTTACTCTAGCCGACCTTTCCCTGAAACAGGGGTGACATTGGCAAAGTGAACCATTGTATATAGCATGGGTGGTCAGCCGCACACCAACCTTTAAGTAAAGGAATATAATTCACAAGTCATAATCAATTCAAATCAAAACAATTACTTATCCCAAATTACAATTAAAAAAAAAACTAAAAACCCTGTTGGAGAATACATATGATATGAATCCCTAATGTTACATGCATCTGCACCTTAGATTAGATTAGATCAAGTGCTTCACCTGGAATCGAATTCACAACGTTCGGATTACGAGTCCGTAGTGTTAACCACAAAACTACTCGTGCAGAATTAGTGCTTTATTTAATGTGATTAGTTATCCACAGTTTTTAAAAAAAAATTTATACTTTTTTAAAAAAACGGGGTGAAGTATTTGTGAATGGGGCAAAAATTTTGGGATATTTAAGTACTCAGATATTGACCGGAAGCTTCGGATATCGGGAACTGGGTAATCCCCTAATGAGTATTTGAATCATATCCGGTTTCAAATAAACACCGGAAGTGGTACCGATCGAATTCGGCGCCAAATTTGAATACTTCCGTTTCAGGAATAATAACTTTTTTGTAAATTAATTTATCGAGAGGAATGCAATTCACGAATATATTTTTATTAAGTACAATTAGGTAATATTAATTTCTTTACTGATAGGTTGGTATGCGGCTGACCACCCATACTGTAAAAAATGGTTCACTTTGCCAATGTCACCCCTGCTTCAGGCAAGGTCGGCAAGAGTTGCAGGGCTTATGTTCATTTGAGATTGGGTTTTTTATATTGTAAGTCCACATGTGGCATGTGTAAGCGCGAAATATTGCGTGTCTGCTTGTGGGAATGCATTTAATATGAATCTCAAATGATACATATCTTTGCAGCTTAGATTTAGATTTAGGTAATAACTAATAAGTCATCATTTATTCTTATGAAGTAATCTATAATTTAAGCTGCAAGCCGCCTATACATACTACTTGCGTGCATACAAATAAACAAAATCTCACATGAACATAAACCTTGCAACTTCCGCCGCTTTTCCCTGAAATCGGGTTGGCATTGGCAAAAGGGAAAGTACGTATTAATAATTACCTCATGCTATCTATTGAACCAGGGTCAAAGTTATCGTCAAAAGGGAGTGAGAGGACTCGAACCAGCGTTGTTTTTATTTCAAACGCGTTAGTCAAAGCTACTGTATTGATCTGCTTCACCATAGCACCGCTTTGTTGTTTGAAAATTGGCGCTTTTAACAGCAATAACCAAACAGACAGAGGTCTTTTGATGTGTAACGCAACTAAGCTACACATATAGTGTAACTTCTTGCCGCATTATCCCCGAAGGGGTCGCGTGTGGCGAGTTTAACCTATTTATTTTTACAGGTAAGCCGGGCTGGCCTTACGGCAACCACTTCAGCTGATGTGGTGGTTTCCCAGCTACCGACAGGGCTGGTATTCATTTCTTGTGAAGGCTGAGTAAGCCTTGCCGGTATTTTATTTTGGGACTTGAAATAAACACCGAAAAGGAAAATCATTTCTGACACCCTCGGTGGGATTTGAACCCGAGCTCACGGCATGGAATGCAAGCACCCTACCAACTTAGCTATCGACCGGATGTGCCACACATCAAAAGCTGTCGATTAAGTCAGGATAGGAACAATACCTCGCTGATTTAACCAAACCAGTTACCCTCGGCAAAAAAAGCCTAACACTGCGCTCGGCTAAAATTGAAGCCAAATCAAGGATTGAAGAACCGATAAGAAGAGTTAACACAATGTTTAGAGAGCGTGCATTTGCAGTTGCTGGTTCTCTGGCCTGGAACCACCTGCCACATCATGTGAGAGAGCTAAAGGACCATGGAAAGTTCCGGAATGCACTGAAGACAAGAAAATTTCTGGCATCATTTGCACAAGCGCCCTTGGAGTGACTACATCACGAAACGGCGCTATAAAGAAATCACCAACTCATCATGAGGAATATGTTAAAAAGACTCTGCAGGTGTTATTGCCACCCATAGTGGAACGACTACAGCGTAACAGTTACAGAATATCAGTTTTGGAAGTAAACTCTCTGCCAACAAAGCTATCAAGGCACTTTCTAAGGTTTTGCGATAAAATCAAATATATTATGTTGTGTGTGTGCGTGTAATTATTTTGGTTTAAAGTTTTCAAAGAGGAAGCGAGATGTGTGTGTGTGTGCGTCTAGAGGTACGCTACTGGTGCGAACGGGAGGTGCTTTCAAAACTTGCCTTCATCCAAAACTTTCTCCATATCACCGTCACACAGGGGCGCAACCGATTTATATCTTAATTAAATAAAAAAAATAAACAAATTAAAATGATAAAAAAGTTGTACCATCTTAAATATGATATCGACGGTTAAAAGGAAGTATACAAGTAAGCGACGTTTTAGCGCTTTGTAGCGACGACGACCAAGCTCGTAAAAAGGTCGAAAGCTCAATCGGTAGAATGCTTGCATTCCATGCCGAGAGCAAGGGTTCGATCTCAAGGTTTACTCAGCCTTCACAAGAAATGACAACCAGCCCCCCCCCGGGAGCTGGGAAACCCCCACTTCAACTGAAAGTGGTTAGTGTGAGGCCGGCCCCCTTACCTGTAAAAAATAAATAGGTCCCGAATCGCCACATGCGATCCCTTCGGGGATAACGCGGCAAGAAGTTACACTATATGTGTAGCTTAGCTGCGTTTTGCGTTTTCATTGAGAAAATTTTACATGAGCAATGTTTGCATGTGTACTGGACCAATGTGTCTTATGAAAACCAGAAATTTATTTAAAAAAATATTTCAAAGAACTCTCACATTATCGAGTTTTACGGGTTTTCTTAGCTCAGATTGTGTAGAATTTGATTCTTAAGACAACTGCATGAAAAAGTCATATTTGACTAGATTGGCGTATACGATAAACAAGAACTGGAGGAGCGATATATCGGGGGTTAAAAGGAAGTATACAAGTAAGCGATGACGACCAAGCTCGTAAAAAGGTCGATGGCTCGATTGGTAGAATGCTTGCATTCCATGCCGAGAGCAAGGGTTCGATCTCAATGTTTACTTAGCCTTCACAAGAAATGACAACCAGCCCACCTCCCGGGAGCTGGAAAACCCCCACTTCAACTGAAAGTGGTTAGTGTGAGGCCGGCCCCCTTACCTGTAAAAAATAAATTGGTCCCGAATCGCCACATGCGACCCCTTCGGGGATAACGTAGGCAAGATGTTACACTATATGTGAAGTTTCATGAGTAACGCCCCTGTCGCTCTGGCGGTGTGTGAGTGAGGCAACTTACTTTCTGTTTCGCAGTCATGGAGCGGCGATAAGTATGATATTTGACATAACTCAAATTTCAGGCAAAAAGCTCCTTTGTGTAATGCTACAATATTACATCATGTCACACTTCGTCTTTGCCTTTTCTTCCAAACATTTAATAAGCGCCTTATCTAATAGGTTGGTATGAGGCTGACCACACAATAAAAAAGTTCCTTAGGTATCTCCTCATGAGGCTGCGTGGAAGTTTATTCATTTATTTATTTTTAAAGACACCAACAGAACAAAGGAGTTGCACATACACAAAACACATGATACAAATACATAAATATCTCCAATGCTCCAATAATAGGTATCTATCGCATAATATTATTATCATTAATATGGTTTGGACATTTAGAGAGAATGAATGAGAAAAGACTGACGAAGAAAGTGTATGCTGCAAGAATTGATGGATGTCGTGGAAGAGGAAGACCGAGAAAGGTATGGATGGACCAAATTTTCGAAATAGCGAGTGAATGGGATATCCACAGTCATAATAAAAGGAGAGCTTGTATGAAAAAGGTTATGACTCTGGATGAAATGAAAGAAGTATGCAAGGACAGGAAGAAGTGGCGGCTAATCTGCAATGCTGATTTGTAATGTTGGTTTATTAGTTTGCTACATTTTTTGCATAATAATTTTTTGTCATTTTTTTGGATAGATTTATTTTTTAGATTTTGTTCGATTACTTTAATGTTATTTATTACCTACTCGTATTCCTTGACTTATAGTTTGGTATGAGGCTGACCACCCATACTGTAAAAAATGGTTCACTTTGCCAATGTCACCCCTGTTTCAGGGAATGTCGGCAAGAGTTGCAGGGCTTATGTTCGTTTGAGGTTTGGATTTTATTTGTAAGTACACAATCAGCATTTGTAAGCGCGAACTACACGTGTTTGTTTGTGGGCAAACATCTGAGAGCTTTGAATGAATATATCCTTGCAACTTAGATTATAGATTATAGATTAAGTTATCCACAACTCATGCATGCGGCTGACCACCCATGCTGTAAAAATGGTTCACTTTGCCAATGTCACCCAGGACGTTCAGGGAAGAACGGCAAGAGTTGCAGGGTGTATGTCCGTTTGAGATCTGGTTTTTATGTTATAGGTTCACATGCGGCATGTGCAAGCGCGAACTTATACCGGTCTGCTTGTGAAGATGCATGTAATGTGAATCTCCAATGTAACATATCTTTGCAACTTAGATTAGATTAGATGCATCATGAGGAGCTACTTCGGGAGAGTGGATTTAGAAGCCTGGAAACAAGGTACAATAGGTTCCTTATGATGCTTTCTCATAAGGTTATCAACGGCTTAATTGACAGTCCCACCCTGTTCAAGGGCTACACATACACATTCATTTCTGATCGGATCGAACCCTTGCTCTAGGCATGGAATGCAAGCATTCTACCAACTGAGCCATATGATGATGATGATGATGGATGATTTCTTTCCTGTGGCGCCATTTAATGGTCCAGGACCATCTCAAGGGCGCCATGGCTTCTGGAGAAAAGTAGTGTCTTCAGTTCCTTTCTGAAGGTGGTGGTAGGCTGGTTCGCGCGAACACCGATGGGTAAATTGTTCCAGGCCACCGGCCCGGCCACCGCAAAGCTTCTGTCTGCAAAGTTTGATGTGTTTGCTCTATTGGGCACTATAACCTTGTTGACAGCAGTAAGGGCAGAGCGTAGTGGTCTTTTTGAAGTCCCATCGACAGAGCATAGCTCAGCGAGACATGGGGGTGCAGTGCCGTTCAGGGCCCTATGCACAGTGAGACACAACTTAAATTCCACCCTCTCTCGGACCCTCAGCCAGTGCAGTTCTCTCAGCAGTGGCGAAATATGACAGCTCCATATACCGGACTTCTTACGAGCTTGGTCTACAAGCGTCAATTCTCAAGCAAGACCTTATTGTTGTAAGGCTGTATAGACTTTTTGTGACCGGTCTTCGTTAAATTTTCCAACACAGCGAAGAGCGTTTTTGAAAATATAAATGGTATATTTTTTGTGCTCCGCCGGAATTCAAATCCACAACCCTCCATTTACGAGTCCGAAGTGTTGCCACTGGACTACGGACCGGTCCAAGAAATGCCAACGACACGCGGTGTACCTGAGCGGTCACCCATCCAAGTAGCATCCGCGCCTAATGTTGCTTAACTTCGGTGATTTGATGAGAACCGGTTTTTTCAACATGGTAACGTCGTTGACATGGCTATATACAGGCACTTTACCCACCTCCACCCACCAAGTTCATACAACTCATGCGGAGTCGCTTCACTTGGTGATACTTCACTTGCAATGTTGTTTTGGCGGCGGAAGGCCTTCCCGTTGAAGTTAATCAGCTAAAGTTACTCTACTCAAGAAAGGAAAAAGAGAATCCTCAAATCAGGGGCTAACGCATGACTCTAAGAAGTCCCACCCTCCCCAGAATGTCGAGGTTACTGAAGCTAATGTGCCTGACGGGGCTGTATAGACTTTTGTGACAAATCTTCGATAAATATTCCAACACAGCGAAGAAATGTTATTTTTTTGTGCTCCGCCGGGATTCGAACCCACGACCTTCCATGTACGAGTTCCTAAGCGTTACCACTAGACTACGGACCAGTCACGCGATAATCGTAAAAGTGCCAGCTTATGGATTCTTATCCTTATATATTAAGTGTGGTATCCATGCGTGCCTAGTTCGTTAGAGCGGCTGCAGGTGGACTGAGACGGCTGGGTGAACCTTTCTAGCGGAAGCCGGGCTTTTAACGGATCCGGCGTTACTTTCCGCGAGCAACGGCCGGGTAACGGATCGTTACGAACGGCTGACATCACGCGGGGCTTCCGCCGGGGTACGTGAGGGGGGGCAGGGGGCTCAAACGCAGTGGGGTAGTCGATTTATCCATTATTTCAGTGTACTATAATCTATAATCTAAGTTTTTATAATTTTTACAAAGTAAAAATTAACAAAGATTTTATATTCAATGCATTCCCACAAGGAGACACGTGTAAGTTCGCGTTTAAACATGCCGCATGTGAACCTACAATATAAAACACAATCTCAAATGAACATTAGTTCTGCAAGTCTTGCCGACCTTTCCTGAAACAAGGGTGACATTTACAAAGTTGAATTCAACTTCAAAAATAATCAAGTATGTCTGATATCCTTAAAGAGGATTCCAAACCACTGTCTCCCGATCTTGGACAACGTCTCTCATCCTAACCATGAACACTTGAATCTTCTCGGTGTTTCTCTCTCATCAGAGTTAAAATACCATGATGCTATTGAGTCTCGCACAACTTCCGCTTTCCGGCGACTCGGCATATTATACAGAGCCCGTAGGTTTTTACTTCAGCCCAGTTATTGACTTTGTATAAATCCCAAATCCGCCCATTATTGAGTATGGCAGCCATCTCTGGTCTTCTATGTCCAAGAAGTTGAGTGGCCAACTTGATTCTGTGCAAAGGAGGGCAGTGAGGTTGATCAATGATCCTTCTCTGACATCCGATCTGCAGCCGCTCCAGCACAGAAGAAAAGTGTAACGCACAGTCTTTTTTATCGATATTACCAAGGAGCTTGTTCTAATGAGCTCCATTCATTAATCCCTCCCCCTCGCTTTTCAGAAAGGGAAACTCGTAGTACGACTCTCATTCATCCCTTTGCAGTCGATCTCAAAACTATGAGAACTTGGCGTTTTCATGACTCACTCCTTTGCCAAACTGCCCGTTTATGGAATGATCTTCCAGTATCTGTGTTCCCTTCCCAATTGAATCCGGTTTTATTCAAAACCAACATCAATCGCCACTTCCTTGCAGCGCCTCACGACAGAACCAAGAACTCAAGCAACACCTCTGCGGCACCCTTCCAGGGGGACATAGACCTCCAAGGCTCTCAAGAATTGGGGAGTCTCCCGCAAAGGATTCCTTAAAAAAATAAAAAAAGTGAACCATTTTTTTTACAGTATGGGTGGTCAGCCTCATTCTGACCCATAAGTCAAGAAATCCCCTTTCTGTAAACACGTTTTTTTGAGCATAATTATAGTAGGATTATTTATTTAGAACGCTCAATTTTGGTGTAAACCACACCTCAAAGGCCCTCGGCAAGCTTTGTCGCCACTGTAGAAAGCGCCAGTTTTTTTAAAATAAATTATTATAGGAAAAATAACCGCATTCCCAGTTTTCGTACGACACACTGGTAGGTACAGTACACTTCCAAAAATTGCTCATGTGAAATTATTGTTAAGTAAATAACAAATACTCGTACTATAAATGTACTAAGAAAATAGACATTCAATTATGTACCTCCTGGAAGCTTTTTGTTCTGGAAGGTTTTAGCAAAATTGGCTTCTAGCAACTACTGTCTTTAGGAGTATAAAGGGCTGCAAGCGGCTCGCAAGAGTCAGTCCATATACTCGTACGTCGCTCTGCTTTTGAACAAGAAAGACATTAAAGAATAAAGACCAACTGTGAAATAAATATAAAGCGTTAAACCATAAATGTCTTCTTCTTCTTCAGCTTGTTTTAGGACTAGGTCCTGTTTATTCTCGGGTTCACGGACGACCACCAAAGAGGTGGAAGGACAGCTGGACATCCGCGTCCCAGGAGTGAACCATAAATGTGAATTGTAAAAAATAAATATATATTTGTAAATAAATCTAAGTGTAAAATAAATATCCATGAAAGAAGACCAGTACCCTTTGTACGAGTTGCAAAACTTGAGTAATGTAAATTTACGGCAATTATTAAATAGTGATTTCCCCCAAAATCTGCCCTTTTTGTTTGTTTGAACTTGATTTTCTTCATCACTGTAACTCTTTTGCTAAGACCACAAAGTGTAAGAAACAAAAACGGCAGATTTTGGGGAAAATCACTATTTGATACTTTCCGTAAACTTTACTTTACTCAAGTTTTGCAACTCGTACTAAGGGTACAGTTTGGTTCATTTAAAAACGTTTGAACCCTAAAAACACAACATTATGTTTGTTGGAGATAGGACAAACAAGCACTATGGGGACGTTTTTTTACAGGAAAAGTTCCGTCTCTGTGGCGGAAAAACGGGCCCAGTTTGACGGTGTGTCCGTATACGCCCGGACTTCCGGCCTAACTTGATTTGTTAAATTTGCCTTTGGACCAAAGTCAATTTCCGGTCGCTTGTTAAAGCGCGCCAAAAAAATGAAAAAAGCCAGACAAAATTCAGGAAACTGCATGGGTCTGTGATCTAAGTTGCCGTAGATATTATATAATAAATTAGGTCGGATGTGAGTGGACTGTAGAAAAAAAAATCTGTGTAGCTTATAGGTTGGTATGCAGTTGACCACCTATCAAGATTAGATTAGATAGTAATCTAATCTAATCTGAGTTGCAAAGATATGTTACATTGGAGATTCACATTTCATGCATTTTCACAACCAGACACGTACCAGTTCACGCTTGCGCATGCCGCATGTGAACCTACAACATAAAAACCAAATCTCAAATGGACATACACCCTACAACTCTTGCCGTCCTTCCCTGAGACAGGGGTGACGTTGTGCAAAGCGAACCATTTTTACAGCACGGGTGGTCAGCCGCATACCTACCGAATATTGGTAATATTTGTATGAAGACCTGTCATTCCAAGATGGCAGCAAATAAACAAATAATTAGTCTTCATACAAATATTACCGATATTCGGTAGGTAGGAATGCCCGTGGTGATGAGACTTCCAGCCCTGTACTGTCATTGATTCGAAAAAAACAAGATTTAAAAAAAAATGGAACGAGTGCAGGATTTGTTTGTAATGTGATGGCACCTTTTGTTGGACCTTAAGGTGTGAATGCACGTTCCGATGAGCAGGTCCTCGCTTATCGCACGATTACACTCGCCCCGAGAGGTCAGGATCGCCAGAAGGGGTCGGCGGTGCCAAAAAAGGTCAGGATGGCCAAAAAAGGTCAGCCGGCGACACTGAGGGTCATGCGTGAAAGCATGTCAGGACACTTGTTGGAAAATAAAAGTGAAATTGTGAAAAAAACGATTGGGTTGAAAAAAAACATGTGATCTGTGCGCAGAGTATAAAAAAGTGCGAAAACTCTTAATTAGATAGAAAATGTATGAAATATACTTCAGCGCCTCTAGTGAGTGATTAAGTTTTGATACATTTTCTTATTTCCACGAACGATTATTCCTTGACTTATAGGTTGGTATGAGACTGACCACTCGTTCTGTAAAAACTGGTTCACTTTGCCGATGTCACCCCTGTGTCAGGGAAGGTCGGCAAAAGTTGCAGGGCTTATGTTCATTAATTGAGGTTTGGATTTTATTTATAAGGACACATTCAGTATTTGTAAGCGCAAACTACACGTGTTTGTTTGTGGGTATGCATTTGATATGAGCTTTTAATGTTAATATATCTTTGCAACTTAGATTATAGATTATTATAGGGGAGTTTACTAATGTTTTATATTCGGATTATACCTACTGTTGAGAGATGAAAAAAACTAAGAAATTAATCAGCTAATCTTCGCATTGACGTGTTCTGTAGCGACGACCAAGCTCGCAGAGGGCTCTTTAGAGGTTTGGTTAATACAAAAACAGCGCAAATATATGCGTCTTAAAACATGAACATATGAGATTATCTCGGCAAAAAAAGCCACTGCGTTCGGCTGAGACTGGAGCCAAATCAAGGATTGAAAAACCTATAAGAAGAGTTAACACAATATTTGGAGAGCGTGCATTTGCAGTTGCTGGCCCTCTGGCCTGGAACCACCTGACACATCATGTGAGAGAGCTAGAGGACCATGGAAAGTTCCGGAATGCACTGAAGACAAGCAAATTTCTGGCATCGTTTGCACCAGCGCCCTTGGAGTGACTACATCACGAAACGGCGCTATAAAGAAATCATCAACTCATCATCATCATCATCATCATTATACTCACGGATGACTTGACCGGTCCGTAGTCCAGTGGCAACACTTCTGACTCGTAAATGGAAAGTTGTGGGTTCGAATCTCGACTTAGATCAAAAAAAAATACCATTTATATTTTCAAATATGCTCTTTGCTGGGTTGAAAAAATCATTAAACCTTTACCAAAGACTAGTCACTGAAGGTTCATCCAGCCTTACAGCAATTGGGTCTTGCTTGAGAATCGACGCTTTGTAGCGACAAGCAAGCTCGTAAAAAGTCCAGTTGATAGCTCATTTGGTAGAATGCTTGCATTTCATGCCGAGAGCAAAGGTTTTCGGTCCCCACCGAGGGTGTCAGAAAGTATCTCCCGTTTCGATGTCTATTTGAAACCCAAAAATACTGGCAAGGTTATTCAGCCTTCACAAGAATGAGAACCAGCCTCTCTAGGAGCTTGCTTGAGTATTGGCGCTTTGTAGCGATGACTAATAATAAGCCTCCGCGAGCTTGGTCGTCGCTGTAGAAAGCGCCAATTCTCAAGCAAGTCCCAATCGTAGTAAGGCTGGTCTTTGGTAAAGGTATATGAATTTTTCACCCAGCGAAGAGCATATTAAAAAATATAAATTGTATTTCTTTTGTGCTTCGCTGGTATTCGAACCCACAACCTTCCATTTACGAGTCAGAAGTGTTAACCGCTAGACTACGGACCGGTCCAAGGTCGTAAACACCTCTGCGGCACTACAACAAGTGTCATAGATCCCTAGAGTCTCTTTTATCTCGCACAGGATTTCTGAAAAAAAAAATACTCGGAGACTTGTAACTTAATTAACACTATCCCAATGCTTTAAAAAAAACTCGTTTCTCATTGACTTCCCTACATACTTGGTTTGAGTCTGTTTTACACAAAGAGAGTTATTTTTTCAGGATGTCCGTTACATAGAGCGAGGTGGCACATTGTTAGACAGTGTTCTCGGTCTGTGTTTTGTGCATTGACTTATGATATCTGTGGACTAGAAATTATTTTAACGAAAATATACAATATTGTTATGTAAATATGCAATATAAATGTTAAAATAAGTATAGGTATTAGTTATAGCTAATAGGATTGTTTATTGTATTGGTGGGTAGAATTGATGATTGTGTGTAAATAGAGAAGTCACTAGATTACTTTAATTATGTATGTGCTTCGAGAACAGTCTAGCAAAAATGTGTTCTCAACAGTTCCATCTTCTTAGTATAAAAAGGGTGCAAGTTGCTCGCACTAGGCAGTCAGTCATCTGCGAGCTTCACCAATACATCAAACAAATTCGACTAGTGAACTAAAATCAGTGTAATGAAATAATTGAGAGTGTCTTTGTAAAAATAAATATAAACGTGTAAAATAAATAAGTAAAAAGAAGAGTAGTGTTTTATTTGAAAGTATCCGAACCAAAAGTCATAACAATATATTATATCTGTTTCATGGCTGATGAATGGAATATCCAGAGTCATAATAAAAGGAGAGCCTGTATGAAGAAGGTTATGCCTCTGGAGGAAATGAAAAAAGTATGTAAGGACAGAAAGAAATGGCGGTTGATCTGTGATGTTGGCGGCTAGGGTTTTTTAAACAAGATTTTTTTCTGTTAGTTTTTGATGCCCATACAATAATTTGTTGATTTTAAAAATGTAACTTGTTGTGTATGTTTCTTCACTTATAGGTTGGTATGAGGCTGACCACCCATGCTGTGGTTTATGAATATTCACATTGAAAATATTAAATACTGACATCAATTTTTATCCTTAGTATGTAAGTGAAATTATCTTGATATTTTTGTGTGCTTTTTTTATCACATTGTATTACGCTTACACCGGTAATGGGGTGCAATATGATTTCTTCTTTTGTTAATTTGCCTAATGTGCTATTTTTATGTTGTGCCTGTTGGTGTATGATGGTGAATAAATAAATAAAAAATAAATAAAAAATCAATTTTGGCGATCACAATATTTATAACGCGTGTTATCTGTCAACTTTAGCTATTTCCGGTATAATCGGCAGCCATTATTTGCAATGGTACCATGTACCAACATTCAAGATTTTTTTTTCGTTCTGTCGAGTTTTTTTATTCATATGGAAATGCAACTGTGAAGTTCTTCCTTCCTTATCTTACTAATGACCATTTTTTTAAGCAGTTGAGACAGATATACCTAAGTAAGATTGTAATTTATAGATAAATTAAATAACTTTTATTTTATGAAAACATATATTTGTGTAGAATTTAAGACAATTGAAGTTGCTTATTATATTTTATAGGAAACTACAATCACGTCGTTTAATTATTTTTACAATCTTATCGACTTGCACGCGCACCGTCCGGCAAAATGGCTAATGGCTGTTCACCAGAAAGTAGGTAAATACCTGAGTGCCGACCGAGCGCTACAGATAAACAAGAATACCTATTAAAGGAGCTTAATACGTAGTTGTAATTCCTTTACATATATATGTCTATTTTCGTTAGAAGAATTTCTTTCAATGGTCTGTGATCATTAAACGGCGCTCACCAAATAAATCATCCTAATAATAATATTATTATATTATCATAGTATGTATCAATCATTGACTAATAACATCTGTGGACAAGTAGTTATTTTAACGAAAATAGACATATATATTTGTCTCAACTTACTTACGAAAATGGCCATTAGTTAGAAAGAGAACAAAGAACTTCACAGTTGCATTTTCGTTTGTACACAAAACTCAACACAGCCCTAAAAATAAAATCTTGAATGTTGGTACCATTGCAAAAAATGGCTGCCGATTTGACCGGAAATAGCTAAAGTTGACAGATAACACGCGTTATAAATATTGTAATCGCCAAAATTGATGCCAGTATTTTATATTTTCAAAGTGTATAATCTTATTTTAATTTTATCACTCATTTCATGATAACCATTGTGATATTTAATGCGTTATATTTGTAATTGTTGCCGCCGTACATTCGGGGTACCACTGCAACGTTTGACACATGAGGAGCGCAACAGGGAAAAAGTATGAACCAATTCAGTACTTTAGTTACCGCTCCCCTATATTATAACTCCATGGTATCAATGCAGTACCGGCAAGTTTCCACTCCTCTACGTTGTTACTCGATGTTCTTGCGCGTTTGCGCCCGCGGCTGATCTGACTTGACACACTTGCAGACCCTTTCAACACTGCTGCCACAGTCTGAGCTCACTTCACTGTGTCCTCCACTGACGGCTGCATACAACAAAAGGAAAAAGAAAGTGTGACACTATTTTGGAACTAAATCTTAATCTAAATCGAAGTTGCAAAGATATGTTTCATTTGAGATTCATATTAATAATAAATAATAATAAATTTGGAAAATTTCTTTAGCGCCGTACTGTGATCAATCACCTCAAGGGCGCTTTACATACATAGTTGTAAAAGCAGGAAAACATAATTAACATTAACCTAAACTTACGCACAAAACAAATATTAAAGTGGCAAATAAAAAACATTTCAACAGAATATAAAATCAAAAGTACCTACAATAAATTACAGCAACGCCTGACAAAAACAAAAAATCAAATCAAATTATATCTACTACATCAATTTCAAAAGACCAAACAAAAATACAATCAAAGTAATTCCAAATTATACAGTTATAGTAGAGCTACTGTTCAGAAATTTCATAAAATTTAAAAAAAAGGTGTGTCTTCAGGCCTCCCCTGAAACTAATTAAATGCATTCCCATAAGCAGGCACGCCTAATTTGCGCTAACATAATATGCTGCATGTGGACCTACAGTATAAAAAACCCAATCTCAAATGAACACAAGCCCTGCAAACGAAGCCGACTTTCCCTGTTACAGGGGTGACATTGGCAAAGTGAACCATTTTTTACAGTATGGGTGGTCAGCCTCATACCAACCTATAAGTCAAGAAAACATTTTTCAAAATCACCCATGTTTTAAACAAGCGTTGGCAAGAGTTGCAGGGATTGTGTAAATTTGAGATTTGGTGTTTTATATTGTTACGAACTATGGATTCGTAGTACGTGCACCTAAGCACGCTGGTGTGTGTCAAACAATTTGGAAGTGTTTCGAAAAATCCATTATATATGTAATATGTGGAATAATATATGGATATATATAATATATGTCGTGGAAGAGGAAGACCGAGAAAGGTATGGATGGATTAAATTTTCGAAATAGCGAGTGAATGGGATATCCAGAGTCATAATAAAAGGAGAGCTTGTATGAAAAAAGTTATGACTCTGGATGAAATGAAAGAAGTATGCAAGGACAGAAAGAAGTGGCGGCTAATCTGCAATGCTGATTTGTAATGTTGGTTTATTAGCTTGCTACATTTTTTGCATAAGACATTTTTGACTTTTTTTGTATAGATTTATTTTTAAGGTTTTGTTGTTTTCTTATACTTAAATGTTATTTATCACTCGTATTCCTTGACTTATAGGTTGGTATGAGGCTGACCACCCATACTGTAAAAAATGGTTCACTTTGCCAATGTCACCCCTGTTTCAGGGAATGTCGGCAAGAGTTGCAGGGCTTATGTTCATTTGAGGTTTGGATTTTATTTGTAAGTACACAATCAGCATTTGTAAGCGCGAACTACACGTGTTTGTTTGTGGGCATACATCTGAGAGCTTTGAATGAATATATCCTCGCAACTTAGATTATAGATTATTATTATAGATATCGAACACGCAAGAATCGTCTCTAGCGTACATATATATACAAGCAAAGATTCTGCGGGGAGCCAGAATCGCTTGAAACATTGAAACGCGAAGACATAAGCTAACAATAGAGTACCTACTCCTCATCAAAACATATGTATGGAGTATCTTGATGTACGGCTGCGAGACATGGTGCCTATCCAAAAGGGATAAACGGAGACTAGAGGCTTTCGAGATGTTGTCATATAGAAGACTACTAGGAATTTTCTGTAACATACACGCAAACACGTTTTGACTTTATTCTTTTTAAGAACTACAAGTATAATAAACGTATTTCAATGTAATTCGAAGAAAGTATGTAGGTAGGTATATAATATTTAAATTTTCTTTGCATTCCTTTTGTATTTCATTCGGGGGAGCACAATTATCCATTGTGGCAGCACCGCGTCCGCCATTTTCTCTGTGACGTCACTCACAAACTGTGCTATGCGCACGCCGCACTTGCGTTTCGCCTCCCTTGTGACGGGCTTTGCACACGTCATTCCTCCGTATAAATACCTACCGTAACTAAAACTTTACTGTACGTTATGCAACCTCGTTTCCCCCACGTCCGGTCAACTTTATTTTTAGCTTTTGCAACACTTTAAAAATGTACAGTTTGTTATGCTAATATATACATACCTACATACAATTTTAATTCACAGAAAATCTTTCATATAGATAAAAATTTAATTTAGAAACATAACATTTGACCAACGACGTTACCATGTTGAAAGCACCGGTTCCCATAGATCACCGAAGTTAAGCAACATTGGGCGGGGATTGTACTTGGATGGGTTACCGCTCAGGTACACCGCGTGTCGTTGGCATCTTGGACCGGTCCGTAGTCCAGTGGCAGCAGTTCGGACTCGTAAATGGAAGGTTGTGGATTCGGATCCCGGCGGAGCAAAAAAAAAATCATTAAAATTTCGAATGTGCTCTTCGCTGGGTAGAAAAATTCATAAACCTTTACCAAAGACCGGTCACTGAAAGGTCTATCCAACCTTACAACAACTGGGTCTTGCTTGAGAATTGGTGCTGTCTACAGCGACGATCAAGCTCGCAGAGGGCTCTTGAGGTGTGATACACACAAAAACAGCGCTCACCAAATAAATCATCCTAATATTATTATTAACATTGAGGTCTGAACATTTTTTAATTTGGAACTTTTTTCTCGCCGAGCATACGTCAGGCTTTGAACGTTATCTTTCTTTGAACGCAAGCGTTTTACCAGCTGTGCATTAGATCGTTCTTTTCTCAACTTACTTTTTATTAACAACTGAGGGACGATAAGCTCTAGGTCGAAGAATAACTTCTTGGTTGAAGAACCTGAGATCATGGTTTGTCAGAAGCACAAGATGCCTCTTTCGTGCAGCAGCATCGAAGACGCAAATTGCTTATATGATCGCCAATCTTCTTGGAACAGGAACAATTACAAGAAGAAAAGATTTTCCTTGACTTATAGGTTGGGATGCCACCCATGCTGTAAAAATGGTTTACTTTGCCAATGTCACCCCTGTTACAGGGAAGGACGGCAAGAGTTGCAGTTGCAGAGTTGCAGAGTGTTATCGGCACTAATTCCACAGACAAAAAAAAATATGTAAAAACTCATTTAACACCGAAGCACGTCCGCGAAGACAACGAAGACCGCCGCGGCGCTTTGATAACTCGCCTTGAGGATGCTTTCTGCTCGTGAAGGCGAAACGTCGGCAGATGTAGGAGCTGCAAATAGGACATGACCAAACCCGAAAAAACACAAAAAAACGGTTTGTTAATTAAACAACTGGGTTGCTTTGGAAAAGAAAAACTAATAATATTTTTTATAAATTCAATAGAAAAAAAAAAGCTTTAATTCAATTTTATTTATTTTTTGCTCAAACGTTTTCGCCTATTAAGGCATCTTCTGTGTCATGTTCTATGCTCCTGAAGATGCCTTACTAGGCGAAAACGTTTGAGCAAAAAATAAATAAAAGTGAATTAAAACCTAGTTTTTTCTATTGAATTAAAAAAAATACAATGGACTTTCACTGTGTTATCAAAATGTGAAAACTAATAATATGTTGCCACAAAAATGTGCAACGTTTGCTCTCCGAGAAAAATCCAATTCAAAGTTTTATGCTGAGTCTATTGACAGTGTGCAAAAAAAAATTGAATCAATTTGACTTTCGCGCGTAACAGTTGGCTGTCCTGACTTGCCGAATAAAAAATGGCGGCGCCTAACTTTATCTTTCACGTCCTGGCAGCCCCGAGGCGCTCAAACGACCTGCTAATTGAGGCATTTTTTGCCACTGGCAAGTATAATATTCATTTTTTTTCCTGCAGGCTTACCACACGCATGCGAATAAATCAGTCGGACCCGCAAATGACGGGAAAAAAGGCGCGAAATGATATTGGTCGTTAGGCGGGTGCTTTTTTTTTTCTTGCTGCTGTCTATGGTTTTACACGTTTGGGTATTTATAATTTTGATTAGGTGATAATTAAATCAGGCAATATTTCTAATGGAGAAAATAAAGACTACATGGGGAAGAACAAGGAATGTCAGTTGAAGAAAATTATGAGTAAATCAAAATTTTAAATTTGAAATCATGGTTATTATATATCCTGTTGAAAGAACCGGAAATACCACCGGTGTGAAGACAGCCTGACAGGTGCTAGCCTGACAGCTGGGGAAATCTGGGGATGTAAACGAAAAAACCCGTTTCCCTAAATGTATGGATTATTTTTTTTTTAGAGAAAAAATTATATTGTAACAATTTATAGGTATAAAAACATTTAAAGACCAAATGCGTTCACAAATAAACTTAATTAATCTTTCGCAAACAAAAATATACACGAAAAGGCGTATCCTTCACATATTCATAAAGCTTTGTAAATGCCTTTATGTCAACTGTTTGTGAAAAACGAAATCATAGACTGTATTTTTTTACGACTGATTATGTTGACTAGGGATGTATTCAAGCATAATCAGCAATAAAATTTGGGAGATTCTACCCAAACCATAGAGAAAAAAATTGTCGAAATTTTCATAGTCATATGAAAAATCATATTTTCTGCGATGGAAGATTGTGAAAAAACGAAAACATAGACTGTACTTTTTTACGATTGATTATGTTAATTAGGGATGTATTCAAGCATAATCAGAAATAAAATTTGGGAGATTCTACCCAAGCCATAGAGAAAAAAAATGTCGAAATTTTCATAGTTATATGAAAAATCATATTTTTGCGATGTAAGATTGTGAAAAAAGTAAATCATAGACTGTATTTTTTTACGACTGAATTTGTTGACTAGGGATGTATTCAAGCATAATCAGCAATAAAATTTGGGAGATTCTACCCAAGCCATAGAGAAAAAAATTGTCGAAATTTTCATAGTCATATGAAAAATCATATTTTCTGCGATGGAAGATTGTGAAAAAACGAAATCATAGACTCTATTTTTTTACAATTGATTATGTTAACTAGGGATGTACTCAAGCATAATCAGTAATAAAATTTGGGAGATTCTACCCAAGCCGAAGAGAAAAAATTATGGGGATGCTTTCGAAATTGAAAGCCGTATGAATCCAGTTGGAATCTAACTTATCATAAATATTTTATTTTATTTTATTTTATTTAATCAAAAAAACCATTACCATTTATTAAAAAAGAACAGTCTGTGAGCTGTGAGTTCGCGTTCTGTAAGAACAAGATCATCGTCATCATCATACTCCCCGCTGAAGAAGCCCATCGTAGGAATGGTCGAAACGTCCGAAAGCTCCAGCTCCCACAGACCACGGTTACCGATCCCGGAAAATATCACTCTATCAAAAATAGACCGTTCTTTATTATATATGGTAATGTTTTTTTTTATTAATTTAAATATAAAAAAAGTTAAATTCCAACTGGATTCACACGGCTTTCAAACTGGAAAGCATTCCCATAATGAAATTAGATAAATTTTTAATATTTTGGATCGTTGGTGCATTAACTCTGTAAAAATTTATCTTTTCTTTAGTTATTCAAACTCTGTTTCATTTTTTTAAGTTTTAGACACAAACGTTTTCGATTACGCAGTAATCATCATCAGGTGGTAAAAATTATCGTTGTATATTTTTGAACATTTTCTTCTCTATGGCTTGGGAAGAATCTCCCAAATTTTATTGCTTAATATGCTTGATTACATCTCTAGTTAACATAATCAATCGTAAAAAAATACAGTCTATGATTTCATTTTTCACAATCTTCCATCGCAAAAAATATGATTTTTCATATGACTATGAAAATTTCAGCATTTTTTTTCTCTATGGTTTGGGTAGAATCTCCCAAAATTTATTGCTCAATATGCTTGATTACATCTCTAGTTAACATAATCAATCGTAAAAAAATACAGTCTATGATTTCGTTTTTTCACAATCTTCCATCGCAAAAAGTATGAAATTTCATAAGACTATGAAAATTTCAGCATTGTTTTTCTCTATGGCTTGGGTAGAATCTCCCAAATTTTATTACTCAATATGCTTGATTACATCTCTAGTTAACATAATCAATCGTAAAAAAATACAGTCTATGATTTCGTTTTTTCACAATCTTCCATCGCCAAAAGTATGAAATTTCATAAGACTATGAAAATTTCAGCATTGTTTTTCTCTATGGTTTGGGTAGAATCTCCCAAAATTTATTGCTCAATATGCTTGATTACATCTCTAGTTAACATAATCAATCGTAAAAAAATACAGTCTATGGTTTCGTTTTTTCACAATCTTCCATCGCAAAAAATATGAAATTTCATATGACCATGAAAATTTCAGCATTTTTTCTCTCTATGGCTTGGGTAGAATCTCCCTAATTTTATTGCTTTATATGCTTGATTACATCTCTAGTTAACATAATCAATCGTAAAAAAATACAGTCTATGATTTAGTTTTTTCACAATCTTCCATCGCAAAAAATATGATTTTTCATATGACTATGAAAATTTCAGCATTGTTTTTCTCTATGGCTTGGGTAGAATCTCCCAAATTTTATTGCCTAATATGCTTGATTACATCTCTAGTTAACATAATCAATCGTAAAAAAATAAAGTCTATGATTTCGTTTTTTCACAATCTTCCATCGCAAAAAATATGATTTTTCATATGACTATGAAAATTTCAGCATTTTTTTTCTCTATGGTTTGGGTAGAATCTCCCAAATTTTATTGCTCAATATGCTTGATTACATCTCTAGTTAACATAATCAATCGTAAAAAAATACAGTCTATGATTTCGTTTTTTCACAATCTTCCATCGCAAAAAATATGATTTTTCATATGACTATGAAAATTTCAGCATTTTTTTTCTCTATGGCTTGGGTAGAATCTCCCAAATTTTATTGCCTAATATGCTTGATTACATCTCTAGTTAACATAATCAATCGTAAAAAAATAAAGTCTATGATTTCGTTTTTTCACAATCTTCCATCGCAAAAAATATGATTTTTCATATGACTATGAAAATTTCAGCATTTTTTTTCTCTATGGTTTGGGTAGAATCTCCCAAAATTTATTGCTCAATATGCTTGATTACATCTCTAGTTAACATAATCAATCATAAAAAAATACAGTCTATGATTTCGTTTTTTTACAATCTTCCATCGCAAAAAATATGATTTTTCATATGACTATGAAAATTTCAATTTTTTTTTCTCTATGGCTTGGGTAGAATCTCCCAAATTTTATTGCTGATTATGCTTGATTATGTTACTAATTAACATAATCAGTAGTAAAATTGTAGTGTCTATGTTTTAGTTTTTTCAATAATTTGCATTTTACTAAAAGTGCTCTAGTTATTGATTACCGAGATTTTTATTACATATTATTTAATTTTGTAGTAGATTATTGTATAATTATTCATTTGGTATAGTTTTATAAGTACTTTTTATTGTTTTATTGCTTTTTAATTAAGTTTAAATTATTTATTTTTTAATACGGGGAATTTTTGTTCAACCGTCAGGCCATCCCAACTGTCAGGCTGGCACCTGTCAGGCTGTCTTCACACCGGTGGAAATACCGTCATAAACAGTGATAGCGACTGTTGTTGCATTACAAATCATTAGTAGATTATCTTTTTATTTTTGCTGACATATTCCTTGTTTTTCCCCTGTGGTCTTCAAATGTTCTTAAGTAATTATGTTTTCCTCTTCTGACCAAATTTCCAATTCTAATTGAATTTTCCTTGACTTAAAGGTTGGTATGAGGCTGACCACCCATACTGTACAAAATGGTTCACTTTGCCAATGTCACCCCTGTTTCAAGGAAGGTCGGCAACAGTTGCAGTTGTTCATTTGAGATTCGAGTTTTTATGTTGCAGGTTCCCATGCGGCATGTGTTAGCGCGAACTTTTACGGGTCTGCTTGTGAAAATGCGTTTAATATTATATTAATCTTAAATGTAATATACATATTATCTTAGCAGCTTAGATTGAGATTCAAGTTATCAATATTAATGTGTATTTTTGTGTAGTATTTATCAGTGACATTTTATAAAAAATATGAAATTTATGGTTCCATATTTGAACTACAAGTATCAAAGAAATGCTGTGAGCTAACAAAATTTCCCTGACTATCGGGAATTTTCTATCGATGACGGATATTTTGAACGCTAAGACCTCATCAGATTTTTATTTATTTTATTTTATATAAAGACGCCAACAGAACAAAAGAGTTGCACATACACAAAACACATAATACAAATACATAAGTATCTCCAATGCTCCAATAATAGGCATCTATCGCATATACATATTTTAACAATATGAATGTTTTGAACAGTTACAGTACAATGAGTAGGTATAGCGGCATTAACGGGAGTAGGTATATATATTAAATTAAAATTATCAATGCCAACAAAAAAATCCGCTTATTGCAGTTTTAAGTGAATCTATATCTAACTGGAAAATATATCAATATCAGGAATTATATTACCTTACATCACATTGCAGTTTCCCCTTTTGTCAGACACACGCTGACCCTCATATGTGGAAGCAAAAAGAGGATAAAGAATGGCGTCCTCTGGGATGAAAAAATCCCCGTCGTAGGGATAAAAAATAAATAAAAGACTTATATTGTACGTTGAACGATTGGCGCGCCGGTTTTTGCAGAAAAAAAGCAAAAATCACTTCATTTCAGTAGCGATTCCCCCTTAAATTCAAACAGTGCTATTCTTTGACATTTTAGTCGTCGGTTGAGCCCGCGCTTTGACAAACTAATGATGCCTGGGCTGGACGTTAAGATGCTCAGAATCACTTTGCATGTTTGTAAATTTAAAATCCTCGAGCCCTAAACCCTCACGGCTATAATCTTTCAGTGATTTCTGAGCCTGCTTTGCTTTGTGTAAACACTTGGGAAAGTGTAGCTTCACGGGAGGGCCTTCTGCCACTCGCATCTTACATAACTTTTGCATGCGAGTCCTGTGACACATCCCCGGATGGGATGGATATACAGGGCGTGGGTCAGTGGAGGGGAGACGGACCCTGAGAGAAGGTGTTGGGCTGGACGTCTCATCACCACGGGCATTCTTACCTACCGAATTTTGGTAATATTTGTATGAAGACTAACCATCTGTCGACTTGCGGCCATCTTGGATCGACAGGTCTTCATACAAATGCATCATAGTTTGTCAAAGCGTGGGCTCAACGGACGACTAAAATGTCTTAGAATAGCACCGAAAGTTACAACGATATATCGCCACGCAACGCAAAATGCAACTAAGCTACACATATAGTGTAGCTTCTTGCTGCGTTATCGCTGAAGGGTTTCGCATGTGGCGAGTGGAACCTATTTATTTTTACAGGTACGGGAGCCAGCCTTTCGCGAACCACTTCAGATGAAGTAGGAGTTTCCCAGCTCCTGAGGTGGATGGTACTCATTCTTGTGAAGGCTTTTACAGCTCCTACATCTGCCGACGTTTCGCTTTTACGAGCAGAAAGCATCTTCAAGGCGAGTTATCAAAGCGTTGCGGCGGTCTTCGTTGTCTTCGCGGACGCGCACCGTCGTTAACTGGCTGGAAGTACGTTGCGCTGCGTTGTCCTTATCTTCCTTTGCTCTGGGGTGAAGACCGCCGCGGCGCTTTGATAACTCGCCTTGAGGATGCTTTCTCTTCGTGAAAGCGAATCGTTGGCAGATGTAAGAGCTGCAAATCGAACATGGTCAACCCCGAAAGAACACAAAAACGAATTGTTAAAATTCATATTGAAATTCTTTGGGTTTTTATGTTGCATACATAGTATGCGGCTGACCACCCATACTGTAAAAAATGGTTCACTTTGCCAATGTCACCCCTGTTTCAGGGAAGGACGGCAAGAGTTCAGGGCTTATGCTCATTTGAGATTGGGTTTTTATATTGTAGGTCCACATGCGGCATGCGTTAGCGCGAAATTATACATGTCTGCTTGTGGGAATGCATTTAATATAAATCTTAAATGATATAAATCTTTGCAGCTTAGATTAGATTAGATTAGATTTATGCTGTAGGTTTAAATACGGCAGTTGCAAGCGCGAACTTGAACGTGTCTGCTTTTGAGAATGCATATAATTTAAATTCCCAATGTAACATATATTTGCAACTTAGATAAGATTAGATTAGACATATTGTTATTTCAATACAAATTTAAAACACGAAACGATGTCATGCATGCTGCGTTTTGTCTCTTTCCTCATAATCCCTTTGGGAAGGGATTTCTTTCACACAAATCTACACTTATTTATTACATAATATTCCTCACATACTTTTGTATCCGAAAAAAAGAAGAAATATATGTATTATAGGAAAAGAAAAGTCTGAGGGATAAAGCCTCGCATTGAGGTGACGCCAAAAAAAAAAAGTTTTACAAATCGATTCGTGGCGACAGATATTGGCGTTTTGATAAATTCGATATGTATTCCCCGCCAAAATGTGTGGATAAAATACATTCTTTTATCTATGAGAAGGTATGCACTTAAAAAAAAGACACACGCAAAAAAAAAACGCAACTAAGCTACACAAATAGAGTAACTCCTTGCCTGCGTTTCCCTGAAAGGGTCGCATATGGCGCTTCGGGACCTATACATTTTTACAGGTAAGGGGGCCGGCCACACACCAACCACTTTCAGTTGAAGTGGTGGTTTCCCAGCTCCCGGGGGGGGGCTGGTTCTCATTTATTGTGAAGGCTGAGTAAACCTTCGAGATCGAATCCTTGCTCTCGGCATGGAATGCAAGCATTGACCTTTTTACGAGTTTGGTCATCGTCGGTACAATGTGCCTATTCTCAAGCAAGACCCAGTTGCTGTAAGGCTGGATGAACCTTTGGTGACCGGTCATTTGTAAAGGTTTTATGAATTTTTCAACCCAGCGAAGAGCAAATTTGAAAATAAAAATGGTATTTTTTTGTGCTCCGCCGGGATTCGAACCCACAACTTTCCCATTTAGAATCCGAAGTGCTACCACTGACACGGACCGGTCACACACAGTTTTATTTTCACAAATATATATAACAATAACTAAACAATTAAACAATAAGGAATAATACCTACAAGACATATTCTATAAAAAATGTGAAAATTAATTTTTTTAAAGCTTTACCTTAACCGCCAGCATTACAGATCAACCGCCATTTTTTCTGGTCCTTGCATACTTTTTTCATTTCATCCAAAGTCATAACCTTTGTAAGATTTTAGTAATATTTTTAATAATTTTCATTCAGCATTTCAGAAAGGGAAACTCGTAGTACGATTCTCATTCATCCCTTTGCAGTCGATCTCAAAACTATGAGAACTTGGCGTTTTCATGACTCATTCCTTTGCCAAACTGCCCGTTTATGGAATGATCTACCAGTATCTGTGTTCCTTTCCCAATTCAATCCGGTTTTATTCAAAACCAACATCAATCGCCACTTCCTTGCAGCGCCTTACGACAGAAGCAACAACACGAGCAACACCTCTGCGGCACCCTTCCAGGCTGACATAGACCCCCAAGACTCTCAAGAATTGGGCAGCCTCTCGCACAGAATTCCTTAAAAAAAATAAAAAAATAATTTACGATATTTTTCCTTTCAATATCCCTGATTTGTTTGAGTAATTTATCAGGGCCTTTGAGGGCCGTTTAATTTTCAATTTATTTTCTCATATAATTTTGTTTACCTGCTTATCCGCTTTAAACGGACCCTTTTCGGACCGCGGGCCTTTCCTTAAGGCGTGTTATAAAGCTAAATCTGGCGTTTTTGTTTCTCACACTTTATGGTCTTAGCAAAATAGTTACAGTAATGAAAAAAATCAAGCATGTTTATTATTTTTTATCTTAATTATAAAGCTTAAACAAAATATATAACTTAAGAATTGCCACCACAAAAAAATATTTAAAAAAACGCGTTTTTTTTACATTTTTAGCTTTTTTTTCGTGTGTGCTGTATTTTGGATTTTTTTTTTGCTTTTTACTTACAGAATTATACATTGTTTAGGTTCAATACTCAACATTTTTTCAATAATGTCAATAGTTTTTGAGTAAATATGGAAAAACTGTGTTCTTTGATTTAATTAAAATTTAATTCATTTAGTAGTTTCAGTTTTTCCATATTTACTCAAAAACTATTGACATTATTGAAAAAATGTTTAGTATTGAACCTAAACAATGTATAGTTCTGTAATTAAAAAGCAAAAAAAAAAATCCAAAATACAGCACACACGAAAAAAAAGCTAAAATGTAAAAAAAACGCGTTTTTTTTAAACATTTTTTGTGGTGGCAATTCTTAAGTTATATATTTTGTTTAAGCTTTATAATTAAGATAAAAAATTAATAAATATGTTTGATTTTTTTCATTACTGTAACTATTTTGCTAAGACCATAAAGTGTAAGAAACAAAATTGGCAGATTTAGCTTTATAACACGCCTTAAGGGGCGGAGCTGTTTGACTTTTAGGGACCGCATTGTTTTCATGGCAAACATTTAATATGCAGGGGATGTCAACCACATAAATTAAAACCAATAACTGTTTTAAATTATATTTCAACATTTTTTTGTAAAATGTAATTTGTTGTGTATGTTCCTTGACTTATAAGATTGTCAACGACGATACCATGTTGAGAGCACCGGTTCTCATCAGATCACCGGTTCTCATCAGATCACCGAAGTTAAGCAACATTGGGCGCGGATAGTACTTGGATGGGTGACCGCTCAGGTACACCGCGTGTCGTTGGCATTTCTTGGATAGGTCCGTAGTCCAGTGGCAACACTTCGGACCCGTAAATGGAAGGTTGTGGATTCGAATCCCGGCGGAGCACAAAAAGAAAACCATTTATGTATATTTCCCAATGTGCTCTTCGCTGGTTGAAAAATTCATAAACCTTTACCAAAGACTGGTCATTGAAAGGTCCATCCAACCTTACAACAACTGCTTGAGAATTGGCACTTTCTACAGCGACGACCAAAGGCTATTGAGGTGTGATACACACAAAAACAGCGCTCACCAAATAAATCATCCTAATAATATTATTATTATGTCGTGCATAATAATCTTATCTAATCTAAGTTGCAAAGATATGTAATATTGCGGATTCACATTATATACATTCTCACAAGCAGACACGTACAAAATTGCGCTTGCGCATGCCGCATGTGAACCTACGACACAGAAACCCAAATTTCAAATGGACATACACCTTGCAACTCTTGCCGCTCTTCCCTGAACCAGGTGTGACATTAGCAGAGTGAACCATTTTCTACAGCATGGTTTATCAGCCGCATACCAATCTATAAGTCAAGGAGCATACACAACAAATTACATTTTAGAAATAAACAAATAGTAACATGGATAAACATTGAAAAACAAATACAAAATTGTACTTTAAAATTAAAAAAAAAAAAAATTTTTTGAGAAACCCCAGCCCTAGGCGCCAAAATTACAGATCAACCTCCAATTTCTTTCTGTCCTTACATGCTTCTTTCATTTCATCCAGAGTCATAACCTTCTTCATACAAGCTCTCCTTTTATTATGTTTCTGGATATTCCATTCATACTAACTTGACGCATTTTGTTTTCCTTGTTCCAGAGTTGGTCTCGTTGAAGCAGCGCGGCCAGAACCACCTGTCCAGGTCCAGAGCTTCCCTCGGGTCAGAGCTAGATCTCTCCAGGAGGGCCAGGCAGAGGGACCTTCGGGGAAGGTGAGGATCTCATCTTACTTAGAAGACTCGATCGGACACCAGAAGGACATACAGCAGTTATATGGACGAGCGATCAAATAATTAGAAAACTACTGAGCCCATAGGGTTTTTATTTTGAAGGGACTTGAAAGGGACAACCATCTCAATCCACA
Source organism: Agapetus fuscipes (assembly GCA_951799405.1). Classification (NCBI taxonomy): domain Eukaryota; kingdom Metazoa; phylum Arthropoda; class Insecta; order Trichoptera; family Glossosomatidae; genus Agapetus; species Agapetus fuscipes. The sequence continues at coordinate 15,346,993 of OX637354.1, read as the reverse complement.
TCAAGAAACTCGTCTTCAAAGTGTCTTTAGTTTCCACATATAAACCCTCAGTGTACCTACACACACTTGCATCACAGTTCTCATCAAGATCACCTTCATCATCATACATCACGCTGAAGAAGCCCATCGTAGAAATGGGCGAAACGTCCGGAAGCTCAAGCTCCCACAGACCACGGCAACAGATCCCGGAAAACATCTCTCCAGCATTATGCTTATGCTAGTCTTATCTTGTATCCTGCCGCCATTCTTCTAGGGGTGGCTGGTACCTCCACACAAGTGCCTCCACTTGACTCTGTCCTTGCATACTTCTTTCATCTCATCGAATTTCATCACTCTTTTCATGCATGCTCTTCTCTTGTTTCTACTCTGTAAATTCTATTCATTCGCAATCTCACTTATCTGATCAATCCATTCTTTCTTATGTCTTCCCCTTCCACGCTTACCTATTACATTCCCTTTATGCACTCTTTTTGTCATTCGGTCTTCATTCATCCTTTCAATATGCATCCTATCACTTCTTTGAACTTTCACTTTCACGCTTTCTTTTACTCCGCATTCATTCAGAACCCATTCGTTTCTCACTCTATCTTTCAGTGTTTTTCCTGTCATACTTCTCAAATGAGCCATTTCTACGGTGCACACTTTTTTGTACTTCTATTTCATTCACCGTCCATGACTCGCTTCCATACATCAGGGTCGGCAACAATATACAATTGCATTGTTCTTCTTCTGTTTGTTCTCAGATTAAAGCTGGCAACGAGTCTCGCCTTGGCCAGCAGTGGGGAAGCTTCACTCCTGGCGCCCTCCAACCACTTGCAGTCTCTGCCCGCCGACAGGTAACTGCCGCTCCTCTCTCAACCCCGCTTTCTTATGTCAAGCTGCATCTGGAGCGGATTCCCAGTAATCATGTCGATGAATGTCGTGGTAGAGGACTCAAATCTAATCTTATCTAAGTTGCAAAGATATGTTACATTGGGGATTCACATTACATGCATTTTCACAACCAGACACGTACATGTTCGCGCGAAATCCACAGACACACAAATTTTATTTCTTATAGTCAGGACTTAGGTCAATGTTCAGATTCCTACCGCTTCTAATCTAATCTAATCTAAGTTGCAAAAATATGTAACATTATTAAAGATTCTCATTATATGCATTTTCACAAGCAGACGCGTATAAGTTCGCTCTTAAACATGCCGCATGTGAACCTAAAACATAAAAACCGAATCTCAAATGGACATACACCCTGCAACTCTTGCCGTCCTTTCCTGAGACAGGGGTGACATTGGCAAAGTGAACCATTTTATACGGCATGGTAAGTCAGTCGCATACCAAACTATAAGTCAAGGCTACCGAATATCGGTAATATTTGTGTGAAGTCTAATCAGTTGTTCACTTGTGGCCATCTTGGATTAACAGGTCTTCATACAAATATCACCGATATTCGGTAGGTAAGAATTACCGTGGTGATGAGACTTCCACCATGCTTCCACCACTGGATGACTCTACAAAAGTTAAGCGCCCTTGGTGTGACTACATCACGAAACGGCGCTATAAAGAAAGCATCAACTCATCATCATAACCATCTTTAAAAGTATCAATAACGGGGCTATTCTAAGACATTTTAGTCGTCGGTTGAACCCACGCTTTGTCAAGCTAATGATGCCTGGAGTGGAAGTTTCATCACCACGGTTATTTTTACCCTCCGAATTTTGGTAATATTTGTATGAAGACTAAACAGCTGTTCACTTGCGGCCATCTTGGATTGACAGGTCTTTATACAAATGCATCGATCATTAGTTTGTCAAAGGTGGGCTCAACGGGCGACTAAAATGTCTAAGAATACCACCGTAAGTGATCGGCCTCATACCAACTTATAGGTCAAGGAACTCAGTATCTTTTGTCGATCTGTAATGTTGGCGGCTAGGGCTCAGGTTTTTAATTATTTTTTTAATTAGAAGTAGGGATTTATAATTGTTTTGATATTTATATCAACCATTTATATTTATTGACTTATAGGTTGGATTCCTTGACTTATAGGTTGGTATGAGGCTGACCACCCATACTGTAAAAAATAGTTCACTTTGCCAATGTCACCCCTGTTTCAGGGAATGTCGGCAAGAGTTGCAGGGCTTATGTTCATTTGAGGTTTGGATTTGATTTGTAAGTACAATCAGCATTTGTAAGCGCGAACTACACGTGTTTGTTTGTGGGCATACATCTGAGAGCTTTGAATGAATATATCCTTGCAACTTAGATTATTATTATTATTATTATTATTTATTGATTACTATTTGTGAATTATGTTCCTTAACTTATAGCTTGGTATGCGGCTGACCACCCATGCTGTAGCAAATGGTTCACTTTTTTGCCAATGCCACCTCTGTTTCAGGGAAGGTCGGCAAGAGCTGCAGGCTGTATGTTCCTTTGAGATTTGGCTTTTTATGTTGTAGGATCACATGCGGCATGTGTAAGCGCGAATTCATACGTGTCTGCTAGTGAAAATGCACATAATGTTACATATCTTTACAACTTAGATTAGATTAGATAGATTAGTATTGTGTTGTTTATTTGGCAACTCGAAGGAAACTGCATATTTTATACTTTGGTAGTAATTTTAATGAACAATCAAAATTAGCGATCCTAGCGGATGAAGCAACAATTAAAGAAACGTATTCAAAAGTCCTAATCTAGCGCAAACATCCCAAATAGGTCTATCCGAATTGAGCAGAGTCAGACAAGCCGGGAAAAACCCATCCGGGGACGTCTCAATCTGCATGAAAACAAATGAACCGAATTAATTCACCCCGCCCCCTGGTCTGGACCCCTGCAACAGTAGTCCAAGGGGCCGTAGAATGGAGACCAAGAGGGGGCAGCAGCTGAAAGGAGTCCAAAACACCCGTTGGACGGAGATCAACAGGGTTGTGAGGTGGAGAACAAGGGGGTGGGAGGTAGGCTTTTAAAGACTAAACAAACGAAGGTATCTTTTAAGTGGTTAGTGGTTAGTTTGAAAGTTGCCTCAAGTCCGGTTGATAGCTCAGCTGGTGTTATAGATTGGTGTGCGGCTGACCACCCATGCAGTGGAACATGGTTCACTTTGCCAATGTCACCCCTGTTTCAGGGAAGGACGGCAAGAGTTGTAGGTTCACATGCGGCATGTGCAAGCGCGAAATTGTACGTGTCTACTTGTGAGAATGCATATAATTTGAATCCTCAATGAAACATAGCTTTTCAACTTAGATTAGATTAGATCAATGAAAGAAGTATGTAAGGACAGAAAGAAATTGCGTTTGATCTTTAATGTTGTCGGCTAGGGTTTGTTAAATTGGAATTTGTTTTCTGTTTAGTTTTGATGATATTATTATTTACTGATTTATAAAATGTAATTTGTCGTGTATGTTCCTTGACTTATAGGTTGGTATGCGGCTGACTACCCATGCTGTGGAACATGGTTCACTTTGCCAACGTCATCCCTGTTTCAAAGAGAGTTAGCAAAGGTTGCAGGGTGTATGTTCATTTGAGATTTGGGTTTATATGTAATAGATTCACATGCGGCATGTGCACTCGCGAACATGTACGACTGTACGTGTCTGCTTGTGAGAATGCATATAGTGTGAATCCCCGATGTTGCGTATCTTTGCAACTTAGATTAGATTAGATTCTTATCGTAAGTGAACTAATTATTAGGAAGTGCTCATGAAAAAAAATTAAACTACAGGAGCAACACAATTTTGGTCTACACAAGAGGTGCATGGATCTGAGAACCCCATGTTCAACTTAGATTAGATTAGATCACTGACCGCTGTCTACTTTATTGGTGTGGAAGGTCACTGGGAGAGTGTGAAAAGGCACTGGAAGGCGTCGTCTTCATTAACAAGGTTTTGTCTTTGCCCTGAGACACTTTGATCTGGAACAATCTAGATGTTTAAAGGAACTCCTCACACTTTTTCGCATTGTCCAAATAAATTGATCAAACAATTGACTTATGATATCTGTAGACTAGAAATTATTTCAACGGAAATATACATTTTACAATTCTGTGCCTCCTGTGAAAAGTGATACAACTCAAAAATCATCATTTTACAGGAGAGCAAAAACAAGATTTACAAAATTCTAATTCATGAACTAAGTGGCTAGGTTACACATAAGTACCTTATTTTGTAGATAAAAACATTCACTTTCACTGTGCATTCTAATTTTTATGGTTACTATTATAGTTTACAAATAATTTATTAAACTCTGTCAGTTGTACCTTTTTTTTGCCTGTACTTGTATCATTTATTACGTGATAAATGATACAAGTCGAGTTATATTATATTGCACCTATAAGTTGTCTTTGAGTAAAGTGATACACAAAAAGCTTAATATTTTTTAAATTTAATAACTCATAAGATAATGGTCCAGGCAGAATGTTGCTCAAACTAATTATAAAAATACTACCCCAAAGACACAATTGTTGTACTTAAAATAGTAGTATTTTCATAATTTACCTGAATCGTATAACTTGGCTAAAATTCCAGTCAAAAATTGGTGTAAAGTGATATAAGTCGAGATGTATCAATATTCACGATAGATTTGTAAAAAACAATGTGTGGATCAATTACTAAAAGGGATACAACTTGACTTATATCACTTTTCACGTTTTTTTGCCTAAATCCTGCCAGTTATATTTCCTAAACTATAGCAGATAGAAGAATGTGAGTAAGACCAAAAAATCGCTAATTTTTTTCTGATTATTTCTATGTAAAAATCTCAAAAAGGGTATAACTCGAGTTGTATCACTTTTCACAGGAGGCACAGTCATATATCTGTTTCAACTTATTTACGAAATTGATCATTAGTAAGAAAGAGAACAAAGATCTTCACAGCTGCATTCTATGTGTACAAAAAAAACTCGGATGATTGTAAAAATGTTCGTAGAAAGTTGGTAGTATTGCGAATAATAATGACTGCCAAACCAGTCCAAACACAGCTAGAGTTGGCAGATAACATGCGTTATAAATCTTGAGATCGCTAAAATTTACGAATTTGAAAGGAAAACTACATAATTTTAAGACATTATGGCATTTGTTATAATTGGGTGTCGATACACAAAATGGATTTGGACAAAATGACCTTATTTCGTATGACTACACCACTGCAACGTTTGACAGGAGTGAGACAAATGTGGGCTATTATATGTATCAAGCTATTATATTATATGGAGCCGAAACTGACATACGGCATTGAAACATACTATCAGATAAAGCTGTCAGCCCGACTTGTCAAACTTGACAGCTGTAACTGTTACTCTATCGCCATTCCGCTAGGGGTAGCCAGAGCCTCTGCAGAACTGATTCAATTTTTTCCTATCCTTACATACCTCTTTTAATTCATTCATATCCATCACCTTTTTCATGCATTTTCTTTTTTACGCTCACTTTGTATATCCCATTCTTTCACAATCTCCTCAATCTGATCACTCCATACTTTTCTCGATCGTCCCTTCCCTCTTTTTCCTTTCACACTTTCTTTGTATACATACTTTGTCAGTCTATCGTCATTCATTCTTTCCACATGCCCAAACCATCTCATCACATTCTTTTGTACCTTAACTTCACATCCTCTTTCATATTACAATTTTTTTTTACTCATTCATTCCTAACTCTATCCCTCAGAGTTTTTCCTGTCATGCTTCTCAGATGCTTCATTTCCACCGTACATACTTTACTCATTTCGCTATCGTCCACTGTCCATGCTTCACTTCCATACATCAAAGTCGGTAACAATATGCCGTTGTGTACCGCCATTCTCAGATCCATCGTCAATCGCTTGTTCTTTGCTATTCTTCCTATTGCACCGACTACTTGCTTTCCCTTACACACCCTATTCTCAAGTTCTCTTGTCATTTTTCCATTCACATTCACAGAATACTTTATTATTTATTTATTTTACGTGATAACTTTCTTACAAGCATAAAAATATGAGTATTTTCTACATGATGAAACAAAACTACTTAACTAAGTACAAAATGTATACATAAAAAATAGTAATTATATAAAATAATACAATATAGGAAGTCAGTAGTTTGTAGTTTTTTAATTTTTTACTGTTTAATTGTTTAGAGTTTATTTGTTTCATATATTTGATTGTATTAATTGCTTGTACTCCTTGACTGATAGGTTGGTATGCGGCTGACCACCCATACCGTAAAAAATGGTTCACTTTGCCAATGTCACCCCTGTTTCAGGGAAGGTCGGCAAAAGTTGTGGGGCTTATGTTCATTTGAGGTTTGGATTTTATTTGTAAGTACACATTCAGCATTTGTAAGCGCGAACTACACTTGTTGGTTTGTGGGCATACATCTGAGAGCTTAAAATGAATATATCCTTGCAACTTAGATTATAGATTATAGATTTATAGATTTTATCGGGTTCAAATATTTTGCACAATTTATTTGAGATATGGGTCACATTCGGTTCGTACACATAATTGCTTTAGAATTTGATAGCTCGACGGCTTAGAGAGCTAGAGAGCTTAGAGGGCTACAGAGCATCTCGGTCTCTATTGGTGAGAATAAGTGTCATTCTCGAAACATTGAGAACAGTCACATGCGAGATTTCGCCAGAACATTCTACATAGAATATTTGAGTCAACACGCACACAATCTCAAACAAATACAAATACAATTATTTAAGTACCTACATCTAGAGACTTCGCAGACTCACACAGACACAAATAACACCAACTCACACAGACACACAATTACACATTCGCAACTTTAGGTATTATTTAAGGTAAAAAAAAACAATCTTATCAATTAAGTATTTATTCAAGACCAAATTGTACCTAACGCAACGTAACTACGCAACTAAGCTACACATATAGTGTAATTTCTTGCCTGCGTTATCCCCGAAGGGATCGCATGTGGCGATTCGGAACCTATTTATTTTTAAGGATAAGGGAGGCGGCCTCACGCCAACCACTTTCAGTTGAAGTGGGGGTTTCCCAGCTCCCGGGGAGGCTGGTTCTTATTTATTGTGAAGGCTGAGTAAGCCTTGAGATCGAACCCATTCTCTCGGCATGGAATGCAAGCATTCTACCAATTGAGCTATCGACCTTTTTACGAGTTTGGTCGTCGTCGTTACAAAGCGCCAATTCTCAAGCAAGACCCAGTTGCTCTAAGGCTGGATGGACCTTTGGTGACTTGTCATTGGTAAAGGTTTATGAATTTTTTCAACCCAGCGAATAGCAAATTTGAAAAAAAAAAGGTAAATTTTTTGTGCTCCGCCGGGATTCGAACCCACAATCTTCCATTCAGAGTCCGAAGTGTTACCACTGCACTACGGACCGGTCTAACCTTACTAAGAAATCTGTAGAAACATGAATTAGTGGGTATATTAATTATATATAAAATAAAAATTATAAAACAATAAAAATAATAGTCAGAATAATGAATAAATACGTTTTTTTATTAAAAAAATTTTCCAACCACCCTGTATTCACTTCTTTATTATTGCAGCGAAGTGTTGGTGAGCTGATATGCTTCTTAAAAACATTCCCCCCTTCTTCTCAAACTCGCATCTCTTACTTCCCCCTTCTTATTCTCACTCTTGCCACTTCTTTGCACGCGTTTCCCCCTTATTCCATCACAATTGTGCCTCAATATACGAAGCGTATAAGTGAACGGGTATCTATCTGTTCGTAAACCAAGCTATTTGACGGGGCCGTAGTCCAGTGGCAATTTCTAGTCCACAGATATCATAAATCATTGCACAAAACAAAGACCGAGAACACTGTCTAACAATGTGCCGCCTCGCTCTATGTAACGGGCATCCTGAAAAAAGAACTCTCTTTGTGTAAAATAGACTCAAATCAAGTAGGGAAGTCAATGAGAAACGAGGTTTATTTAAAGCATTGGGATAGTGTTAATTAAGTTAAGAGTTTTCGAGTATTTTTTTTCAGAAATCCTGTGCGAGATAAAAGAGACTCTAGGAATCTATGACACTTGTTGTAGCGCCGCAGAGGTGTTTACGACCTTGGACCAACGACGTTACCATGTTGAAAGCACCGGTTCCCATAGATCACCGAAGTTAAGCAACACTGGGCGCGGATAGTACTTGGATGGGTTACCGCTCAGGTACACCGCGTGTCGTTGGCATCTTGGACCGGTCCGTAGTCCAGTGGCAACACTTCGGACTCGTTAATGGAAGGTTGTGGGTTCGGATCCGGGCGGAGCACAAAAAACATACCATTTATATTTTTAAATATGTTGTTCGTTGAGTTGAAAAATTCATAAAACCATTACCAAAGCCCGGTCACTTAAAGGTCTATTCAGCCTTACAGCAACTGGGTCTTGCTTGAGTATTGGCGCTTCGTAGCAACTGCTAAGCTGTAAACACTAAGCTCGTTAGTTGCAAAGATATATTAACATTTAAAGTTCATATAAAGTGCATGCCCACAAACAGACGCGTGTAAGTTCGCGCTTACAAATGCTGAATGTGTACTTACAAATTATAACCAAACCTCAAATGAACATAAACCCTGTAACTTTTGCCGACCTTCTCTGAAATAAGGGTGACATTGGCAAAGTGAACCATTTTTTACAGTATGGATGATCAGCCTCAAAGCAATCTATCTAAATCTAATCTAACTCTAAATCTAAGCTGCAAATATAAACATCATTTAAGATTCATATTAAACGCATTCCCACAAGCAGACATGTATAATTTCGCGCTAACACATGCCGCATGTGGACTTACAATATAAAAACCCAATCTCAAATGAACATAAGCCCTGCAACTCTTACCGACTTTCCCAGAAACAGGGATGACATTGGCAAAGTGAACAATAGCTTACACTCTTACAGTATGGATGATCAGCCTCAAATCAATCTATAAGTCAAGGAATACAAATTATGAATAACATTCAGGTATATAAAAACAAGAATACCTTAAACATAAATCTATGTATACAAAAAAAAAGATGGACAAAATCCATTGCTCGGATGCTATGTTGTCCGTATTACGGAGTTGTCCGAATATTGAGGCATTCTTTCTTACAGGTAAACGCCTTCCCATATCTCGTCTTGTGTTATTAAATTTAAAATTCGAATCTCAGACACTTTTAAAAGATGAATTCAAAAGAACCGGAGGCTTACAAAAAATATATACATGAAAAAAAAAGAAGAATATGATTTGTAACCAAAACGTATGTATGTTGTACATACCTATAACTGGAACGCTGGTGTATATATGTATGATATTGCTCATAATATGTTTTTGTAAAATGTATAATAATATGTCATTTATGTTTCTGTATTATATGCTATGTACTTACCAGTGTTCTGTTTGGTGTCTCTAAAATAAATAAATAAATAAAGTTGGCAACTTTTTTATAGTATTGTCATATTTTTTAGCGGGTTCTTTTTCATTGTGAGCTAGGGTTCGAATCCCACCGAGAGTGTCAGAAATGATTTCCCGTTTCGGTGTTTATTTCAAACCGCAACATAAAATACCGGCAAGGTTTACCTACTCAGCATTCACAATAAATGAGTACCAATGAGTTTGTATAGGAAAGTATTGATTTTTTTTTGGTATAGATTTATTTTTAAGGTTTTGTTCTTTTTTTTATACTTAAATGTTATTTATTATTTGTATTCCTTGACTTATAGGTTGGTATGAGGCTGATCACCCATATTGTAAAAAGTGGTTCACTTTGCCAATACCACCCTTGTGTCAGGGAAGGTCGGCAAAAGTTGTAGGGCTTATGTTCATTTGAGGTTTGGATTTTATTTGTAAGTACACATTCAGCATTTGTTAGCGCGAACTACACGTGTTGGTTTGTGAGCAAACATCTGAGAGCTGTAAATGAATATATCCTTGCAACTTTGATTATAGATTATTATACTATTACTTAGATTATTATTACTTATTAGATTATTATATAGATTACCTTTGACATTATTTTTATACACAGTCAGCCGTTTACTCTTTCCAAATGCCCGAACCGTCTCATTGTCCCTACACAGTACGACATCGATGAATGTAGACTGTAAAGTTTGAAATATAAAATTTCCTCAACTCGCGGAAAACAACTTTTAAGTATTTTTCACGCCCGAGAATTTCCCTTCAGAGTTTTAAAAGCCCCAACTCGTTCCGCCTCCGGTCAACTGGCGCCGTCATTTTATTCAATGATTTTCAAGTGAAATTTTTCCAAAAACTTTCAGGATCGCTCCTTTTAAAGGATTTGTCTTTGTTCAAAATCAGGCTAAAAAACTACATTTTTTTTTCAATGTTTTGTCTATCCATATTAGTCCAGTAACTTTGCACATCATATCGATACCTGAATGCAACTAAGCTACACAAATAGTGTAACTAACTTGCATTCAGTATTTTATTTCAATTCGGTATTTTAGTCCTTGAATAACGGTTAATCCATCCCTTTTAAAAACATTATAGCACTGTTAGCAGGGCTTTCCGTAATCAAGGACGGTAATTAGTAGCACAAGATGTCGCAAACAAACGCAGCTAAGCTACACATATAGTGTAACTTCTTGCCAGCGTTATATATATATACAAGGATAATTTATTTATAAGGTACACATAATTGAAGAGCGCCGTTTTTGTGTGTGTCACACCTCAAGGGCCCTCTCAAATCACGGATAAGATTTTTTGTAAAGATGCGTCTTTAGTGCTCCTTTAAAGACACCAACAGTTTCTGCCTTCCTCACATTAGGTGGTAGTCTGTTCCACTCCATTGGGCCCGCAAACCGGAAAGCACGGTCCCCAAAATTAGTACGTGTCTGACGTGACGGCTGGACTAAGTCAACCACCCCACACCCTGCAGATCTGAGAGTTTGGCGTCTCAAATCTATCTCAATAGGTGAGAACATGTCAGACAGGTATGAAGGAGCCGTACCATTGACAGCTTTGTAAACCATCAAACAAACACGGTAGACCACCCTCTCCGGAAAACGAAGCCAATGCAGTTCTTTCAACAATGGAGTAATATGATTAAATTTGGAGATCCCGAAAATGAGTCTTGCTGCAGAGTTCAGCACAGATTGTAGTCGGCTGAACTGTTTTTTCGGCTGACCTATATACAGCGTTGAGCAATAGTCAACCCGAGACATCACAAAAGCTTTAACCAGGGTCCTGACCGCCCCTGATGGTAAACATCTCCTGATTGCCTTAATCTGGCGAAGTTCAAAAAACGAGGAGGATACCGTGTTATTCAACTGCTCTCCCATTGTGAGGTTCCGATCCAGTGTGACTCCTAGAAGTCTCACTGAATCTGACGGCTGAATCAGCTGTCCCCCAATGGAGAGTGGTACGCGAGTTGTCAGGAGATGATCACGCCTGGACGTAGCCGCCCACATAATTTCCGTCTTACCCATGTTAAGGATTAGGCCATTGCTTGTCATCCATTCACCGATCTCCGCAATGCAAGCTGCCATTCTGTTACTGAGAGCTCCCGCCATGTGTGGTCGACACTGAGAGTAAATCTGCCAGTCATCTGCATATGCATGTGTAGTAAGGCTCCATTTCTCGACTATGCTCTCAATGTCGGCCGTGTATAAAATAAATAGGATCGGTCTCAACACAGACCCCTGCGGCACTCCGGAGATCAGCGAATAGGAAGGTGAGACACAGTCACAAGTACGCACTACCTGCTTGCGATCCGCCAAATAGGAGGTGAACCACGCCAGAGCCTTATCTCTCAAGCCGTACGCATCCTCCAACCTCTTTATCAAGATATCATGACATACGGTGTCAAAAGCCGCACTCATGTCCAGAAGAGCTAGGAGCGCAAGATTCCCGCAATCCACTGCCGATATCAGATCTGAGACTACGGTCAACAAACCAGTTTCAGTTGAATGATATTTCCTATAGGCTGATTGCCTTTTCGGCATCAGGTTGTTATCACTCAGATAAGATACCAGCCGGTTAGAGACAATACGCTCCAGCACCTTGGACAAAAACGGCAAATTCGACACCGGCCTGAAATTGGAGGGATCATTAGGATCGAGATTTGTTTTTTTTAGTATCGGCGTTATCTGCGCTTCCTTCAAAAAAGAGGGAACAGTGGATTCCACAAGGCATCCATTAATAAGCCTTACAATAAATGGAGCCACTTGTAAGATGCACTCTTTCAGCACCCACGCTGGCACAGGATCAAGATCACACTGCTTATTTTGTGATCCCACTACGACTCGCGTTACCTCCTCAATAGAGGTCAGCTCAAGCATTTCAAGTTGCGAGTTGCACATAGATTCAGGAGAACCTGGACCAATCTCCAGAGGAGAGTCTCTACGTGGTATTTTATCCTGAAAGTATGCAGCGAACTCATCAGCAGTTGACATTGAACCCGTACCAGCCCGAGCACTGCCAGACACGTTCTCCAGAAGTCTCCATAAACGCTGTGGACATTTTTCCCTAGCTATCATTGTACAAAAATATTGAGACCTTTTCTGGAGAATAGTTGACCTGTACAGACCCTGTGCACCCATCCACATTTCTCTAGTGCTACCTGGTTTACCGCTCCTGAAATTACGCTCCGCTTGCCGCATTTTTCGTTTCAGAGCACTACATTCATTATCAAACCAGATAGCACTATTCCGCTCCCTAACACATTTAGTTGAAATGGGAGCATGAAAATTTATTAGATTTTTCAGGGTGACATTGTACAGCTCAACTAACCTGTCTGGGTGCATTGAGATGTAGGTTTCCGGACAACAGATCGGTGAAAGTAATACGTCACTTTTAAAGGAGTCCATTTTAAGTCCGTTCCAGCACCTGGAGATAATCTTCCTGTACACTGGAACCGGTCGTCCGAGATCTAATTCAGTAATCACCAACCTGTGGTCCGATAAACCCACATCTCTCACCTCTGTTTTTGAAGGAGCATCCTCCTCTCTGGTGATGACTACATCCAGTAGGCCACCCGCATCATGAGTGGGAGCATCTACCCACTGTCTGCAGCCATAGTCCGCAAGCAAGGCAGTGAGAGTAACACAATTGGTGTCATCTCTGCGCTCAAGCCTAAGTTATCCTCGAAGTGGTAGCATGTGGCGATTCGGGAACCATTTTTTTTACGGATAAGGGGGCCGGTCTCACAGCAACCACTTTCAGTTGAAGTGGAAGTTTCCCAGCTCCTGGGGGGGGGAGGGGGGGTAGTTCTCATTTCTTGTGAAGGCTGAGTAAACCTTGAGATCGAACCCTTGCTCTCAGCATGGAATGCAAGCATTCTACCAATTGAGCTATCGACCTTTTTACGAGCTTGGTCGTCGTCGCTACAAATTAAATCTGTGTTGAATTCGTTAGCTATAGTCATATTCGGGATGTCCAAATATGCTCACATCACTCCGCTGTTAAAACAACTACATTGGCTTCGTTTCCCGGAGAGGGTGGTCTACCGTGTTTGTCTGATGGTATATAAAGCCATCAATGGCTTGGCTCCACCTTATCTGACTGACATGATTTCGCCTGTTGAGATGGGTGTGATGAGGCAGACACTCTAATCTGCGGGCGATGGTGCGACCAATTTTGGTTCAGCCGCGTCGTCAGATCCGTAAAAATTTTGGAGACCGTTGGCACAGACTGCCACTCGGAGTGAAGAACTCCAAACATGTGCGTGTATTTCGCGAAGCACTCAAGACACACCTTTTTAAAGTCTTATCCGTGATCGGAGAGCGCCCTTGAGCTGTGACACACACAAAAATGGCGCTCTCTTATCATTTGTAGTTTAAAATAAATAATTCTGTTTATATAATATGTTTATGGGCTTCCGGGTAATCCGTTGACTGTACTTTTTCTTGAGCCGACGTTTTGAATCGATCACACGATTCATCATCAAGGCGGTCCTTTTGTGTGCGTGGTTGGCCTTTGACTTCGACTTCGTTGGGCCACGCACACAAAACGATCGCCCTGATCATGAATCGTGTGATCGATTCGAAACGTCGGCTCGAGAAAAAGCATGGTCAAAGAATTACCCGAAAACCCACAAACATGAATACTTAAAATTGAATACGGCCTTATCTAACTTTGATGTGGTGTTGTTGCAGGAACTGCATGCGTCGCAGATCGACCTACGCTAGCGGTCGATTGGCTCGCGGCCCGCCGGGTTGGTCGTTCGTGTTCGACCCAGCGGGCCGCCTCTGCTACTACTGGTCCATGGTCGTCTCGCTAGCGTTCCTCTACAACTTCTGGGTCATCATCTACAGGTTCGCCTTTCAGGAAATCAACGGTGAGTCTGAACAATCGATCTAATCATCAATCAGTTGACTCTTTCACATTACGTGACTCCAAACTTGTCACTCCTAAGGCACCCCATAAGATCCGGTGGACAGAATATGGATCAAAACAGACTAGAACAGAAGGATCATCTCATTGGCCAAGAAGTCAGGCAGGACTGGAAGAAAGACAATATGGAATATACATACAGCACCACTTCTAGAGAGCGATGTAGTTCTTCATACATTGTTTGGTGAGTTTAGAAGCGCTAATCTGTTAAATTCCTTATGACCGTAAGGTGAAAAGATAGCAATTCATTTCCAAAAATAAGGTGTATCTATTGTGTTTTTTTTTATCTATGGAGTTCTTTCGCAAGCTCTAACAAGACTTGGATTGATATTCAAAGTGTAAGGAATTTAGCAAATAGCGCTTCAGATCGGTCTTGAGACATATCTTGAAGTAACTGCTGTGGGCAATCTGTGCAACCATTGGTGGCAGTTGGTGCCATGCCTTTGGAGCAACCACTTCAAAAGCACGCTCATCAAACAACACTGTTGCAGGCTCTGCTACTCCTGGTCCATGCTCATCTCGTCAGCGTTCCTCTATAGCTTCTGGGTTATCATTCTGAAGCGCTAAGCACTAGACTACGGACCTGTCAAAAAGTTTCGTTCATTCAACTGTCTAATCTAAATCTAAATCTAAGTTGCAAAAATATGTATCATTTGAGATTCATATTAAATGTTTTTCCACAAGCAGACACGCATAATTTCGCGCTCACACATGCCGCATGTGGACCTACAATATAAAAACCCACTATCAAATGAACATAATGACGACCTTCCCTGAAACAGGGGTGACATTGGCAAAGTGAACCATTTTTTTACAGTATGAGTGGTCAGCCTCATACCAACCTATAAGTCAAGGAATCTGTCATAAGAAAATTTCACACCTCAAGATAGCAGCGCTTTACTCTGAACAAAGTCAACTAATACCAATAAATAAATCACTTTTGTGTTCTTTCTGGTTTGACCATGTTCCACTTGCAGCTCCCACATCTGCCAAAGTTTCGCTTTCACGAGCAGAAAGCATCTTCAAGGCGAGTTTTCAAAGCACCGAAAATGAAAGTGAAAGTTTCATACTTTATTCAACTAATACCATTCTTTCTTTTCGTTGCAGGAGAAACATTGATAGTCTGGTTCTGCCTGGACTATCTGTCAGACTTCCTCTATCTAGCCGACATCGTCTTCCACTTCAGAACCGGATACCTGGAAGACGGCGTCCTCCAAACCGACTCTGCCAAACTCAGAAACCACTACATGAATTCCACAACCTTCTACATAGACTGCCTGTGTCTCCTGCCACTGGACTTCCTCTACCTCTCCATCGGATTCAACTCGATCTTGAGGTCGTTTCGCTTGGTCAAGATCTACAGATTCTGGGCCTTTATGGACAGAACCGAAAGGCACACGAACTATCCGAATCTGTTCAGATCGACCAGTCTGATACACTACTTGTTGGTGATTTTCCATTGGAACGGATGCCTGTATCATATTATTTGTAAAAACAATGGGTTCGGGAGTAAAAACTGGGTGTACACGGATTCTGAGCCTCCAGATGTTGTGCGGCAGTATCTGCAAAGCTACTATTGGTGCACTTTAGCGTTAACTACGATAGGTAAGTGAATTTTTGTATATTTCTTACGGTTCGTTGCACCTACCTCCAATCAATATTTTATTGATATATCAAATTTGATTGCTTAATTCTGGTAAGGACCTCGGTTAAATGTTTCTCGGAAGTGGGTAATAATATGATGGAATTTGAACAAAAAAGATGATAAATATGAGCTGGTTTACGTCTCTCTTCTCCAGTTTCAATCGTAGGATTGGTTTGCAGCAATATCTTTTACTTTTCTTCTCCATTCTTCCCTGTCTTGTGCGGCTCTTTTTTGGTCTACATAATATGTTGAGCAGCGCACGTCCACCAACAGGTCCTCCAGGAGTTTTGTGCAACAGACCCTTAATTTGTGACTTATTCAGTTTTACGAACCTTTAAAACGTATCGATATCTACTTTATGTTTCAAGGTCATTTGGAGAAAAAATCATTCAGATAAGATAGATATGGATCCATTTTGTTCCAAATTAAGAACGGCAGTAACTTTTTGGGGCTACTGAGGTTTCGCCACTGCCGTGATTACGATAAGGATGGCCAGTGCCTCCTCAGAAGCGTGTATACTTTGTTCTGTGCTTTCACACTTCTTTCATCTCTTTGGCATTCACTGTTCATGAATACTTTTCTATTTTTTCTAATATTTCAAACCTTAAAATATACGTTTTCTTAGTTTTGTATTAATAACGAGTATTTACATCATTTACGTGAATTTTTTTTACTGAAAATTAATCTGTTTTTATTTGTTCTGTTATATTTAAGGTTAGGTTTGATCGTTTGCAACTTTTTGGTATAAAGTCGATTGTAATGCGTGTTCTGATAAGGTGATTTATTGGCGCCATTTTTCCAAAATGGCCGCCACAAATAAAATACAAATAAATGTCGGTACCTACTCATTGTGATCCGAAGCCGCCTATCGTAAAAGAGCCATGAGTTTATATTTTGGCAACCTCACTTATCTTTTCAAAACAGCGTATTCCGAGAAAAAAAATCCGTCAGTGAAAAAATGATTTGTTTTTTTAAATTATTTATAAAAAAAAGTGACCGATTGGTATAAAAGGAAATAAAAGAATTTGAGTGTGATAGTATCTATACCTATTCTAAGTTGCAAAGATACAAGATTTACATGCCCACGAGAAAATATGTCTAAGTTCGCGCTTACACAAGCTGCACCCAAACTTCATATGAAGACTACAGGGGAAGAACAAGGAATGTCAGTTGAAAAAAATTACGAGTAAATCAAAATTTTAAATTTGAAATCATGGTTATTGCCTGTCACAAAGAACTGGAAATACCGCCTGGAGGGGCAAGGTGTAACTTTTGCCCCTCAGGGAGTATATAAATACAAAAAAACAACAAATGGAGAAACTGCACTGTATTCTCCAAATGAGAGATATGAAAAGATTTAGATCTACTGCCTAGATATTTTCTCTCTCAAACAAAAACCAACCTTCACTAGGTGGCTTTCAATGTTGGACGACTTTCCCGTACCAAAAGAAGCGAAAATCAAAGGACCGCCACTCACCTCAATTGTGCTGCTGGTCCAAGATGATGCTCGTTTTCTCAGGATCCTGTGGTGCTGAGCTCTGTTCACAAACTGCCACACTTGGAAGTTATATGGAAAACAATCACACTCACTCACAGATTTTTACGGTTAAATTTCAAATCGGTCGAGAGACATAAAAACGTGTCTGCATGCAACAACGACGGAAACGGAAGTCACCAATTCATTGTTAGTTTCACGTCGCTCAGTCAAAAAAAAGTTGATACTGCCATCTTGCGATTTATTTGCACTTTTATTTCAGTTTGTGACAGACCAACATGACAATTCGCTTCTTAGGCTAATTAATTAAAAATAAAACAGATGACGCTCAATTGTGCGTCACCACCGCCATAAACTGTGATAGCGGCTGTTGTTGCATTACAAAACTTTGCAGAGCTTCAGACACACACAGATGCCACTTGATTTTCTTTTTTTCTTACGAACCAATCTTCTATTTTTGCTGACATTCCTTGTTTCCCTGTAGTCTTCAAATGAACATAACTTTTCCGACTTTTCCTGAAACGGGGTGGCATCGAAAAAAAGTTGTGACGTCTCACAGAGGGTTCTTAGGGCATAGGCTGACTTATATTTCGTATTTGGTTGCTTAAGCCTTTGTCATATAGACCTGTGACGTCGGCCCAACTAGAAAAAATATAATTCCAAATATTGTCCCCAGTCTAATCTAATAAAAGTTGCCAAGATATGTAACATTGCGGATTCACATTATATGCATTCTCATAAGAAGACACGTACAAGTTCGTGCTTGCACATGCCGCATGTGAACCTACAGCATACAAACTCAAATCTCAAATGGACATACACTCTGCAATTCTTACCGACCTTCCCTGAAACAGGGGTGACATTGCTAAAGTTAATAATTTTCTACAGCATACCCGGGTGATCAGCCGCATAAGTCAAGGAAATTCCATTAATTTATCTAGAGTCCATTTATTTTTTTGCTACTAAGATTATTATAGTTAGGAATATTCCATTAATTGAACGTTCTTTCACTGGCCATGTTGTCAAAACATATTTTTCTCGTAGCGCATGGGTTGGCTACGATTATTTTTGAGCGGGAAGCGCTCTCATTGGTCGGTTTGTTTTGACAGCTCCGACGTTCGATTTTTAAAATAAACAGTATGGCCGACCGCCGAATAAACAATGGTGCTGCCATACAGAAATTAAAATAACACGAAAATTCCTTTGTTAGGTAAAAAAATAATAAAGGATATTTTTTAAATAAATATTACATGAGTGTATACTTATATATATATATTTTTAAATTTTATTTAACACTCTGGTCGACAGTTCAATCGGTAGAATGCTTGCATTTAATGTCAAGGCAAGGGTTCGATCTCCACTGAGGGTGTTAGAAATGAATTCCCGTTTGAGTATTGATTTCAAACCTTAAATAACATACCAGCATGATAGATTTTGTCTTCACAAGAAAACCAGATCCCTGAGAAACCCTCAATGCTAGTGAAGCGGTTGGCGTAAGCCGGCTACCTTACCTGTGAAAATAAATAGGTTGCACCATATTTGCAACTTACTTGCGTTTTTGCGTATATCGCGATTGAAAGGGGCGGATGCATTGAAAGAAAGCGAATGCAAATGAAACAGATTATAATGCGAAAAGAGGTAAAGATAGGTTTGTTGTTTGCGTGCGTACATAGTTTGTAGAAATTAAGAACAATGGGGCAAAAACTGTGTGTGTTTTTTTTTAAAGAGTCTCTTCTCGCTCGCTTTAAATCAGGAGTCGATAATAATAATTTTGTAATCTAAGTTGCAAAGATATATAAACATTCAAAATTCACATCAAATGCATGCCCACAAACGGACAAGTGTAAGTTCGCGCATTCAAATGCTGAATGTGTACTTACAAATTAAAACCAAACCCCAAATGAAGATAAACCCTGAATCTTTGGCCGACGTTCCCTGAAACAGGGGTGACATTGGCAAAGTGAACCATTTTTTACAGTATGGATGGTCAGCATCATACCAACCTTTAAGTCAAAGAAAAGTGTTATTTCTATCAAAGCATTGCCCGAATTTTGTTTTTTTTTTTTAATGATTTCAGTGATTCGACTTTACTAAGTTTAGTAATGGTCTGTGAATTCGGCCACCGAGTACTCCAATCTTCACAGTCATTGAATTCAGAGATCATTAATCACTCATTAATCACGATTAACTAACATATTTCTGCGAGAGCATTTGGACCGTGAAAATTTATAGGGAACTGGATTCGATGTTATTTATTGTTTAAGAGTAAAAAACATTTAAAATGGAGGCGGGACGGATGCTCCAAATTATGACGAATTTTTAAATGAAAAAATAAATTACACTTTTCTGACATTACGCTCCCCCAGTTCTTGTTTATCGTATACGCCAATCTTGTCAAATATGACTTTTTCATGCAGTTGTCTTATGAATCAAATTCTACACAATCTGAGCTAAGAAAAACCGTAAAACTCGATAATGTGAGAGTTCTTTTACATATTTAAAAAAAAAAAATGTTTTCATAAGACACATTGGTCCAGTACACATGCAAACATTGCTCATGTAAATTTTTCTCAATGGCGTATACGGTAAACAAGAACTATGGCAGCGATTAGACAAACTAAAGTCTCATCCCCACGGTAATTCTTACTTACCGATTCTTATTTTCTTACTTTCTTACTTTCCCTTTTCGCTCATACCAGACCGTCGCTCTATGTACCATCGCACTAGAGCCAGATTGTTCTACACTCTAGCGTACATGTTCAGGCGCGCGTGGGCACTTCAAATCTTTAGTTCGTAACAATAGTAGTCAACGACGTTACCATGTTGGAAGCACCGGTTCCCATAGATCACCGAAGTTAAGCAACATTGGGCGCGGATAGTGCTTGGATGGGTTACCGCTCAGGTACACCGCGTGTCATTGGCATCTTGGACCGGTCCGTAGTCCAGTGGCAGCACTTCGGACTCGTAAATGGAAGGTTGTGGATTCGAATCCCGGCGGAGCACAAAAAATATACCATTTTTATAATTCGAATGTGCTCTTCGCTGAGTTGAAAAATTCATAAACCTTTACCAAAGACCGGTCACTGAAAGGTCCATCCAACCTTACAACAACTGGGTCTAGCTTAAGAATTGGCGCTTTCTACAGCGACAACCAAGCTCGCAGAGGGCTCTTGAGGTGTGATCCACACAAAAAACAGCGCTCACCAAATAAATCATCTTAATATTATTATTTAATAGAGAATATTATTATAACGTGCTATACTTATAACGTACTATACATATAACGCACGCTATATGAATGAGGGTCTGTTTTTGCATTCACGATGTCTTGCCGCGATAAATTACTCCTCTACTGAGCGCTTCTTCCGCTTCTCTAGTTCGCTTATGCTCTGATGCTCTTGTCCGTTACAGCGAGGTTCTTTACATAACGAAGGTGCAGTCAAAAGGAGAGCTCGGTTAACGGACATTCCAATCTAATCTAATCTAATCAAATAATGATAATAATAATATCAGGATGATTTATTTGGTGAGCGCTGTTTTTGTGTGTATCACACCTCAAGAGCCCTCTGCGAGCTTGGTCGTCGCTGTAGAAAGCGCCAATTCTCAAGCAAGACCCAGTAAGTAAGGTTGGATGGACCTTTCAGTGACCGGTCTTTGGTAAAGGTTTATGAATTTTTCAACTCAGCCAAGAGCACATTCGAAATATAAATGGTATTTTTTTGTGCTCCGCCGGGATCCGAATCCACAACCTTCCATTCACGAGTTCGAAGTGTTGCCACTACGGACTACGGACCGGTCCAAGATGCCAACGAGACGCGGTGTACCTGAGCTGTACTGTCCGCGCCCAATGTTGCTTAACTTCGGTGATCTATGGGAACCGGTGCTTTCAACATGGTAACGTCGTTGACTAATAATCTAAGCTGCAAAGATGTCGAGGGTGATCTGGCAATAAGTCCTATCTCGAAAATGCCGACTTTACAGGAGAGACTAAAATGTGTTTAATAAATAATGTCTCAGTCACATGATTATACAAAAAAATATACGTAAATGTTTATTTACACAATGCTTCTTGTTTATTTTGACAAAATATAAAAAATGTAACTTGTTTTGTTATAATGTAACATAGGACAAAAACACCAAAAAATTAGATAGGACTTATTGCCAGATCACCCTTGATATGTAACATTTGCGGTTCACATTATATGCATTCTCACAAGTAGGCTCATATTTGGTCAGTCCAAATTTTGCCACATAACGCCCCTTCTGTTTGAACTTCACTGGGTTCCAATTTTCCAGAGGATACAGTACAAGCTGTGTCATGTGTGTACTCACCTTCAGAATACTAAATGGAGCAGCACCTCACTACCTGTCTGAACTGGTCACCAAAATGGAAGTCACTACCCGCGGACAGACACTCAGATCCAGGGACTCGAATAAAAGTCTGCTCCAGCTGCCGCGCAGATGATGATGATGATGGATGATTTCTTTCATGTGGCGCCATTTAATGGTCCAGGACTCAAGGGCGCCATGGCTTCTGGAAAAAAGCAGTGTCTTCAGTTTCTTTCTGAAGGTGGTGGTAGGCTGGTTCGCGCGAACACCGATGGGCAAATTGTTCCAGGCCACCGGCCCGGCCACCGCAAAGCTTCTGTCTGCAAAATTTGATGTGTTCGCTCTATTGGGCACTATAAACTTGTTGACAGCAGTAAGGGCAGAGCGTAGTGGTCGTTTTGAAGGCTTATCGACAGAGCATAGCTCAGCGAGACATGGGGGTGCCGTGCCGTTCAGGGCCCTATGTACAGTGAGACACAACTTAAATTCTACCCTCTCTCGGACCCTCAGCCAGTGCAGCTCTCTCAGAAGTGGCGAAATATGACAGCTCTAGCAAAGCCACGAGGACGGTGTTTGGTGACCGAGCCTTTAGCGTTGCTGCTCCGACGGCCTGGAATTCTCTTCCTGCGACCCTCAGGGAGCTGAAGACTGAGGCAGCTTTTCGAAAAGGGCTCAAAACTTATTTATTCAAAGACTCTTACAAAGTGCCTTTGCAGTGACTCAGTCACAAAAAAGGCGCTATACAAATGTTTATTATTATTATTATTATTAGATACGTACAAGTTCGCGCTTGCATATGCCGCATGTGAACCTACAACATAAACACCCAAATCTCAAATGGACATATACCCTAAAACACTTGCCGTTCTTCCCTGAAACTGGGGTGATATTGGCAAAGTGAATCATTTTCTGCAGCATGGGGGGTTAGCCGCATACCAACCTATAAGTCAAGGAAAACATGGAAGGAACTTGTTAAATAAATAAATCGCAGTTTGATTAAAAGAACCCGAGTTAAATCTTAGCAATATTATAAATTTAAAAAAAATTCCGAGTCTATTCTTTTTTTTTTTCAAAAATAATTATTATCTATGGTTCGTTTTAAAGATGGCGGCCGCATCACTCGCTCGCGCGCTTTTCGCTGTCAGCTGTCACAACATGGCGGACGCTCGCCGGCGCACGGAGCGGCATTTATATTCAAGACACGGCCGGATAAATTAAAACTTATTTAATCACAGATTTTAACGCGATCCCCATTAAATTAACTTTCACTCAACGCACAAAATTAGACACAAACATTGCGGCACATTTCGTATGACAACATTCACAGATTCAAAACATAATTGCGAATGAATGGAATATCCAGAGTCATAATAAAAGGAGAGCTTGTATGAAGAAGGTTATGACTCTGGAGGAAATGAAAGAAGTGTGTGAGGACAGAAAGGAATAGCGGTTGATCTGTAATATTGGCGGCTAGGGTTCTTTTGTTTTCTGTTTTAGTTTTGATGTCCATTCATAATTTTTTTTTTTTTTTTTAAATAGATTTGTGGAAAGGAATGCAATTCACCAACCTATTTTGCCTGGCCAGTTGTCTTCATGTCAAATCAGAATCTTGTGTGCATGCAACGGCATCTGTTGAACCAGGGTCGAAGTTATCGTCGCGGAATTCGAACCAGCGTTATCCGGGTCCAAATAATCTGTCTTGATCCCCGCGGCCATAACACCGACTGTTATAATATTATTGTTATTTGATTTAAAAAATGACATTTGTCGTGTATGTTCCTTGTCTTATAGGTTGGTATGCGGCTGACCTTAAGTTAAACAATGATATTAAGTTAAACAATGATATAAACAAATAACCTAACTTAAGTTAAAGTTAATTTACATTAAATTACAGTAAATAATTATGTGCCATTTTGTTCATAGACTACCTGCCATCTTGTAGGTAGAGACATGATCCCGTTGCTGTAGTTGCTGTAATTTTGGGACTTCTGATTAGAAAAACGCAAAAAGTAAGCTCGATATTTGGCTGCCACACGAGCTCACTGAAAGAAACCTAATGAACCGTGTTCTCATTTGCGATTCTTTATTGAGACGTAATGAAACCGAACCGTTTTTGAAGAGATTGATAACTGGTGATGGAAAGTGGATCACGTATGACAATAACGTGGAAGAAAGGTCGTGGTCAAAGGTCAGTCAGGCTTCACAGACTGTGGCAAAACCTGGGTTAACTCGCAATAAGGTGATGCTGTGTCTATGGTGGGATTGGAAGGGCATTGTTTATTATGAGCTTTTACCGCCGGGCAGAACCATATATATATATCGATCTATATAGAACTGGATGGGCTAAGAAATCAATCCTTTGAGAATTAGAAATACGCTACCTCACTCATCATACAAAAATCCAAATTAATTCTATCGCTTACCTTTCAACTGTCAACAGGTGTGTTACCTAATTGGAAAAAAAATCCATATAAATGTCAAACTGTGTATTTTCTAAACGTGCCAACAAAAGAGAGTAAATGTGTTATAGAATATGGAATAATATTTCACATTAATCACTATTTTCTATGCAAACGTTGATAAAATTTATTTTTCGTTTGTCAAAATATTTTGTTAGCAAAAGTGACAGCCATTTCTAGAACTAGTGATGTTCAAATATATAAGTACTTGCTTCTTGAAGTATGTAACTTCTATGCTCGCGGTAATAGATACTTGTGAAAATCATCCTGTACACAATGTGGTAGGAACATTTTTGAATTCGGAATTTATCAGATATTTTCATACATTCAACAACACTAGTAACAAATTCCGTTGCCATGGTGATTTCATGATTTCTAAGGTGATTTGTGAATAGATTGAAGACGGAGTAGAGACACGTTACTTACATAGAAAATGAGAAAAGCATTTCATATGTCGTGAGCGAGACAGCATTATAAACAATGTTTGGTGTCAAAGACGGTGCATCATGTTGATCGAAACTAAATAACATTTACAGCCCCTCCATTTAATACTTCCTCTATGGGCAGAACCATCGATCCGGATCTCTACTGCCAACAACTGATGAGATTAAAGCAAGAAGTTTAGAGAAAGCGGCCGGAATTGATTAATAGAATGGGTGTGGTGAAAAAAAAAGACCTGAATTTTCATATAAAATGCGAATCAACTTTTTATCCGACGTAATAGAATGAAATGAAACGCTTTCTTTCCTTCCAGTTCCTTTGCACTTTTTTAAATTTGATCTTTCCACCTCACCAAAAAGGAACTTTCCAGGCTGGCTATCTTCCATTGAATCTACTCGAATGAACTTGCAAATAACCCGAGTTGAAAGAAGTGAAACGCTGAGGAGGTAGGAAATGCAATCTCTGTGTAAAATAGACTGGAGTGAGTTGATTGAAAAATGAAATTCTCAATGGGCGTTCATAAAATCACAGTAACTTTACTAAGTTTATATGAAAACGGTGTATTTTTAGCACAATTTTATTAAGAAAGATTCAATAGACGAGTGCCATTTAAAATGTGATGTTACTTGGCAGACTAGAGGAAGGACAGAAGAAGAAAACTTATATCTATAATCTATAATCTAAGCTGCAAGGATATGTAAGCATTTAAGGCTCATATGAAATGCATGCCTACAGACAGGCACATGTAGGTTCGCGCCTACACATTCTGCATGTGTGCATACAAATAAAGAAAACCTCACATGGACATAAACCTTGCAACTCCTGCCGCCGTTCCCTAAACCGGGGTGGCATTGGCAAAAGTGAACCGATTTTTACAGCACGGGTGGTCAGCCTCGTACCAACCTATCAGTCAAGGAGAATATGTAATATAATATTATAATATAGGTAGTAGGTAGCAGTGGCGAAGGGTGCCATGCAAGCCGATTTCCATCGGTTTCCCGTTTAAAATGAGGCAAAAATGATAATAAAGTAGACTGCATGGTTTCAATGGGGGAAAAATACGTATTGTTTCTTTGGTTTTTAATGTATTTTTTTACATACTTTGTGCCAATATTTTTTAACTACTTTGTTACATCATTTTAAAAGGGAAACCGATGGGAACTGGCTTGTATGGCACCCTTCGCCACTGGTAGGTTTAATAAAAGTAGATAGTCACTTCGTACTGCATGAAATATGAAAGATAAAGTCGCACACCGTCAGCCATAACGTATTTATTTATATTTTTTGGTGTTCTTAGAAGATCGATTGCACACACAAAAACGGCGCTCTCTTATCATTTGTAATTTGAAATAAATTAGCCTGATATTATTATTGTCGATTTATTTATCAAGTAGAAAAAACAGATACAGATACACAATTATATAAACAAGAAAAATGGATGCATACTCAGTAATGTGCCTTAATCTTTAAAAAAAATCACAAATAGTTTAAAAATTGACTGTAGCTGACCAAGTAGATTAAGTCAAAAATAAATTACAATTAATAACAGAAACAAAAATTAACAGTAAGGAAAGAGAAAAACAGAATAAGAATGAATAAAATTTAAATAAGAAAAAAAAATTGTATGTATTGGATGCATAATGCGTATACCTACCCTACTATCTGAAAATTAAAGTTGCTCCGCCGGCAGCCACAACTAATGTAGCTCTTTTTTAGATGATCTCTCTAAAGTGATGTGATTTGTATGTAAATGTTTTAATTGCATAATGGGCATACCTTCCCTACAAACTGAAAATTAAAGTTGCCCCGCCGACAGCCGTGTCTAAAGTTGATCTGTTTCTAGGTGATCTTCCGCGACCGAGGAGTAAAGGAGAGTACCTCTTCGTCATAGCCCAGCTGCTCTTCGGACTGATGCTCTTTGCCACGGTGCTAGGACACGTGGCGAATATTGTGACATCTGTCAGCACGGCGAGGAAAGAATTCCAAGGTAAGACGCTTAAAGTATATTTAAACATTAAAATAAATGAAGAAATAACGATTAAAATGAATTAACTAAATTTTTTGGATATTTGCCAAACCGTTGTAGAAGAACTTACATACATTATCCTCGACGTTTCGTTGACGTCGTAGCAAGCGCTTTCAGGAGACAATCTTTCTAAGATACAATTTTGAAAGCGCTTAGAGTATATTTCAATGCATCTATCTCCCTTCCACATGAGAATCTCCTAGTGATCCAAATTGCGGCACTGTTCACGGATTAATACGGATATTCAATGATCGCTACCTGATAACTTTTATATGTTTCGTTAGTATTATAACCAACTTCCTCAGGAGACACTCTTGCTGTGAGGTGAGCAAGGATGAACTGAAAATGCCAAATTACCCTAATTTCTATTTAAATTCAATCGTAAGAATCTTTTTTTAAGCCTTAAGCGTATTCTCAGTAATCCAATTCTTCCAAACACGTTTGTTGAGGAAAACTAAAAATCTCACAATAAGTCATCATCATATTATCGTCACGAGCTCCACAGTCCAGGGCTGGAAGTCTCATCCCCACGGTAATTCTTACCTACCGAAAACCGGTAATATTTGTATGTAGACCTGTGAATCCAAGATGGCCGCAAGTGAGCAGCTGATAAATCTTCATACAAATATTACTGATATTCGGTGCGTAAGAATTACCGTGGTGATGAGTTGACTTATAGGTTGGTATGAGGCTGACCACCCATACTGTAAAAAATGGTTCACTTTGCCAATGTCACCCTTGTGCCAGGGAAGGTCGGCAAAAGTTGCAGGGCTTATGTTCATTTGGGGTTTGAATTTTATTTGTAAGTACACATTCAGCATTTGTAAGCGCGAACTCAAGTGTTTGTTTGTGGACAACATTTGAGAGCCTTAAATGTTAATATATCTCTGCAACTTAGATTATAGATTATAGATGAGACTTCCAGCCCAGTGTGGGCGGCTGAGTCCAGATTTCTCCTCCACTCTCGCCTGTCCATCGCCTCTGCTATCCATTTTTAGTATTTTTTTTATCATGTTTGTAGTTATATACATATTTTTCTGTAAGCGCCTTGCAAAAACACATAAATTTCCCTAAAATATCTCAATGTTGTCATCCCAACGGATTGTTTATACCGCGTCTCGCTCGGTGCTGCCGTCCTCCAGCATATTTTCCCCCACTTCTGGCCGTCAAATTTCCCGACAATGGCGCCCTGGTCGACCATAAATATTGAAACCCCACACCGAATGGCAACACTTAATTAAAAGCATAAAAAACCGTTGCGGCGACGTTGGCAGCCCTTTTAAATAATAAAATGTGTTCCTTATTTGAATTTTACGTATTCCTACCACGTAATAATAATAATAGTATTAGGATGATTTATTTGGTGAGCGCTGTTTTTTTTGTGTATCACACCTCAAGAGCTCTCTGCGAACTTGGTCGTCGCTGTAGAAAGCGCCGAGCAATTCTCAAGCAAGACCCGGTTGTTGTAAAGTTGGATGGACCTTTCAGTGAACGGTCTTTGGTAAAGGTTTTCGAGTTTTTCAACCCAGCGAAGAGCACATTTGTAAATATAAATGGTATATTTTTTGTGCTCCGCCGGGATTCGAACCCACAACCTTCCATTTACGAGTCCGAAGTGTTGCCACTGGACTACGGACCGGTCAAACCGGACACGTGAAACTAATATAAAGCAAATTTGGTCTTTGTTTGCATTCCTTGAGACATAATTAATTGTTTTTGGGGTTTTTCGGGTTAGACCATAGTCTACATGCAGCTATTTTCTATCTGAAAGTTTAAACTTTATTCCTTGAGATAGGTTGGTATGCGGCTGACCATCCATGCTGTAGAAAATGGTTCACTTTGCCAATGTTACGGTCGGCATTCAATTGATTAACAGGAATGGTTTGCCAATAAGTGTATTATATTTATGTTAGTATTTATTTAGTTAATAATTAATAAAATAGTTTTAATAATTAAATGGTTTATTAATGTCCTCTTTACTTGGCGTCCGCCGTACAAGTGATACTTATATATCTCTGTATCTATATAATCATCATTACAATATTATATTTAAGTCCAATACAATCTATGTAGGTACAATACAATAAGCTACACATATAGTGTAACTTCTTGCCTGCGTATCTCCGAAGGGGTCGCATGTGGCGCTTCCGGACCTATTAATTTTACAGGTAAGGGGGCCGGCCTCAAACCAACCACTTTCAGTTGAAGTGGGGGTTCAACAGCTCCCGGGGGGACTGGTTCTCATTTCTTGTGAAGGCTGAGTAAGCCTTTGAGATCGAACCCTTGCTCCCGGCATTGAATGCAAGCATTCTATCAATTGAGCTATCGACCTTTTTACGAGCTTGATCGTCGTCGCTATAAAGCGCCAATTCTCAAGCAAGACCCAGGTGCTGTAAGGCTTGATGGACCTTTGGTGACCGGTCATCGTTAAAGGTTTATGAATTTTTCAACCCAGCGAAGAGCAAATTTGAAAATATAAATGGTATTTTTTTGTGCTCCGCCGGGAATCAAACGCACAACCTTCCATTTACGAGTCCGAAGTGTTACCACTGGACTACGGAGCGGACAATAAGTATTTTTTAAATCAAAACTAATAAGAAAGTGTAACAGAAAAAGCGATTTTTCAAAACCATAGAGAAAATTAGTTTTTTCCGGAAATATCCCTAGGGATGTTAAAATATATGTTTACCAAAAAAGCGGAAAAAACGTCCAGCCACCACAGTCTTAACGACTCGCCTATAATTTATCTCTTCTTTCCCAACTTTCTCCATATCCCATCTCTTTTTATTATTTATGTACATGTGCTTTATTTACTTTAAGAACAAAACAATAAATAATGAAATAAATAAATGCCCAGCATTCTAATCTAATCTAAGCTGCAAGGATATATATCATTTAAAATTCATATCAATTGCATTCCCACAAGCAGACATGTATAATATCGCGCTAACACATGCCGCATGTGGACCTACATTATAAGAACCCATCTCAAATGAACATAAGCCCTGCAACTCTTGCCGTCCTTCCCTGAGACAGGGGTGACATTGGCAAAGTGAACAATTCTTTCACAGTATGGGTGGTCAGCCGCACACCAACCTATAAGTCAAGGAAGTAATCACAGACTGCTCCGACGTAATCCATTGTCTAATCTAATCTAATCTGAGTTGCAAAGATATGTTACGTTGGGGATTCATATTATATGCATCAGTGGCGAAGGGTGCCATACAAGCCGGTTCCCATCGGCTTCCCTTTTAAAATGATGTAACAAAGTAGCTAAAAAATATAGGCAGAAAGTAAAAAAAATACATGTAAAACCAAAGAAACAATTCATATTTTTTCCCCATTGAAACCATGCAGTCTACTTTATTATGATTTTTGCCTCATTTTAAACGGGAAATCGATGGAAATCGGCTTGTATGGCACCCTTCGCCACTGGTATGCATTCTCACAAGCAGACACGTATAAGTTGGCGCTTTCACATGCCGCATGTGAACCTACAACATAAAAACCCAAATCTCAAATGAACGTACACCCTGCAACTCTTGCCGTCCTTCTCTGAAACAGGAGTGACATTGGCAAAGTGAACTATTCTCTACAGCACGGGTGGTCAGCCGCATACCAACCTATAAGTCAACCTAACGCAACGCAACGCAACTAAGCTACACATATAGTGTAACTTCTTGCCGCGTTATCCCCGAACGGGTCGTATGTGGCGAGTTGAACCTATTTATTTTTACAGGTAAGGGGGCCGGCCTGAAGCCAACCACTTCAGTTGAAGTGGAGGTTTCCCGGCTCCCGAGAGTGCTGGTACTCATTTCTTGTGAAGGCTGAGTAAACCTTGTCGGTATTTTATTTTGGGGTTTGAAATAAACACCGAAACGGGAAATCATTTCTGACACCCTCGGTGGGATTCGAACCCGAGCTTTCGGCATGGAATGCAAGCACTCTACCACCTGAGCTATCGACCGTACTAATACCTAACCTAACCCGTAAATCGTCACAATGTTTTGTTTCTTATTTTTTCAACTACACATGCGTGTGTTTGAAGTAGTTTTTTTGTATGGCTAATAGAAATTTAGACGTAAAGGAGTTTGTATGAATACAAAAAAAAATCATACCTCCATTTTATAAGGAGAAAAAGCCGCGAAAATACGGAGTGAAAGGGACCGCGGCCGCACAAACAAAGGAGAGCGGCCGGGGCTGTCAAAAGTTTTGGCGCGATTTTCTGACAGTTTTTTTGGCGCCTTTTTTTTGACAGTTTTCTTGGCGCGAAATAAAGTGGCGACCTCTTAACTCTCAGATTAGGGCTGGAAAAAAGCCGTGAGGGCTCTTAATAAAAAATATATTGCGCGAAAAAAGGATGTCGCGTAAGGAAAGTGATTTTTTTTTCAAAGGAATTTTGTAAAGGGGAATGCAGGTCGTATATATATAATATGTATCAGGGGTGCCCGTACTTTTTCTTGAGGATATCGACCTAGCAAAAATTTATGAATAGGAGATCGACATTTTAACTGTTCATCCCGTTTTAACTGTTCATGGATGTCGTGGTAGAGGAAGACCGAGAAAAGTATGGAAGGATCAAATCTCTGAAATAGCGAATGAATGGGATATCCAGAGTCATAATAAAAGGAGGACTTGTATGAAAAAGGTTATGACTCTGGATGAAATGAAATAAGTATGCAAGGACAGGAAGAAGTGGCGGCTAATCTGCAATGTTGATTTCTAATGTTGGTGTATTCATTTGCTACATTTTTTGCATAGGAAATTTTTGACTTTTTTTGTATAGATTTCTTTGTAAGGTTTTGTTCTTTTTTATATTTAAATGTAATTTATTATTCATATTCCTTGACTTATAGGTTGGTATGAGGCTGACCACCCATACTGTAAAAAAAATGGTTCACTTTGCCAATGTCACCCCTGTTTCAGGGAAGGTCGGCAAAAGTTGTGGGGCTTATGTTCATTTGAGGTTTGGATTTTATTTGTAAGTACACATTAAGCATTTGTAAGCGCGAACTACACTTGTTGGTTTGTGGGCATACATCTGAGAGCTTTAAATGAATATATCCTTGCAACTTAGATTATAGATTATATTTATTATAGATCCCACTAAATATAACTCATAATACATAATGTATAAACATTTATTAAGAAGAAAATTAGCATAAGTAAAACTACATTGAGTGCAAAATGTCAAAACTGTATTAAATTTTTAATCTCTAACATTACAAAAAGAAATTAAAATAATACTGTTACAATTTTCAACAAATCGCTCAGCCAAGGTCACTATCCTAATGTCTGGAAAAACGGTCACATTAGACCCATTCACAAAAAAGATGATAAGTCCAATATTGAAAATTATAGACCTATTTGTATTCAATCAATTTTAGCCAAATTATTCGAATCATTAGTTTTGGACCAGATTTTTCCGGAAATTTCTAAATGTATTTCTACTAAGCAACATGGTTTTTTACCAGGAAGATCCACAGGGACAAATTTGGCAATTTACCAAAACTATCTAGCCAATAATCTTGCAGCCGGGTACCAGGTGGACAGTGTTTACACCGACTTTTCAAAGGCGTTTGACAAGGTATGCCACTCAATTTTAATACAAAAATTGTCAAGGTTTGGTATAAAAAATCAACTTTTGCAGTGGCTGTCGAGTTATCTTGTCGAGCGTTCTTTGAGAGTAAAGGTGGGGGAAACCCTATCAAAGCCCTTCCCTGCTAAAAGTGGTCTTCCGCAAGGAAGTCATTTTGGCCCAATTTTGTTCCTTATCTTTATTAATGATATCACAGATGTGCTGTTTGACATTGAATTCTTACTTTTTGCCGATGACATCAAACTATACAAAGCTATAAATGACGTTTCTGACTGTCTGTTGGTTCAGAATAATTTAAATCGAATGTCCATTTGGTGTGCACACAATAGACTGTTTATGAATGACAATAAATGCCAAGTTATAAGATTTGGTAGAAATAAAGATAAAATAATATATAATTATTGCCTAAACAATAGTTCCCTTGAATCGGTTGAACTAATTCGAGATTTAGGCATAATCTTTGACTGCCATTTATCGTTCCGACAACATATTGCATTTATAACAAATAGGGCCACTAAGACCCTGGGTTTTGTGTGTCGCACTGTGAAAGATTTCTCGAACGTATTAGCCATCAAACAGCTTTATATTTCCCTTGTACGCAGCCAACTTGAATACAACTCATACATTTGGTCTCCCGGGTACAAACTTCATTGTGATGCTATAGAGCGTATCCAAAAAAGATTTTTAAGATTTGTAAATTTTAAATTAAATATTCGTTTTGATGACTTGAACTATAGTTTTTTGTTAAATTTTTTGAATCTTGAAACTTTACAAAATCGCAGAATATTTCATGATTTATTTTTTTTGTATAAAGTTGTTAATTCATTGGTGGACAGCCCTGAATTATTGAATGTCATTAATCTACACATACCGAGTCGAACAAGAAGTCGAAATATATTCCACTGCGACGTTGCAACAAAAACATTTATAATGCATTCTATGATATATCGGCTTCATCGACTCGGTAATGATTATCTAACCAATGATGATATAGATATTTTTGGTATGTCCATCGGAATTTATAGAAATTCATTAAAGTCTGTTTTATCATGTAATTCTTCTTGATTTATGTTTAATTTCTCTTTTCTTACTGATCACTTATTTTTATACATTTATTTTTAATCTTTTTATATTTATAATATGTATCTTGTAATAATCATAATATTTATACAATTTGTAAGCAACAAACTTCTGTACTACCTCTGTTAATCTAAAAATGTAAAAGGCTTCAGCCGTTTATTATAAATAAATAAAATAAAAAATAAAAAAATAAAATATAAATATAAAAATTATCTTGATGCTTAAAGAAGCTTGATGATAAAAGAAGAGCCTGTATGAAGAAAATTATGACTCTGGAGGAAATGAAAGAAGTATGTAAGGACATAAAGAAATGGCGGTTGATCTGTAATGTTGGCGGCTAGGGTTTATTAAATTGGAATTTGTTTTTATTTGTAAATGGATATTTTGTATTTGGATATTATTATTTAGTGATGTATAAAATGTAATTTGTCGTGTGTGTGTGTTCCTTGATTTAAAGTTTGTTATGCGGCTGACCACCCATGCTGTAAAAATGGTTCACTTTGCCAATGTCACCCCTGTCTCAGGGAAGGACGGCAAGAGTTGCAGGGTGTATGTCCATTTGAGATTTGGTTTTTATGTTGTAGGTTCACATGAGGCATGTGCAAGCGCGAACTTGTACGTGTCTGGTTGTGAGAATGCATGTAATGTGAATCTCCAATGTAACATATCTTTGCAACTTAGATTAGATTAGATTAGATTAGATGCTGATGTGGAAGCGTGACATTGGTGGTCCTCCACAAAATGTTCGTAGTTAGGGATATTCTCAGTTACAGCTAGACGCAAGCTGGCTCTCAGGTGGGCATTTGTGAGACGAGTGGGTACGATTTTAAAAAAGCTACAGTTTTAAGATACATCACTGAAAAATTTAGCTATCCTCGGGGATCGACCTTAAAACCACCCGCGATCGACCGTATGGGAACCTCTGATATATCGCTGCCTCAGTTCTTGTTTATCGTATACGCCATTGAGACAAAATTTTACATGAGCAATGTTTGCATGTGTACTAGACCAATATGTCTTATAAAAACAAGAAATTTATTTAAAAAATATTTAAAAGAACTCTCACATTATCGAGTTTTACGGTTTTTCTTAGCTCAGATTGTGTAGAATTTGATTCATAAGACAACTGCATGAAAAAGTCATATTTGACCAGATTGGCGTATACGATAAACAAGAACTGAGGGAGCGATATATCGACGGTTCTAATCTAATCTAATCTAAGTTGCAAAGATATGTTGCATTGGAGATTCATTTTACATGCATTCTCACAACCAGACACGTACAAGTTCGCGCTTGCACATGCCTCATGTGAACCTACAATATAAAAACCCAATCTCAAATGAACATACCTAAGCCCTGCAAAACCTTCCCTGAAACAGGGGTGACATTGGCAAAGCGAACCATTTTTTTACAGTATGGGTGGTCAGCCGCATACCAACCTATAAGTCAAGGAACAAACATAATAATATAATATAAACATGGACATGGACATCAAAAAAAAACTAAAACATAAAACAAATTTTACTTTAATAAACCCTAGCCGCCAACATTACAGATCAACCGCCATTTCTTTCTGATTCACACAAAAAAATCACTCTATTTCACATGCAAAATAGTGACATAAAGAAAATGGCCCTGCAGTGATGCCTAGTCTCTTTATTTTATTTTTTTATATTTTCCGCTTGTCCAGTTTTCCTCTCAGTGTTGCCAGGGCTGTGTGCCAACATGGCCGTATTTTTAAATATTTTTTTAAAAAAAAATCCCCTCTTTTGCATGCATATTTCTGCTTTGCAATATTCTGCCGCCTTTCCGCGCTTCAATGCTCCCAGCTGCATGGCAACTCCTTTGTTATAATTTTTTCAAGAATTTCCAAGTTTGCATTTTTCTGCATCGACTGTTTAAAAGAGAAAATGTAATTTTAAAAATATTGAATTTATCATTGTAACTGTAACTGTAACTCTGTCGCCATTCCGCTAGGGGTGGCCAGAGCCTCTGCAGAGTTGCCTCCATTTTTTCCTATCCTTACATACCTCTTTCAATTCATTCATATCCATCACCTTTTTCATGCATTTTCTTCTTTTACGCCCACTTTGTATATCCCATTCTTTCACAATCTCCTCAATCTGATCACTACATACTTTTCTCGGTCGTCCCTTCCCTCTTTTTCCTTTCACACTTTCTTTGTATACATACTTTGTCAGTCTATCATCATTCATTCTTTCCACATGCCCAAACCATCTCATCACATTCTTTTGTACCTCAACTTTCACATCCTCTTTCATCATTAAAAGATGTAAATGGACTAGGAGACTTTGACCGGTCCAAAATAATAGCAATAATAATATTAGGATGATTTATTTGGTGAGCGCTCGTTTTATGTGAATCACACCTCAAGAGTCCTCTGTAAGCTTGGTCGTCGCTGTAGAAAACGCCGACTCTCAAGCAAGATCCAGTTACTGTAAGGCTGGATGGACCTTTAGTGACTGATTTTTGGTTTAGCAAATAATATGAATTTTAAAAATACCGGCAAGGCTTACTCAGCCTTCACAAGAAATGAGTACCAGCTCTCTCGGGAGCTGGGGAACCCCCACTTCAACTGAAGTGGTTGGCGTAAGGCCGACCCCCTTACCCTTGCTCTCGGCATGGAATGCAAGCATGCTACCAATTGAACTATCGACCTTTTAACGAGCTTGATCGTCGTCGCTACAAAGCGCCAATTCTCAAGCAAGACCCAGTTGCTGTAAGGCTGGATGGACCTTTGGTAAACCTAAATAATAGGTTAGTATGAGGATGCTCCTTCTATGCTGTAAAAACGAAGTTCTTTTTTTCATATGTCCCCCAAATTTCAAGGAAAGGTGACAGGGGTTGAAAAGTGTATGTTCATGCGAGGGTTGGTTTATTTGATATATATATATGCAGCATGAGTAAGAGCGAACTGAAATGCTCCTGATTGTGGGCATGCATTAAATATGAGTCTTAAAAGTCAATATATCTGAGCAACTTATATTATACAAGACGTTTACATGATTCAACACAAAATACCTTGTATGAACAAAATAATAGTTGGTTCGATGATGGTTTTGTATGGAAGTGTATGTTTGTGTATAAAGCTTTACTCTGTATACTGCAAGGATGCAGCCGATTTCAGGGCATTCACGTCAAAAAGCAGGGTTGCCAAAACTCCCATTTCCTATATTTATATTATTATGATTTATTTTCGGTTCAGTAGAATTTATTTTACAGTATTGTTATTTCCTTATTTTCCTTGACTAATAGGTTGGTATGAGGTTGACCACCCATACTGTAAAAAATGATTCACTTTGCCAACGTTATCCCTGTTTCAGGGAAGGTCGGCAAGAGTTGCAGGGCTTATGTTCATTTGAGATTGGGTTTTTTATATTGTAGGTCCACATGCGGCATGTGTGAGCGCGAAATTATGCGTGTCTGCTTGTGGGAATGCATTTTATATTAATCTCAAATGATACATATCTTTGCAGCTTAGATTTAGATTTATGTAAATAGTATATGCAATATAAATATTTAGATGGGTATAGGTATTAGTTATAGCTGATAGGAATTCTTTATAATATTGGTGGGTAGAATTTTATTAATGACTAGCAGTACCCGGCGTGTTTCACTACGCCATTTAAAAGAGGAAACAACAGGATCAAAAAAAAAAGTGTGCTAATCGGAATCAAGCTTCACACAATTTATCTCTAGGTTAATCTTCACGTTTTCTAAAAAAAAAGGTCTAGGTACAACTGTTAAGCAGCAGAGCCAAGCATAGGGAAAATCGTTTGCGGTGCTCCATTTATATTTAAGATAAAAAAAATCGGCTATGTAACGTCACTCATCTAATCTATTCTAAGTTGCATGGATATAATTGTTTGGAATTCACATTAAGTGCATGCCCACAAGCAGACACGTATAAGTTCACACTTGCACATTCTGCGTCTTAACCTACAACATAAAAACCCAAATCTCAAATGAACATACACCCTGCAACTCTTTGCTGACCTTCCCTGAAACAGGGGTGACATTGGCAGAGTGAAACATTTTCTATTTATAGTTGGTCAGATGCATATTGACCTATACAAGAAAAGAATATAAACAATAAATTAAATTTTATAATCATACAATTAAAGAACTAATCTATAAAATTCACTATACTCTTTGAGCAAAGTGAAGAAATAAATGTATTCCAAACAATCAGGAATATTTTTCAATGTAACCGCACTGTGAAACGTATGCAGTTGGGGAAAATGCTTCATACAATATGATGCACTTAAGTGTTTTTTCAACTATCTCCATAAAAGTGTTTAATTTATGTTGAATTTTTGACTCCCTGTCCTGTCTTTATCCCGGCCAAGTGAATTCACATTTTTTCCCCACATTTAAAATGTGCTCTATCCATTATTTTAATAAGTGAAAGTTTTAGGTAGTGCACACGGAACATTTTCTATTGACAACAAAATTGTAAGTCGCACGGCCGGGTTAGGTAAAAGGCAAACATTTTGTTTATCTTGGTTGCTTTGGACCATTGTCACATAGAAGAAAGACGTTTAACCGCCGAGAAAAAAACGATCTTTAAATTTGTGGTGAGTATATAATTTTACAGAAATGCGTTTTTTGAAAAAACAACTATATTATGTATATTTTAATTAAAAGTATGTTTCAATAAAAGGTTTTAATAATAATAATATATTTCAATATGGTCTTCTAGTTGTGACCTACGAACTTTCGTTTATCGTATTTTTTATAAGTGCGGGATATAAAAGCTTTCATACATTTCTAAAATTCAACTTGGTGTAATGATCTGTAATGTTGGCGGCTAGGGTTTGTTAAATTGGAATATGTTTTTTATTTGTAAATGGATATTTTGTATTTGGATATTATTATTTAGTGATGTATAAAATGTAATTTGTCGTGTGTGTGTGTTCCTTGACTTATAGGTTGGTATGCGGCTGACCACCCATGCTGTAAAAATGGTTCACTTTGCCAATGTCACCCCTGTCTCAGGGAAGGACGGCAAGAGTTGCAGGGTGTATGTCCATTTGAGATTTGGTTTTTATGTTGTAGGTTCACATGAGGCATGTGCAAGCGCGAACTTGTACGTGTCTGGTTGGGAGAATGCATGTAATGTGAATCTCCAATGTAACATATCTTTGCAACTTAGATTAGATTAGATTAGAACTTGGAATACTTGAATAACATTTTTTAATTTGGAACTTTTGTCTAGGCCAGGGATCGGCAACCTTTTGAGTCGGAAGAGCCAAAAATTACAATTAACAAATTTCAAAGTTTTTCCTTGACTTATAGGTTGGTATGAGGCTGACCACCCATACTGTAAAAAATGGTTCACTTTGCCAATGTCGCCCCTGTTTCAGGGAAGGTCGGCAAGAGTTGCAGGGCTTATGTTCATTTAAGATTGGGTTTTTATATTGTAGTTCCACATGCGGTATGTGTGAGCGCGAAATTATGCGTGTCTGCTTATGGGAATGCATTTGATGTGAATCTCAAATGATACATATCTTATTTTGGATTTGGATTTGTAAAGAGCCACAAATGTTTTTTTGCCAACAATAAATAGCGTCGATGGGGCGGGGGGAGGGTGGGGAGTGAAAAGCAAGTACAAGTAGCGGAGAGATCGTTAATCGATTCAGAACGATTTAGTTTTTTTCGATCAGAAGTATAATTCTGTGTTTTTTTTATATTTGCGTATGAAGCTAAAGAGCCGTAACTTCACACCCAAAGAGCCGCATGTGGCTGGTGAGCCGCAGGTTGCTTACCCCTAACCAAACTGATATCGATCCACCATATTTGTAAAAAGTCCGGTCTATAGCTTAGTTGGTAGAGTAACTGCATTCCATGCCGAGATCTCGAGTTAGAATCCCACTGAAGTTGTCAGAAATTATTTCTCGTTTCAGTGTTTATTTCTAACCCAAAATAAAATACCGGCAAGGCTTACTCAGCCTTCATAAGAAATGAGTGTCAAGCCACTCAGGAACTGAATAACATCCATTTCAAGTTGGCGTAAAGTAAAAGTTACTGGGTTGTTCATTTTAGATTTGGATTTTAAATTATGAGTAGGTACACATGCAGCATTTGTAAGCGTGAACTTACATGTGTCTACTTGTGAGCATGCATTTTATATGAATCTTTAATGTAAATGTATATTTGCAACTAAGATTATGTATTGTAGTTGAATATAATGGTCTTCTTCTATTGGGTGGTTTCAAAATTTACCGACCTCGTTGCTGAAATATTGAGAATTGAGAACCATTGTTTATTTGATCACCATCAAACTTCACAGGATTCATTCTAAAAATATGTTACATGTTTCCTGAAAATTTCGTCAAAATCGGATGAGCGGTTTATGAATATAGGGAACATACATACATACATACATACATACATGCACACATCCTTCTTTATAGATATAGATAGATAGATTGCATTCCATGCCGAGATCTCGAGTTAGAATCCCACCGAAGTTGTCAGAAATTATTTCCCGTTTCAGTGTTTATTTTAAACCCAAAATAAAATACCGGCAAGGCTTACTCAGCCTTCATAAGAAATGAGTGTCAAGCCACTCAGGAGCTGAATAACATCCATTTCAAGTTGGCGTAAAGTAAAAGTTACTGGGTTGTTCATTTTAGATTTGGATTTTAAATTATGAGTGGATACACATGCAGCATTTGTAAGCGTGAACTTACATGTGTC
The DNA here is from genome assembly GCA_951799405.1 of Agapetus fuscipes. NCBI lineage: Eukaryota > Metazoa > Arthropoda > Insecta > Trichoptera > Glossosomatidae > Agapetus > Agapetus fuscipes. The sequence goes on along the minus strand of OX637354.1, from coordinate 15,306,911 downwards.
TACTTGTGAGCATGCATTTTATATGAATCTTTAATGTAAATGTATATTTGCAACTAAGATTATGTATTGTAGTTGAATATAATGGTCTTCTTCTATTGGGTGGTTTCAAAATTTACCGACCTCGTTGCTGAAATATCGAGAATTGAGAACCACTGTTTATTTGATCACCATCAAACTTCACAGGATTTGTTCTAAGAATATGTGACATGTTTCCTGAAAATTTCGTCAAAATCGGATGAGCGGTTTATGAGTCTATAGGGGACATACATACATACATACATACATACATACATCCTTCTTTATAGTTATAGATTGTATAGTACATAGAGAACTCACTAGATTGTCAATAATTATGTGCTTCGAGAAGCTTCTAGCAAAATTCACATTTAGAAGCGTCTATCGCTGGGGTTCTAGCCATTTTGAACACAATAGCCCTACATTATTGCCGGAGTGAATTCGGACATGCAATTCTGACGATAGGATATTTTTGTCATTTATAAGGGTACCCAAGTATTAAATGAATTGCAGTTCTTAAACTTGTAATTATCTATATTCAAATCTTCTTGTATCTCCCGCCGCGACACAGATAAGTACTCAGGCGTTTATTGTTAATCTAAAATTGAAATACCGCGATTTAGACTGTTGTAGCAACGACCAAGCTCGTAGACAACACCTCTGCGGCACTACAACAAGTTTTATAGACCCTTTGAGTCTCTGTAATCTAGAGAGTCTCCCGCACAGGAGTTCTTGAAAAAAAAAGAAGATGGATAAGCCAAACCAGGACTGGAGGGACGGTTTGTTTCCAAATTTTTTTACAGCATGGGCAGTCAGCTTTAAACTAGCTTTTTAGTAATCTTAAAATAAGGCATCAGTGATGTTAAACCTTATGTGTTTTCCTGGAAATGACCCTCCATGACCTGCCCTGGCACCCCTGCCCCTGACCTCCGTGATTGGGTCAGGAGGTCGTCTATATTTGGCTCATATTGATCGCTTGGCGCCACGTCCGAGCTATTTTTAGCTCCCTGCCGCCGCCATCTTGGAAGCGCAGCTGCCATCCTGGTCACTTGCACCAAATGCATTTTATATATCATAACATGGACGGGGAATGAGAGCAAACTAAGGCACAGTATTTTGAAGTATTTTGAAGTTAACTAAAATGCAATTTTAGTTAAATCATCATAATATTTTATAGTTTAATCATCATAAAGCATCTACTAGCCGCTGACAGAAACAGGTTTGTCACAAAATTATATAATTAACAAATTTATTCTTGACTAGTCGAATTCAGTCAACCAAGTATGTTGAGTGCCAACCAAATTATAGACATGGTCAAGCAAGCGGCTGACGAACTTACTGAACTAGTGATGGAATCTAACAATAAATTCAACAGAGAGCATATCGCTAAAATAGTGCCGATCTCGAATAAATTCATGGCGATTGTCAGTAAGGCATCGAATATTATTGTGAGCTTGGATACGCAGTTGCAGCAAAGAGATACCGAAATCAAACGATTGAATGACCAAATCAACAATGCAAATGTAAGTGCAAGTACTAATGATAAAACTGATATTTATAATGCATTGTCTGAAATTGAAGAACGTAGAAAACGTTCGAAGAATGTGATACTGCTAGGAGTCCCAGAAGTGGATCCTGATATCCCACTAAAAGATCAGCAGTCGGCTGACAACATTCAAGTCTTCAGCCTCATAAACAAAATTATCGGCATCTCTGATGACAGCTCCATTTCATCTCATGGGGTAGATAAAATATCAAGATTCGGCCTCAGACATCATACCAAAGTCAGACCAATAAAAATCGTTTTCAAGGAACGCGACGACGCTTATCACGTTCTGAGAAACCAGAGAAATAAGCCTCCTCACATAAAAGTGAAAAATGACTTGACCGAACTTCAGAGACAAACCCAAAAAACCCTTTGGGAAGAAGTCGATAAGAGGAAGGTGAAGGGTGAAGTAAACCTGACGGTTAAATTCATCAATGGAACGCCGAAAATAGTCAACATTACAAAAAACTGAATTCCCTCAACATCATCACAGATCAACATCACAGATCAAGAGCATCACTGATTCGACAACAATTAACATTATACTACCAAAATGTACGTGGACTACGTAGTAAGATTGGAGATCTGTATGTTCAAGCCTCCATAGGTACCGTTGACATTTATGCTCTCACTGAGACTTGGTTAAATAATGATATTTTCTCTTCTGAGCTTGGATTTATAAATCACTCTGTCTATCGCTGTGATAGATCTCCATTGACTAGCTCCAAGTCTCGTGGTGGTGGGGTTCTGGTTGCTATCTCAAAAAATATTAAATCTAAATTAATTCCTTGTTTTTCTAAATCAATCGAACTATTGTTTGTGATGGCTTACACTAAGCCAATGTCAACCATCATAGGATGTCTTTATTTGCCTCCAAACTCAAGTATTGATTTATATAATACCTTTGTCAACGAAATTGAACTAATCAAATCTAAATTTCCCTCTTCTAAGTACTTACTCATGGGTGACTTTAACCTCCCAAACATAAATTGGAATCTATGCGATTCGCCTTCGCCACAGCCCCACTTGTTGAACTTTTCTGAAGCTGATGATATAATAATTGATTTTTGTAATTATCTTAACTTTTCTCAAGTAAACTATATATTGAACGACCACCAGCGTACTCTGGACCTGGTTTTCAGTAACATTTCCCAAATTGAGGTTGGTAAATCTGTCGAAGTTCTTGTTCCGGTTGATGGATATCATCCCCCTCTTTCCATTACAGTCCCCTATCGCTCTGATCCTAACCTTCAATTCATAAACACCAAACCCAATCTGCATAATGCTGACTTTGATAAATTAAACACACTTTTGGATCAGATGGATTGGTCTTTCCTAAAACATGTTAATTTAAACGACACTTCCAACAGATCTTGCAATATTAACAACATTACATCTCTGTTTTATTCTAAACTTAATGATGCCGTTACTCAATCTATTCCAAATTACCATTCTAATACTCGTTTTTCTACCTATCCAGTTTGGTTTAGTGCTGAACTGATTAATGCTATTCGTCGTAAAAAACTCGCTCATATTAAATATATAACCTCACACTCCTCACAAAATTACAATGATTTTAAAACTTTACGTACTTACTGCAAAACCCTTTCTGGCAAGTGCTACAAAAGCTATATAATTGCAGTTGAGACCTCTGTCCAATCGGATATAAAAAAGTTCTGGTCGTTTACTAACTCTCTCCGTAAGGGTGACTCTGGTATACCCTCTAATGTCTACATGGATCACAATACTGCTGACAATGCTCAGGGCATAGCTGATCTATTTGCTACATTCTTTAAAAGTGTCTTTACGGATGATTCCACTAACAATTTGTGCAACTTCTCTTCCAACATTGATCTCCATGTATCCAATTTATCGTTTGAAACTTCTGATGTAACTGTTCACATTCAACTCATGAAAGGCACAACAAATCCTGGCCCTGATAATATCCCCTCTATATTACTCAAACACTGTGTTAATACTCTATCAGAACCACTTTGTAGTCTATTTAACTTATCCCTCTCTTCTGGTATCTTCCCTGACTTATGGAAAGCAAGCTATCTAACTCCTGTTTTCAAGAAAGGTGACAAACATAATGTTTTAAACTATAGACCAATAAGCATCATATCTGCGATACCAAAACTTTTTGAAAAACTCATCCTTAGTAAATTATCTTTTATTATAACCAAATCCGTCTCCCCCTTCCAACATGGGTTCCTACCAAATAGGTCCACTCTATCTAATCTGTTGGTCTACGTAAATTATATATCTGATGCCATATCTAGGCGCAAACAAGTTGACGTCATCTATACAGATTTCAGTAAAGCATTTGACTCTGTCTCTCACAAATTACTCCTCTTTAAACTTGAGAAAATGGGAATTGGTGGCCACTTTCTCTCCTGGTTGACGTGCTATCTTTCTAATAGACAATTATCGGTAAAGATTAATAACTGCAAATCCTTTACATTCTGCCAAAAGAGTGGTGTTCCGCAAGGCTCCCATTTGGGTCCCTATTTGTTTCTCTTATTTTTAGACGATATTGCTAATATTTTCCTCGACTGTCATGTTCTTCTTTTTGCGGATGATGTCAAATTTTTTAGAGTGATTATCAAATGATGATAGTCTTAAACTTCAATCATCATTAGATAAACTAGTCGACTGGTGTCACTTCAATAACCTAAACCTTAACATTTCTAAATGCCAAATAATGAGATTTTATAAAATTAAAAATCCCTGTTTGCATGATTATTTCATAGGTCAACAAAAGTTAAATAGTGTTTTGGTTATTTCTGACTTAGGTGTTTTATTTGATCACAAATTATCGTTTATAAATCATATAAACTATGTTGCGGGTAAGGGAATGAAAATGTTGGGTTTTGTAGCAAGAACAACCAAGGACTTCAATAATATTCATAGTATTAAAACGCTTTACATGTCACTAGTTAGAAGCTCCATGGAATATTGTTCCCCCGTATGGTCACCCTATTATGCCTGTCATATAAAAGCCATTGAGCGCATTCAACTTAAATTTGTAAAAATTATTAATTTCAAATTAAGAATTCCCGTCTCTGAATTTAATGCACAATATTTACTTAGTATTTTGAATCTTAATAGTCTCACTGATAGGCGTTTAATCAATGACCTCATTGTGCTTTTTAAAATTAAACACTCCTTAATTGATTCACCAATCCTACTTTCCGAACTTAATTTCTCCATCCCTTCATTTATTACCCGCAACTTAGTTCCTTATCGCACTGTATCCACACATACATCTACACACTTCTACAGCCCACTAATACGTATTCAACGTTTAAAATTAAAATTAAACACTCCTTAATTGATTCACCAATCCTACTTTCCGAACTTAATTTCTCCATCCCTTCATTTATTACCCGCAACTTAGTTCCTTATCGCACTGTATCCACACATACATCTACACACTTCTACAGCCCACTAATACGTATTCAACGTTTGGGTAATATATACAATGAAATAGATTCTGACACTCATACAAATACTAAAACATACAAATATAATTTAATTAAGTACTTCAACTCCCATGGTACATAATAAGTACATAATAATTATTGTAGAGTTGCATCTCTTATAATATTGTACTGTACTATTGTTTACTCTAGTTTTATCAAATTTCTAGTATATTTTTGTTACTTTAATATAAGACCTTGCTTTTTCTTTTTTGTTTTTTTTTTGTTTTATCTTTGTTTTTATTTTTTATTTTTTTTCTACTTATTTTGTTAACTTTTTTGCAATGTATTTCAATTTTTGTTTACCCTCATCTGTGCGTTCTTTTATTTTACCTAAGTTTTAATATTATTACTTGATCATGCTCTTATTGCTCTATATGCTATATGCTCATTGCTCTTATGTTTTTCTTCTTTCTTTTCTCTCTTATGTTTTTCTCTTCATCTTCTTACTTTTTGCATAAATATCTTCTACTTTTATTCTGTAGTAATCTTATTGTAAGCTTTATTTTGTAGGAATCTGTTTTATTTTGATACTGTTATGTCTGTAATGTATTTTTATTTCTATTTTTGTATACATGTAAAAGGCACAATGTGCCGTTAAAGAATGAATAAATAAATAAATATTTCACTCACCGAATTTCGCCAGTAAATATTTAGTAACTCTTTCGCCATTCCGCTAGGAGTGGCCAGAGCCTCTGCAGAGCTGCCACCATTTTTTCCTATCCTTACATACCTCTTTCAATTTATTCATATCCATCACCTTTTTCATGCATTTTCTTCTTTTACGCTCACTTTGTATATCCCATTCTTTCACAATCTCCTCAATCTGATCACTCCATACTTTTCTCGGTCGTCCCTTCCCTCTTTTTCCTTTCACACTTTTTTTGTATACATACTTTGTCAGTCTATCATCATTCATTCTTTCCACATGCCCAAACCATCTCATCACATTCTTTTATATCTTAACTTTCACATCCTCTTTCAAATTACATTATTTTTTTACCCATTCATTCCTAACTCTATCCCTCATAGTTTTTCCTGTCATACTTCTCAAATGCTTCATTTCCATTTACGATTTTCAAGATGACGTCGCTTCACTGACAGCAGCTGTTCTTTTTTAGTGTAAGGATACATCAAAATTGTTGCAAAGTGAACATTTTTTGTGTTGTTTTCTAGCTTTAATGAAGGTTAGGCATATGATTTTAATGAATAGTTGTTTGTTTTGAAGCTTTTGAATGGCATTTTGATTATTTCCAAGATTTGGAGGCGGGGCTTCATAGTTCGGTAATTTTCGGTTTTAGTTAACTCAAAATTGAGTATTTTGAAAAAAAGTTCAAGTAATAGTTAACTAAAATATTACTACACTTCAATATACCGGGCCTTAGTAAAGTAACAGGCCCTTAGAAGACTAGAACATGTAAATGGTAGGTCGCTGCCATCACCTGATCGGTCCATCTTTTAAAACAAATCCCTTTGTGCAACCAAGCGTTACTACAACCATCAATCTTTTACTCCCAGTACACACAAATGCACATTTTATTTTGTTTAATTGATAGTCTCTGTCTTCCTATCCTATCGGAGATTGAAAAACATTATTCGTGTTCATTTAATTTCTTTATTTACCAGCGTATATGCTGTTCCAGTCCGTAGTCTAGTGGTTAACACTTCTGACTCGTTAATATAATGATATATATATAGAGTTCGAATCCCAGCGGAGCACAAAAAATGTAGGTACCATTTATATTTTTAAATATGCTCTTCGCTGGATGAAATATTTATATACCTTTACCAAAGACCGCTCAATAAAGTTCCATCCAGCTTTACAGCAACTGGGTCTTGCTTGAGTATTGGCGCTTTCTACAACGACGATCAAGCTCGCAGAGGGCCCTTGAGGTGTGATAAACACAAAAACAGCGCTAACCAAATAAATTATCCTAATATTATTATTATAGGTTGGTATGAGGCTGATCACTCATACTGTAAAAAAATGGTTCACTTTGTCAATGTCATTCCTGTTTCAGGGAAGGTCGGCAAGAGTTACAGGGCTTGTGTAATTTATCTTTGCAACTTAGATTACAGATTATAGACCCCGTGCGGCAGACTCGCGTAGGATATAAAATTATCCTAGAAAATTGGTGGCTCTGTCCGGTCAATAGTTCAGTTGGAAGACTGCTTGCATTCCACGCCGTGAGCTCGGATTCGAATCCCACCGAGGATGTCAGAAATGATTTCCCGTTTCGGTGTTTATTTCAAACCCCAAAATAAAACACCGGCAAGGTTTACTCAGCCTTCACAAGAAATGAGTACCAGCCCCCTCGGGAGCTGGGAAACCCCCACTTCAACTGAAGTGGTCGACGTAAGGCTGGCCCCCTTACTTGTAAAAATAAATAGGTTCAACTCGCCACATGCATGTTTGCCCTTCGGAGAAAACGCGGCAAGAAGTTACACTATATGTGTAGCTTAGTTGCGTAGTTTCGTTTTTTCGTCCTCTCTGTTTCTTGTTAGAGGAATTACAGGTTTATCGTTAGAGATGGGACATGTCAATCGCTCGCTGAGCCCGTAAGAGCTGTGTCACGTGAAGCACGTCAAAGGCTGGCAGTCCCATCTCTATTCATAATATCCTCCATAGAGGAAGAAACACACATGTTTACTAAGGGTGTTTGTGTGATCCGTTCACAAATCTTGGTAAAAATAAATAATTTTCTCTTGTTTTGTTTTACAACGTTTGCCGTAATTTTCAGAAATACTTTTCTAATCTAATCTAAGTTGCAAAGATATGTTACATTGGAGACTCACATAACATGCATTCTCACAACCAGACACGTACAAGTTCGCGCTTGCACATGCCGCATGTGAGCCTACAACATATAAACCCAAACCTCAAATGGAAATACACCCTGCAACTCTTGCCGTTCTTCCCTGAAATAGGGGTGATATTGGCAAAGTGAAACATTTTTTACAGCATGGGTGTCAGCCGCATACCAACCTATAAGTCAAGGAACATACACAACACACCCCAAACTCAACCAAAATATAAAAAAAATAAAAACAATAGAAAAATTGCAACTCTTTGTTTGTCGGACTCTAATCTCCTTATGTTTCCTAAACCCCACTCTTTCTTATATTATATAATATAATATATATTTATTTTTTTTCTTGCGCAGGCTATATTTGAATTTACCACATGCGCGTATTTACCTTTTATTTAACGCAAGAAAAAATAAATGCGAAAAATAAACAATACACTGGCAACACCTGAGAATTCATACGTTTCTGTCTTATTTGAACAGAAAAAAATCAAAGAAATTCAACGGTTTTTGCAGAGGCGACAATCTAGGATTATTTCATAAGAAATAAACTACGCAACACTGCAAAGGAGCTCCTGCCTACCATTAAGCAGAGAAAGCTTATGTACTTCGGTCACATTATGAGAAATGCGAAGTACCGTCTCCTTCATCTTATCATTCAGGGTAAGATTGAGGGGAGAAGATCTCAGGGACGCCGAACGACATCGTGGCTGAAGAACCTGCGACAGTGGTTCGGCAGAAGCACCAAGTCCCTGTTTCGAGCCGCAGCATCTAAAGTCAAAATAGCTATGATGATCGCCGATCTTCGTTAAAAGTGGCACAAGAAGAAGAAGAAGAAGCTACGCAAAACGGAGAAAATGATTTTCTCTTTTTATTTCTAATCTAATCTAAGTTGCATAGATATGTAACATTGGAGATTCACATTATTTACATTTTCACAAGCAGACACGTATAAGTTCGCGCTTAAACATGCCGCATGTGGACTTACAATATAAAAACATCGGTGTTATGGCCGAGGGGGCCTAGTGGGCTGATCTTTCTAGCGTGTTTGGAATAGAACAACGTTGGTTCGATCCCCGCCTGGGTCATTTGACCATAACTTTGACCCTAGTTTAACAGGTGTTATTGGGTAATTATTAATTAATAATTCCAGTAAATAAACAATAATGAATTATTAATTGATGATTTTAATACCTGTTTCTGGCCAGGAAAAAAGATTGGTGAATTGCATTCCTCTTCACAAATCTATTTTTTTAAATTAAAGTAACAAACAAAAAAAGTACAAAATCTCAAATGAACATACGCCCTGCAACTCTTGCGGACCTTCCCTGAAACATAGCGTGACATTGGCAAAGTGAACCATTTTCTACAGCATGGGTGGTCAGCCACATAGATACCAATTTTATGTACATAAAATAAATTATCCTTTTTTACAGAAATTCTGGGTCAATCGGTCCCCAGGTTGTACTGTTAGTATTTTCAAATTGGTCAGATAAATCGGACCGGCGGCGTAGGGCACCCAGTCTTCACTCTCTTACTTAATAATTCATGGACCTGCAAAGGGAGGCATTGGAAGAGAGAGGAAGCTGTGGGAGGTACGTAAGAAAGAGGCTGGTATGGGACACCGAACCTTAAGAAGGATTTGCAACTGAAAAACAGTGAAATGAAATAATAAAGTGGACTAAAAACTGGCTAACGGCAATAGAGAATTGTACAAAACACAACTGTCAGCCAGTCTTGTCAAATACAAATGTGGTTAAAGATTTGAAATTATGATTACGGTCGTTAGACATTTGTAAAGAATGAAAAAAACGGATTTTACTGACCGTGCAAAAGAGAAGAACGATTTTCTCTACTTTTCGTCGTAGTCATATCCGACGTCTTCAGGAGACGTGTGTCCTCTATAAGGAGGAACCACGAACTGTTGAATTATTGTTGTTTGATCGAGGCCGAAGGTTGAAGGTATTTTTATTTTTATTAACCTTCGGAGATACATCCATAGATGTCGCTATAGCCCCAGTTGTACAGAAGGACGATATTATGTCTTCTTGTGAAATCGTCCGATTAATGAAAGGGTGGATCATTGAAGTTAGTACTGGCCTCCATATACTGGAAAGTTTGAAGCTGTCATCTCTATTGAAGTTGGGGTGCCTGTGTATTTCGATTGCTATAGCGACATCTATGGATGTATCTCCGAAGGTTAATAAAAATAAAAATACCTACGACCTTCGGCCTCGATCAAACAACAATAATTCAACACTTCGTGGTTCCTCCTTATAGAGGACACATGTCTCCTGAAGACGTCGGATATGACTCCGACGAAACGTAGAGAAAATCGTTCTTCTCTTTTGCACGGTCAGTAAAATCCGTTTTTTTCATTCTTTAGAAATGTGGTGTCGATATACACCAGTTTTTAAATTTCGATGTACACTGGAGCCGCTGAGAGAGTGAATTTCTGACAGTTAAAAAAAATATGTTGTTTTCTAATTTATTTAACTTTCCATTTGACCCAAAATTATAACATATATTTCCATTTATCATGATGATTTATTTTTAAGATAATTATGCGTTATGACGACATTTTTTATTCGGTTTAAAATTATTGTAAATTCTTCAAAGTTACATCTATAATCTATAATCTAAGTTGCAAGGATATATTCATTCAAAGCTCTCAGATGTATGCCCACAAACAAACACGTGTAGTTCGCGCTTACAAATGCTGATTGTGTACTTACAAATAAAATCCAAACCTCAAATGAACATAAGCCCTGCAACTCTTGCCGACATTCCCTGAAACAGGGGTGACATTGGCAAAGTGAACCATTTTTTACAGTATGGGTGGTCAGCCTCATACCAACCTATAAGTCAAGGACTAGCGTTCATATTATTACGACCTGTCAGAAATTCATTCTCTCAGCGGCTCCACTGCAACAATTTTCAACAGCTCAGTTGGTAAAGTGCTTGGATTCGATACCAAGAGCTCGGATTCGAATCCCACCAACGGTGTCAGAAATGATTTTCCATTTTAGTGTTTATTTCAAACCCAAGATAAAATACCGGCAAGGTTTACTCAGCCTTCACAAGAAATGAGTACCAGCACCTCCCAGGGAAATCTTCCCTTCAACTGAAGTGGTTGAAGTAAGGCCTGTCCCCTTACCTGTAGGAATGAATAGGTTCCTCTGGCCAACTACCCTACACTTCCTGCCTGCGTTATCCCCGAAGGAATCGCATGTGGCTATTCGGGACTTAGGTAATTATTTTTACGGGTAAGGGGGCCGGCCTCACACCAACCACTTTCAGTTGAAGTTGGGGTACGAATTGAAGTGAATACGAAACCCTTTTTCTGATAACGTGGCAAAAATTTACACCATATGTGTAGCGTTTTGCTTAGTACCAACACAAAATACGAACAATTTTTTTTTACTAAAACTCTGTTTTCTCTTATTGAATTTTAAAATAACAAAATACGATCCTTTTTTACTCAATGTTTTTGGTCCACTAAATACCCAGTTTGCACCACTGTGCGTTCGCCTTTCCTCGGAGCCTCCCCTACCAAACATTTTTCGGTTTTCGGGTCAGAAATACCTTTGGGACCTTTAATTTTGTCCGTCTTCCCGGTTCTGCGGTCCCTGTGCCCACTTTTGGCATAGTTCTTACCCAGTAACGGGGCCCCAAAAGACAAAACAAATAAGAAAGTTAAAACTAAGCGATTTTTTCGGATACCCAATTTTGAGAGCAATGAAAAATATCATTCTTGTCTTGTCTTGTAGTTGTATCCTGCCGCCATTCCTCTAGGGGTGGCCGGTACCTCCACACAAGTGCCTCCATTTGACTCTGTTCTTGCATACTTCTTTCATCTCATCTAATTTCATCACTCTTTTCATGCATGCTCTTCTCTTGTTTCCACTCTGTAAATTCCATTCATTCGCGATCTCACTTATCTGATCAATCTATTCTTTCCTAGGCCTTGCCGTTCCACGTTTACCTATTACATTCCCTTTATACACTTTTTTGTCAGTCGGTCTTCATTCATGAATCGAAGGCTGAGTAAATCTTGCCGGTATTCTATTTGGGGTTTGAAATAAACACCGAAACGGGGCATCATTTCTGACACCCTCTGTGAGATTCGAACCCGGGCTCTCGGCTTTGAATGCAATCACTCTACCAACTGAGCTATCGACCGGACATGGACGATGGATATTTTGAATGCTCTCATTAAAACGCAGATGCGTCTTTAATAGAAGCTTGAATTTATTTTTTCTCAAATTTATTTTATTATTTCGGGATTTCGTGGAAAAAAAAATTGCTGTGAGCTCGTCTTGCGCTTAAACTTCCAAGGTCGCTTTGGGAATCAAAGTTTCGCTTTCAAAACCCTTAAATTCAAAATTGTCTCAAAATTAAATTCAAAAAGTTAAAATGTTGAATAAAAAGTAAATGCGTCATTTGAATAGTTAATTTTTGGAGAAAATGTACATTTTTAATGGTGACAAGTTAGAACGACACATGACATAACGGCACATGACATAACGGCACATGACATAACGACACATGACATAACGGCACATGACATAACGACACATGACATAACGACACATGACATAACGACTCATGACATAACGGCACATGACATAACTAAATAAATTACCAAAAAATTAAAAATTAAAATTAAAATTAAATAACGACACATGACATAACGACACATGACATAACGACACATGACATAACGACACATGACAGAACGACACATGACATAACGACACATGACATAACGACACATGACATAGCGCCACATGATATAACGACACATGACATAACGACACATGACATAACGACACATGACATAACGACACATGACATAACGACACATGACATAACGACACATGATATAACGACACATGACATAACGACACATGACAGAACAGCACAGTGACAAAATGAATCAAGATATTCATACATCACATGAAAACTGTTTGTTTTATCATTGTGATGCTTTGTCATATGTTGTTTTATCACTAGGCTGTTCTGTCATGTGATGTTTTGTCATATGATGTTCTGTCATGTGATGTTTTGTCATATGATGTTTTTTCATGTGATTTAATGTCATTTATTGTTTTGTCACCGCTTTTCTTTTATGTGATGTTTCGTCATAAGATATAATGTCATAATAATAATATTTGGATCATTTCATTGGTGAGCACTTCTTTGTGTGTATCACACCTCAAGAGCCCTCTGAGCCCTCTTGTCGTCGCTGTAGAAAGCGCCAATTCTCAAGCAAGACCCAGTTGCTGTAGGGCTGGATGGACCTTTAGTGACCGACCTTTGCTAAATGTATATGAATTTTCCACCCAGCGATGAGCATATTTGAAAATATAAATGGTATATTTTTTTTGTTATCCGCCGGGATTCGAATCCACAACCTTCCATTTACGAGTCAGAAGTTAACCACTAGACTACGGACCGTGCATGTGTAGTTTGGTCACATTGCTGTTCTGTCATGTGATATAAAGTCATTAGATATTTCATCACGCGTAGTTCTGTCTTGTAACCATAAAACTTAAAATCAAAACCTACCTTTACGACTATAATATGTGACCCTTATTTTTTTACAGTAAAAAACTCCGCACAAATAGTATATATATGTTTTTTCGTGCAGAATTCTGCGTCATCTGTTCGCGATTTTATTCCCCTCATTTTACATGCGTCGCAGCTCGCCTGTAACCTTTGAAATTTGCAAAAATATACAAAATATAATAGTACGTGGGGCGTGTTTGTGACGCCCTAGTGAGAGAGGGGCGTTTAAAAAGGCGAGGAACGTAGCGACGTTTTGCATTTGATTTACGTGAGAGAAAATTTTCAACGATTTATGTATTTACAAATGCTGCAAAAAATACTGTAGCGAAATATGGATGGTCGATGCGAAAAGGGCACTAAGTACCATCTATCTTTAATCTATATATATAATCTAAGTTGCAAGGATATCGCACGTTTAAAAAAAAAGAGAAATAACTCAAAAAATGGGAAAATCGAGATTTTGTAATAAAACGCAAGAACAATGCGAGAAGAATAGGTAGAATGCGACAGCCGTTCAATTTGGACGAAGATGACCGAGATAAAACATCGGCCGCCTTTTTCATCCCATACAAGTTGTACTGGCTGTCTGAACTTCAAACGTGATTTCCCAACATTCATGTTTTTTGAGTCATTGCTCTTTATTAGCGATATATTAATTTACAACTCTCAAATGTACTATGTCCACAAACAAACACGTGTATTTCGCGCATACAAATGCTGAATGTGTACTTACAAATAAAAACTATAGACAAAATGCATTTCAGACGTCAGATAAGTCTTCTTCCTCTTTTAACTTTTTAGTTGTTAGACAAAATGATATTAGACGTCAAAATCGTCTTCTTCTTCTTTTAATGCTAGTTATCATATTAAATCTGGACCAGTATCACCAGCCTCAAAAGTCTCAGCATGACACACGATCATACAAGTAGATAGAAAGCTATAAAACATGAACGCGGCATGAAATCTCCACTGTACCTACGTGAATCTGAATCAGTTATTCTATAATCTATAATCTAAGTTGCAAGGATATATTAATTTAAAACTCTCAAATGTATGCCCTTACAAATTTCGCGCTTACAAATGCTGAATGTGTACTTACAAATAAAATACAAACCTCAAATGAATGGGATATCCAGAGTCATAATAAAAGGAGAGCTTGTATGAAAAAGGTTATGGCTCTGGATGAAATGAAAGAAGTATGCAAGGACCGAAAGAAATGGCGGTTGATCTGTAATGCTGGCGTTTAAGGCTGAGGCTTTTAAAAAATATTTTTCACTTTTTTATAGAATATGTTGTGTAGGTTTTTGTTTTGTATACTCAAATGTAATTAATTGTTTTTATTCCATGACTTATAGGTTGGTATGAGACTGATCACCCATACTGTAATTTTTTTTTCACTTTGCCAATGTCACTCCTATTTCAGGGAAGGTCGGTAAGAGTTGCAGGGCTTATGTTCATTTGAGATTGGGTTTTTATATTGTAGGTCCACATGCGGCATGTCGCACGTTTAATAATAAAGAGAAATAACTCGAAAATTGGGAAAATCGAGATTTTGTAATAAAACGCAAGAACAATGCGAGAAGAATAGGTAGAATGCGACAGCCGTTCAATTTGGACGAAGATGACCGAGATAAAGCATCGGCCGCCTTTTTCATCCCATACAAGTTGTACTGGCTGTCTGAACTTCAAACGTGATTTCCCAACATTCATGTTTTTTGAGTTATTGCTCTTTATTACGATGTGTTAGCGCGATGTGTTAGCGCGAAATTATAAATGTCTGCTTGTGGGAATGCATTTAATATAAATCTTAATTGATATATATCTTTGCAGCTTAGATTCGATAATATTATTATTATTTGCAACTTAGATTAGAGATGTTTTCGGTGGCTATTTTTGTATCGATCCTTGCAATAGACAATATCGTAATTATAGCCATCTTGTTTTTCATCATTTTCCCGCTAATTAGAGGGTGGCGTGCGGCTGTTCACCTCGCGGCGCTACAGGGGCCAACAACGCATTGTGCTTAATCAACAACCAAAAAATATACAACAATCATAAACATGGGGGGTTTGGATTTAATTAACATACGAATTTGTTAAAAAAAAACCCTGAAGCATAAATTGAGATTTTACTAACGAGTGAGTTTTTAACTGTCGTAAAAAAAAACATGAAGAAAATGACCTCGCTCGTAAAAAGTCCGGTCGATAGCTCATTTGGTGGAATTCTTGCATTTAATGCCGAGAAAAAGGGTTCGATCTCCACCGAGGGTGTCAGAAATGATTTCCCGTTTCGGTGTCTTTTTCAAACCCAAAATAAATACCGGCAAGGTGTACTCGGCTTTCACAACAAATAAGAGCACAAAAAATATACCATTTATATTTCCAAAAATGCTCTTCGCTGGGTTGAAAAATTCATAAACCTTTACCAAAGACCGGTCACTGAAAGGTCCATCCAACCTTACAACAACTGGGTCTTGCTTGAGAATTGGCGTATTCTACAGCGACGACCAAGCTCGCAGCTAGGGCTCACCAAATAAAGCATCCTAATAAATAATTATTACTTATCTCACTTTCATTCACGGTCCAGGCTTTACTCCCATACATCAAGGTGGGTAAAAGTACGCCACCGCGTAGGTACCGCCAATCGAGCATTTTTAGATATGTTCTTCATACAAATATTACCGATGCTCGGTAGGTAAGAATTACCGTGGTGATGAGACTTCCAGCCCAGAGCAGTCCACCACCAGCCATTTCATAGTTGTTTCATTGTTTCAGCCAAGCTGGACGGCGTCAAGACTTACATGCGGATGAGACGAGTGCCTTCCCATCTCCAGGTCAAGGTCATCAAGTGGTTCGACTACCTTTGGCTGACCCAAAAGTGTTCAGACGAGGAGAGAGCCGTGAGCTGTCTGCCGGACAAGCTCAAGGCAGAGATTGCAATCAATGTGCATTTGGACACACTGAAAAGGTCAGTCTACTATTTATTTATGTTACACTAAAAAGGTCATTCTACTACTTTTACAAACACTTAAAATGTCAGTCTACTATTGTTTTTTTTTTACTTAAAAGGTCATTCTACTATTTGAACAAACGCATAAAAGGTCAGTCCACTTTTATTTTTTTTACACTGAAAAGGTCATTCTACTAGTTATACAAACACATAAAATATCAGTCTACTATTTATACACACATAAAAGGTCATTCTACTATTTAAACGAACGCATAAAAGGTCAGTCCACTATTATTATTTGTTACACTAAAAAGGTCATTCTACTATTTAAACAAGCACATAAAAGGTCAGTTTACTATTTTTTACATTTAATATTATTTTATATACAAAAAGGTCATCAGCAATTACACGAGAGCACAAAGTGGGTGGCCTCTTTGATTAACTGCAGCCACCGTTGCCAGTTAAACGTCTTCCTCTTCCAGCCTCATACTCCCACCACACATCAGTTTACCACCACTCTATCCAGCCACCTAAATCTGGGTCTTCCCACTATTCTACACCCCTCTGGGTCCGTCATCACAACCATTTTTCTTGGCTCCGATGGACTTTTTGCCGGATGTGACCCAACCAATGCAGTCTGCTGTCTTTTATTGACTAGACCCATTACTAGACCCCATCAATACAAGTGCTATAGTTTTAAAAGGTCAGTCTACTATCTTATCTTCGTACAAAAGGGTCATTATACAATTTTTACATCGATGAATTCATATATTTTTTTAAAGAGATCCTGCACGGGAGGCTCCTCAATTCTTGAAAATTTTGGGGGTCTATGCCACCCTGGAAGAGTGTCGCAGAGATGTTCCCTGAATTGTTGCTTCTGTCATAAGGCGCAGCAAGAAAGTGGCGATTGATGTTGGTTTTGGATAAAACCGAATTAAATTGGGAAGGAAACACAGATACTGGTAGATCATTCCATAAACGGGCAGTTTGGCAACGTGTCACGACATATCGGTAAAAGACAACTCGTCCAACGACAGTTTGGCCATTGAAAAATCGGTCAATGACATTTCGGTCATATACAATATATTGTAGATTTTGTAGGGTTTGTGTATTCACACAGTGAAAATTCATTTTTTTTAAATAAAGCTATTTTTTGTTTAACGTAGTTTATTTTCACAATCTATAATCTATAATCTAAGTTGCAAGGATATATTCATTTAAAGCTCTCAGATGTAAGCCCACAAACCAACAAGTGTAGTTCGCGCTTACAAATGCTGAATGTGTACTTACAAATAAAATCCAAACCTCAAATGAACATAAGCCCCACAACTTTTGCCGACCTTCCCTGAAACAGGGGTAACATTGGCAAAGTGAACCATTTTTTACAGTATGGGTGGTCAGCCTCATACCAACCTATAAGTCAAGGAATATGAATAAAAAATTACATTTAAATATATAAAAGAACAAAACCTTACAAAGAAATCTATACAAAAAAAGTCAGAAATTTCCTATGCAAAAAATGTAGCAAATTAATACACCAACATTAGAAATCACCATTGCAGATTAGCCGCCACTTCTTCCTGTCCTTGCACACTTCTTTCATTTCATCCAGAGTCATAACCTTTTTCATGCAAGTCCTCCTTTTATTATGACTCTGGATATCCCATTCATTCGCTATTTCAGAAATTTGATCCATCCATACTTTTCTCGGTCTTCCTCTACCACGACATCCATCTATTTTAGCAACATATACTTTCTTCGTCAATCTTCCATCACTCATTCTCTCCATATGCCCGAACCATCTTAACATACTTCTTTTAATCTTCACTTTCACACTTTCCCTTACACCACATTCTTCTCTTACAAAATCATTCCTCACTCTGTCACTTCGTTTTTTCCCAATCATACTTCTTAGATAGTCCATTTCTACTGTATGGACTTTACTAATTTCCCTTTCACTCACCGTCCAGGCTTCACTTCCATACATCAAGGTTGGCACTAGTATACCACCGTGCACCCCCAATCTAACATTTTTTGAGAGATTCTGGTTCCTGGCGATGCTAGCGGTAGCACCCAGTACGCACCTGCCTTTCATTATTCTTCTTTCAACTTCACCGGGCATTCTTCCATCTTTTTCAAACTTACTTCCCAGGTATACAAACTCATTTACGACATCAACATTCATTCCATTAATTTTAAATTCATAATTCATACTTTCATCATCTCTTTCAAAAATCAATACTTTCGTCTTACTTGCATTCAACTTCAAATGGTTCCCTTTCAAAGCTTCATTCAATCTAGAAAGCATTGTTTGCAATTCTACTGCTGAATCAGATACAAGAACTGCATCATCTGCATACAGTAGAACACTCACTTTGCTCTCTCCTATCATCAATCCACAATCATTAAGTCGAGCATCTCTGACACACTTGTCCATGACTATGTTAAATAGCCATGGACTCATCACACATCCTTGCCTCACACCCTTATAAACTTCAAACCACTCACTATACTCACCATCAATACGGACACATGCCCTACTATTTTCATAGTTTGCATGCACCGCACCTAGGAGAGCCCCATTCACTCCGTATGCTTTCAAAACATCCCATAACATACCTCTGTCCACTGAGTCAAAAGCCTTTTCCAGATCTACAAAGGCCGTGAACAGCTTCCGCCTCACCGACAATTGTTTTTCAACAAGTTGTCGTAGAGTAAAAATCTGATCAACACAGCCTCTACCGGCCATAAAGCCGGACTGTACATCGGAAATCCTTTCACTAGTAGTCAGAATCACATTTTTTATAATCACCTTACAGAAGACTTTTCCTGGTATACTGAGTAGACTGATTGGTCTGAAGTTCTGACAGTCTTTTTTGTCCCCTTTACCTTTGTAAATGGGAACAATGACTGCCTTCCTCCAATCCATCGGTACTACTCCTGCATTCACACAGAGCTTACATAATTCGTACATCCAATCTATCACACATTCACCTCCTGCTTTCAACATTTCACCATTTATACCATCAAACCCAGCAGACTTCCCATTCTTCAGACGTGAAATAGACAATTTCATTTCTTCTTTCATAATATTCAATTCATTCGCTTCATCTATCTGTTCATAAATTCTTCTTTCACCCTGACCAAAAATTTCTTGAAAATAGTTCTTCCATCTCTTGCATACTTCTTCATTCTCCCATACCATCTCACCGGCAGCACTTTTGACTCCCGGAGTGGTCAATGCAGAAGATTTATTTCTATCCGCATTGATCCACCTCCAAAATTCTTTCTTACTGTCGGTGAAACTTTTGTTAATCCTTTCATCAATCTTTCTTTGTTCATTCATCTTGCTTTCATAAATTATATTCTTCGCCATTCTCTTAGCTATCTTATATTCCTCTTCTAGCTTTCTATCATTTCTATCATTCAACCAATTTTCGTAACACTTTTTCTTAACTTTCACAGCTTCCTTCACTCTATCATTCCACCAGGCATCTCCTTTCAATCTTCCACCTTTCGTTACCCCACATGCTTTTTTAGCGCATTCAGTCATTCCTTCTTTCAGATCTTTCCACATACTTTCAATATCTTTTCCACACACACTCTTCTCAAGTTCACTCACACTTAAAATTTTGTGGAATAATATTTAATATCTCGAGTACTTTCGACCTTCAATATTCAGGCCATTATCAAGAGTGATGTATAAAAAATTAAAATTATTAAGAACAAACCATAGATCAAAATTATATAAATTCAAATAAATAGGTAGGTATAGGTACAATATATTGTATTCAACCGGTCCGTAGGGTAGTTGTTGCCGAGCTGTCTTCGGACGGGTGGTCGTTGACCGATTTGTCTTTGGCCGAAATTTCGTTGGCCGAAAAGTCGTGTGGACGAAATGTCGTGTGACCGATTTGTCAATGGCCGAACTGTCGTTGGACGAGTTGTCTTTTACCGATATGTCGTGGAATCGTTTGGCAAAGGAAAGAGTCATGAAGACACCAAGTTGTCGAGTGAATCGTAAATACATATATATAAAAAAACTACCTTTACACGAAAATATACATTTAGTAATTAAGCGGTACAAAATGATTTTTTTCTTCAGCAAAGCTTGGGTATATTTTTTTTTTATTCAAGCAAAAAGTGGGTAATTAGATTGCGTTTGCCAGCAACTCGGTCGGCGTAAAAATAGTATTCAACAAATTGAATTTTAAAATACTTTGGTCAGACGCTTTTAGACTGGAAAAATGTGCAAAGCGTCTAATTATTCGCGAAAAGTTTCTTTGAGACTTTTTACCACCTCGTTGCAATAATAAATAAAAAACCGGCCACAAAATATTGTGTACTCCAAGTATAAATAGAACTTTGAGCCTGTAAGTAAAACCAAAGAAAATTTGTGCTTCCATTACACCTACATTAGAGACCCAGTACCCTTAGTAGGTACTGTAATGTTTTTAGGTTCGAAAAGTCTATAAGTTAAAACACACAGTTCTTCTTTCAGGATCTTTATTTACACTTAATTAATTTTACAAATTTACATTTGTTTTTAACTCTTTTGGTAACACAAATTTATTGTTCACAGTTTAGTATCGCTTACACTCTTCGAATCAAAGCCAACTATCGCACTGGCTTAGCACACTCAATTCTCCGCCTTATATACTTCACAGACAGTACTTTCCAGTGACTAATTTTGCCAGCACATTCCCGCATATTCTACCAAGTTCGAGACTACAAAAGGATCATTTAATTTCTAGATTTCTTAGGTCTATTGCTACCTACGGTGTACACCTATATTAACCTACTTTTGACATAATGCTATAAAAACTATTACTACCTACGATGTATACCTATGTATATTAATCTACTATTTACATTATAGTACTTACTTTCTTACTTTACTTTACTTTCTTCGGCTCATAAGCCTTGAAGGCTCAGGGCCTCCCGCACCACAATCCTCCAGGACTCTCTGTCATGTGCTGCTTCCCTCCATGGTCCCCTCACTCCCAGAACTTCGGCGTCGGCTTCAACTACCCTTAGTACGAGTTGCAAAACTTGAGTAAAGTAAACTTTACGAAAAGTAAGTATTAAAGAGTGATTTTCCCCAAAATCTGCCTTTTTTGTTTCTTACACTTTAAGGTCTTAGCAAAAGAGTTACAGTGATTGGTAACGCCGTTACTTGTAGATATGTACCTATATATGTGCATACACATTCATGTATATAATTATTCTTTATTTTTATTAAATATTCATAATTATTATTTACTTATAAAATAGTAAAGCTATTACGCATATGTACATGTATATTTATTTACATTTATATTACTATATAAAATATTAATCACCTCAACAATCCGCTATCCTTCTCTCTCACTGTCTTTCAAGTCTGGCCAGAAGAAGAAAGTGATAAAATAATAATTAATAATAAAACCAAAAACCTATTTTGGCAAAACGCATTCGCTCTTCAGTTCATTTGCAAATGCCGTCCAATACGGCCGCTATTAACCAAGTTCAATTGCAAATGCCGTCCAATACGGCCGCTATAAACCAAGTTCAATTGCAAATGCCGTCCAATACGGCCGCTATAAACCAAGTTCAATTGCAAATGCCGTCCAATACGGCCGCTATTAACCAAGTTCAATTGCAAATGCCGTCCAATACGGCCGCTATTAACCAAGTTCAATTGCAAATGCCGTCCAATACGGCCGCTATTAACCAAGTTCAATTGCAAATGCCGTCCAATACGGCCGCTATAAACCAAGTTCAATTGCAAATTCCGTCCAATACGGCCGCTATTAACCAAGTTCAATTGCAAATGCCGTCCAATACGGCCGCTATAAACCAAGTTCAATTGCAAATGCCGTCCAATACGGCCGCTATAAACCAAGTTCAATTGCAAATGCCGTCCAATACGGCCGCCATAAACCAAGTACAGCTGCAATCGCCTTCTAATAAGGTCGCTATAAACCAAGTGCAGCTGCAATTGCCGTCCAATACGGTCGCTAAAATATAACGTACATCAGCTACAAAATACCGTCTAATTACGGCCGATATCGTAAAAACCACATAACCAAATAACCGCCCGCATCAGTAAATTAGTGCAATCTAAACATAAAATTATAAAACACAAGATTAATATACCAAAGGATCAAAACTGCGGAATCATCAACCAGCATCGAAGTAATTAACCCCCTCCACGCAGAGTGCTCCAGGATCCAGGATCTGGCCAGGTGAGTCCGCCATCCTTAATTACCGCGTTCCTGTAATTCCTGGAAACCGCCTCTCCAGTGATGAAGAAATAATCAAGTTCAAACAAACAAAAACGGCAGATTTTGGGGAAAATCACTCTTTAATACCTTCCGTAAACTTTACTTTACTCAAGTTTTGCAACTCGTACTCGTCACAGACTTTATCACACACACAACTCACACCATTACTAATTCGTAACAGCATTGAACACAAACGCAACTAAGCTACACACATAGTGTAACTTCTTGCCTGCGTTATCCCCGAAGGGAGTATGTGGCGAGGTCGCATGTGGCGATTCGTAACCTATTTATTTTTACGGGTGAGGGGGCCGGCCTCACACCAACCACTTTTAGTTGAAGTGGGGGTTTCCCAGCTCCCGGGGGGGGGGCTGGTTCTCATTTTTTGTGAAGGCTGAGTAAACCTAGAGATCAAGCCCTTGCTCTCAGCATTGAATGCAAGCATTCTACCAATTGAGCTATCGACCTTTTCACGAGCTTGGTCGTCGTCGCTACAAAGCGCCTATTCTCAAGCAAGACCCTTATTTTAGACCTAAGATTATTAGACATTATATATTCAATATTATTATGTTTTTTTAACGGGTGAAGACCGGTCCGTAGTCCAGTGGTAAGGCTTTGGACTCGTAAATGGAAGGTGGTGGGTTCGAATCCCGGCGGAGAACAAAAAATAAACCATTTATATTTTAAAATTTGCTTCTCACTGGATAAAAAATTAATAAACCTTGACCAAAGACCGGTCACTAAAGGTCGATTCAGCCTTACAGCAACTGGGTCTTGCTTGAGAATTGGCGTTTTTTACAGCGACGACCAAGCTCTCAGAGGGCTCTTGAGGTGTGATACACACAAAAACAGCGCTTTTCAAATAAATCATCCTACATATTTTGATTATTATATTGAAAATTTGAGATTTTATAGCAACGATCAAACTTGCAGAGGGCGCTTGAGGTGTGATACACACAAAAACAGCACTTACCAATTTAATTTAATTTAATCCTGATATTATTTTCCATTTATTATTTGCCTTTTTACATTTGATTCTCAATCTTTTTAATATTTCTGTTGCAGGGTAGAGATTTTTCAAAACACAGAGGCCGGATTTTTATGCGAACTGGTCCTCAAACTTCGTCCAGTATTATTTTCACCTGGAGACTATATATGCCGGAAAGGTAAGTCAAACTGCAGCTTAGATTATATATGTCATGGCTCATTCTGCAGACTCGTAAGACTATGAGATGACAATTTGTCAACGTCCAGCTGGAAGACCACATAAAAGTCTGTGAAATAGAGGGCATAGTAAGATGAGAGACCATGTCTCCAGAATGAGCCATGATAGACTCACTCACACAAAAGTAGCTACCTATACTAAGAAAACTGTTTTTTCATGATGAATCCTCTAAAAAGGACTAGGGTTTTTTTAAAATTAGAATTTCGTATTCTGTATTTTTTTATGTTTATACATATTATTATTTGTGATTTAAAAAAATGTAATCTGTTTTGTATGTTCCTTGACTTATAGGTTGGTATAAGTCTGACCAACCATGCTGTAGAAAATGGTTCACTTTGCCAATATCACCCCTGTTTCAGGGAAGGACGGCAAGAGTTGCAGGGTGTATGTTCATTTGGGGTTTGGGTTTTTATGTTGTTGGTTCACATGTGGCATGTGCAAGCGCGAATTTATACGTGTCTGCTTGTGATCGTGCATTAATTATGAAGCATAAATGTTAATTTAATATCTTTGTGACATAGATTATAGATAGATTTTGCATACAATAAAATAATACCGCAATGAAATAGTTAAATCCATTTTTTATTTCAATTTTATTTCGCAAAACGTTTGAGATTTTAAAATCAAAGATGGCTGCAATATTGCAAAAAAAAAACAAAAAATCTGCGATAAAATCTTTTGCTTGGCAATTCCCACGAATAGAAAGTAATATAAAATGGTTTTGTATAAAAAATACAGTTGAAGTTTTAATTCCTTTATTAATTCAAATGACCAACACTGTACACTTGAAGATTGAGAGGGAGGGGAAAGATTGGGGAAAAGATAAATAAATTTAATCAGGGAATTCCAGATGCGTAATCTAAGATATTTTTGACATTTACCGACAAGGTTTTCTCGGCTTCCCGGTCCGGTCGATAGCTCAGTTGATAGAGTGCTTGCATTCCATGCCGTGAGCTCGTGTTCGAATCCCGCCGAGGGTGTCGAGAAATGATTAGCCGATGCGTTATTTATTTAAATTTATTAAAATAAAATGCCGGCATGGTTTAATCACCTTCATAAAAAATGAGTTCTAACCACCTTTCACCACTTCAACCAAAGTGGTTGACGTAAAGCCGGCCCCTTAATTGTAAAATAAATAGGCTCCACTCGCCACATGCGATCCCTTCGGGGAAAACACAGCAAAAAGTTACGCTATATGTGTAGCTTGGTAGCATTTTCGTCCCCTTAGAGCTTGTTTGCCTTAGATCCATCAGAGGTAATTTCACATGAGCAATGTTTTATGTGTACAGGACCAATGTGTCTTATGAAAACTAAAAATTAACTTTAAAAATTATTTAAACAACTCTCACACTATCGTGTTTTACGTTTTTTTCTTAGCTCAGATTGTGTAGAATATGATTCTAAAGAATATTTGATTGAAAAGCTATCTTTGAATCAAATGGCAGCTACGCCAAACAAGCACTAGGGGGGAGCTTTTAAGCGAAAAAACCAACGAAACGGGATATCATTTCTTACACCTTTGGTGGAAATCGAACCATTGACCTATAATATAATATCTGTAATCTAAATTGCAAAGATAATATATTACATTTGAGATTTATATTAAATGTATACCCACAAGCAGACAATGAGTAAAGTATCTAATCTTATCTAAGTTGCAAATATATGTTACATTTGAGATTTATATTAAATTTATTCCCACAAGCAGACACGTTAAAGTTCGCGATTACACATGCCGCATGTGAACCTACAATATAAAACCAAATCTCAAATGAACACACACCCTGCAACTCTTGCCGAGCTTCCCTGAAACATGGGTGACATTGGCAAAGTGAACCATTTTCTACAGCATGGGTGGTCAGCCGCATACCAACCTATAAGTCAAGGAGTGAAATTTGTATTGGAATGGAATCTAAGCATTCTACCGGCAGCGTTTCGTTTTTATTTTTTGGGAATTCCCTAGAACTCCACAGACTTTTACAACACTTTTTAATGGAAAAGTAATTATAATGAGGGAACTTCATTTCTTATTCTATTACATCCCTAGTGTTTTTCCCTCGGCGCATAAAGTAACGACATCCCTATGCCAGGGGGCACCACGACAAATCAGTCACAGACAATTCTGTTACACCACAGTTCGTCCACACGACCCTACAGTCAACGACATTTCAGTCACATAATTTTTTTCAAATAAATTCTGTATGAGAGACTCTCTAGATTTTAGAGACTCTAGCGGGGCTATTCTTAGACATTTTAGTCGTCGGTTGAGCCCACGCTTTGACAAACTAATGGTGCCTGCGCTGGAAGTTTCATCAGCACGGACATTCTTACCTACCGAATATTGATAATATTTGTATGAAAACTAACTAGCTGTTTTACAGTAATTCACTGTAAATTTAAATTTACAGTAATTCCTTGACTTATAGGATGGTATGAGGCTGACCACCCATACTGTAAAAACTTATTCACTTTGCCAAGGTCACTGCTGTTTCAGGAAAAGCCGGCAAAAGTTGCAGGGCTTATATTCATTTGAGGTTTGGTATTAATTTGTAAGTACACATTCAGCATTTGTAAGCGAAAACTTACACGTGTCTGTTTGTGGGCATGCATTTGATATGAGTTTTGAATGTTAACAAATCCTTGCAACTTAGATTATAGATTATAGATAATGGTTTTTGGGAAGCAAGTTTTCTATGATAGAGCTATCGGTGGACTGTATGTATATTGTATGTGACCGAAATGTCACCGACTGAAAAGTCCCGTGTACGACCCAATTGTCCGTGATCGTTATGCCTGTAGACGAATTATACCGATGGCCGAGTTGACGAACTGTCCTGTGACCTTTTTGTCAATAGACGAGCTGTCTGTAGACTATAATCTTTCAGTGATTTCTGAGCCTCCTTTGCTTTGTGTAAACACTTGGGAAAGTGTAGCTTCACGGGACTTCTGCACTTCTGCCACTCGCATCTCACATGACGTTTTGCATGCGAGTCCTGTGACACATCCCCGGATGGGATGGATATACAGGGCGTGGGTCAGTGGAGGGGAGACTGACCCTGAGAGAAGGTGTTGTCTGTAGACGAGCTATCTTTGACCGAATTGTCGTGATACCTCTAAAAGCCGTAAAAAAAACATGGCCGACTTGTGACGTCAGAAGACACCTTTTTAACCCTTTGTCTCCCAATGTTTTAAAAAAAACGGCAGTAAGCTATGCTCGAAGTTACTAAGGTATATAATTTTAACATTTACGATTTATTTTAAATGCACGCCCCCGAGCAGACACGTGTAAGTTCGCTCTGAGACATGCTGCATGACTCAGGGATGCCCTTCCCATACAGGCACATGTACATACATACTTATAAGGATGACAACAGTCGCTCCCCCAGTTCTTGTTTATCGTATACGCCAATCTTGTCAAAAATGACTTTTTCATGCAGTTGTCTTGTGAATCAAATTCTACACAATCTGAGCTAAGAAAACCCGTAAAACTCGATAATGTGAGAGTTCCTTTAAATATTTTTAAAATAAATTTCTTGTTTTCATAAGACACATTGGTCCAGTACACATGCAAACATTGCTCATGTAAAATTTTCTCAATGGCGTATACGATAAACAAGAACTAAGGCAGCGAACTGTCTATATGTGTTTCAAATGTATATTAGCACAAGCAAATTTGTGTAAGTTTGCGCCAGCACATGATGCGTTCATAAAACCAAATCTCAAATGAACATAAACACTGCAAGTCTTCCGGGCCTTACCTTAAACTGGCTCGGCATCGGCGAAGTGAACTCACTTTAACAGTTCGGGTGGTAAGCTTTATACCGACCAAAGTATACCAGTCAAAGAAATAAAATAATTATGTAATTAAAATAACTAAAACAAACCCATAAAATATCTAAAATATATCAAATGCATGCCCACAAGCATACACGTCAAGTTCGCGCTTGCAAATGCTGAATGTATACTTACAAATAAAATCCAAACCTCAAATGAAAATAAACTCTACAACTTTTGCCCACCTTCCCTGGAACAGGGGTGACATTGGCAAAGTGAAGCATTTTTTACAGCATGGGTGGTCAGCCGCATACCAACCTATAAGTCAAGGAACAAGAATAGAAAATTGCGCCAGAGCCGAATTAGTGTGTTTAATATATATTTTTTGTATTTTCCTAAATTAACATTTCAAAGGCGCTGGAGATTGGCATTCTGTCTTGCGGCGATCCGGCCCTAGCTGGCTATCTCAAAATTTATGTTAAACAAATCAGGAATACATTAAAAATTGCAATTATTTTTACGAGAGACATTTGATGATTTAAAATAAAATAAATAAATGAAGGAAAGGTTTCGTTCGCACAATGAATATAAAAAGAAGAGGGTGTAAAGAGAAAAGAGGGTGTTTGTTTTTCACTTTAAAATTTTAATTCATGACTTTGGAGGAAATGAAAGAAGTATGTAAGGATAGAAAGAAATGGCGGTTGATCTGTAATGTTGGCGGCTAGGGTTTATTAAAAGTGAAATTGGTTTTATGTTTTAGTTTTTTTTATGTACATGTATATATTATTATTTATTGATTTAAAAAATGTAATTTGTCATGTACGTCCCTTGACTTATAGGTTGGTATGCGGCTGACCACCCATAATGTAAAAAAATGGTTCACTTTGCCAATGTCACCACTGTTTCAGGGAAGGACGGTAAGAGTTGCAGGGCTTATGTTCATTTGAGATTGGGTTTTTTTAATGTAGGTTCACATGCGGCATGTGTTAGCGCGAAATTATACATGTCTGCTTGTGGGAATGCATTTAATATAAATCTTAAATGATATATATCTTTGCAGCTTAGATTAGATTAGATTAGATTCAAATGCGAGTCCGGTCGATAGCTCAGTTCGTAGAGTGCTTGCATTCTATGCCGTGAGCTCGGGGTTGTCTTGTCTTGTATCCTGCCGCCATTCCTCTAGGGGTGGCCAGTACCTCCTCACAAGTGCCTCCACTTGACTCTGTCCTTGCATACTTCTTGCATCTCATCTAATTTCATCACTCTTTTCATGCACGCTCTTCTCTTGTTTCCACTCTGTAGATTCCATTCATTCGCAATCTCACTTATCTGATCAATCCATTCTTTTCTATTCCCTTCCACGCTTACCTATTACATTCCCTTTATACACTCTTTTTGTCAGTCGGTCTTCATTCATACTTTCAATATGTCCAAACCATCGCAACACACTTCTTTGAACTTTCACTTTCACGCTTTCTTTTACTCCGCTTTAATTAAGAACCCATTTGTTTCTTACTCTATCTTTCAGTGTTTTTCCTGTCATACTTCTCAAATGAGCCATTTCTACGGTGCATACCTTATTTACTTCTCTTTCATTCACCGTCCACGACTCACTTCCATACATCAGGGTTGGCAACAATATACAATTGTGTACCGCCATTTTCATTTTCTTAGGGATTATTTTATTCTTCGCAATTCTACCGAACGCTCCTATCACGCATCTTCCTTTGCTGGCACGCTTCTCTAAATTACCACTATTCGAATTATTATTTTTCGTTCGAATTATTATTATCATATCAGGCTCTTCCTTCTTCTTCTTCTGTTTCAATCCTGGGATTGGCTTGCAGCAATATCTTGTACTCTTGTTCTCCATTCCTCCCTGTCTTGTGCGGCTCTTTTTAGCTCTGCATATGTTGAGCAGCGCACGTCCACCAGCAGGTCCTCCAGGTACTCTTGGCGTGGGCGTCCCCTAGAGTTGGTCCCGTCGGTCATCCCCTCCATTATGGCATGCAAGAGACCTTCTTGTTGCATTACATGGCCGATCCATCTTGCACGCCTTTCGGACAAGGTCCTGAGCAGATGCCTTCCTCCTTGGATTCTTTGGAGAACCTCCTCATTTGTAGTGTGGTCTCTCCAGGAAATTCCTAGAAGCCTTCTATACGACCACATCTCGAAAGCCTCTAGTCTTCGTTTATCCCTTTTGGATAGGCACCATGTCTCGCAGCCGTACATCAAAATACTCTAATTTATTTTAATTTACAAATGATTGCCGTTTTTGTGTGTGTCACACTTTAAGGCTAAGGTCTTCAACCCGCGGCCCTCGGGCCTCATGTGGCCCACCAGCTAAATTTTTGCGGCCCGCGGCCACCAGAGGCTAAAAAAATAAAATATGGCGCCCAGTGATATGCGATATATATGTACACACGAGTAATATACGACTCGCAATCGTCAGCATTTGCAATGTCACTCTTTCACACATATGAGTGAAAAAATACCATGAAAATGATTTCATTGTTTGGGAGCACATATGTGTGTGAGCAGCTGTTTTCTCGTATGAAGTATGTGAAATCGACAACAAGGTCAAGAATAACAGATGCACATCTGGAAGGTAGTCTGCGGATTTCAACTAATGATGCCACGAATATTCGGCAACTATTCGGTATTCGGCCTATTCGGCCACTTTTTTGCTATTCGGTATTCGGCCGAATAGTGCGTACTATTCGGCCGAATACCGAATAGCAAATCATGTAAAAAAAGACACGTTATTTTATTCAAAAATTATGTATTTATTTCCAAATTACAACATTTTAGTACTTAAAATTAATCAGTGGTAAGTTGTGATGGATAAAAACGAGCTTTTCAGCATTTTCTGGTAGCAAACGATTGCGCTTTTCATCGTAAACGTTACCAGCCTCAGAAAATAACCTCTCACTATAAACGCTACTTCCAGGCGAAGAAAGATAAACTTTTGCAAATTTCGAAAGGTTCGGGTATTGTTTTTCGTTTGCTGACCACCACTTGTAAGGATCGGCCTTCCGATCTAGGCGAACTGTTTTCAAATAAAAATCCAACTCGTTTGCCACAGCATTCTTCTCCGAAGCGCCGAATATTCGGCGGCCGAATATTCGGCGCTTCGGCCGACAGCGTTGCCGAATATTCGGTATTCGGTATTCGGCCAATTCACTATTCGTGGCATCTCTAGTTTCAACCACAAAAATGAAAACCAATATTGACAAACTTGTAAAAAATAAACAATGTCAAAAATCACATTGATTGACTTTAATTAACCAATAAAGATTGACTTTAATGAACCAATAAAGATTATTGAAATTTGAAATTATGAACATGTCTTTTATTTCATTGATAAGGTGGTAAAGTGTCGTGAAAAGTTGTGGCCCTTCGGAAGATGTGAAATCGATGTTTGGCCCTTGCACTAAAAAAGGTTGAAGACCCCTGCAGTTTAAGGGCTCTCTCCGATCATGGATAAGATTGTCAATTTCATTGAAACTTTGATAAAAATAATAATGTGAACCTATTGTTTTTTACAGGTGAGGTTGGTAAGGAAATGTACATAGTCAACAGGGGCAGGCTGCAGGTGGTGGCTGACAACGGCAAGACGGTTTTGGCCACCCTTAAGGCCGGTTCCTATTTCGGAGAAATATCCATTTTAAACATGGGCACAGCAGGTAAAGAGCTTGGTAAATATCAACCACGAGACGTCACGCCAGTTCAGTAAACTTACTCATAAATAAATCAAATTAAATAAATTTTAAATAAATTTTTATTTTTTTATTTTTTATTTTTCGTGTGAACGATTCTTAATGATGTGGCCTGCTCACACGAAGACAGTTGTCAAGTGGATAGTGGTTAGTTGCAAGTTTGTTAGTTGACGCAATAGCAGTGCCGTCGATTTTTATGCAGTAAAAGTCTAATTCTCATCCTTTTTTTTTTTTTCAATATTTTAATCAGCTGTTTGAAAATATAACCGGGTGTATTTTCAGTGTTGAAATTAATTTATTAAATTACCTTTTAGTCGTATAAAACCAAAGGTGGTAATCCAGGGTTTTATTGAATGATGTAAATGTATGGAAATGATGCAATCCTTTACAGCCGATTTCGATTCTAAACGCCTAAAATTGCACTGTCATCATTTGGCAAAAAATGGAAATATCATTTCCATAAAATTGTTAAAAAAAATACAAGGACTGGCCAAAAAAAGTTTCTTTTTTTTTGATAATCAAAACACTTACGGTGCCATTCTTACACATTTTAGTCGTCCGTTGAGCCCACGCTTTGACAAACTAATGATGCATTTTTATGAAGACCTGTCAATCCAAAATGGCCGCAACTGAACAGCTGATTTGTCTTCATACAAATATTACCGAATTTCGGTAGGTTAGAATGACCGTGGGATGAGACTTCCAGCCCAGGCATCATTAGTTTGTCAAATCGTGGGCTCAACGGACGACTAAAATGTCTAAGAATAGCACTGTTAGAAACCACACACGTTTTCCAACCTGTCTGTTTCATGGCAACCTATTTATTTGATGGTTTGAGTTGCCTTGTCTCATTGAGAATCGTTTAAACATTATTCAGTTTGTCCTTCGTCATTTCAATAAAAAAATAATGTGAAAAATATTCTTATTTTTCAAAACTTTTTTTAATTTCAACAACAAAAATTTCGGACCTGTAATTTATATTTTCTTTTTTTTCTATAATTTTTGTATTGTCCAGTTAAAAAAATACATAAATTAAAAAGAAAAAAAAAATGTATCGAAAAGATAATGAAAGAATTCGTAAGTAAAAATATGTACTGTAGATTGACAGAAAAAATACATTTATGTTTTTATTATTTTTATTTTAATACTTAGATAAATTTCATTTTTTTTTAAATAGATACAATTTTAAATGTGACTTGGCTTCAAATTATCATATTAAAAATTGCATTCGTATACTTATACAAATCATTTTCTTTCTTGTTTATTTTAATTTTAAAAGTTTGTGCATAACATTTTTTACAATTTTCTCAGTAGAAACAAATTTTGTGCAACAAATTTAATAAATAATATTACTATTTTTTCCTTCTTTTACAGATTATTTTTATCATTTTAATTTTCGTGTTTGCTTAAGTAGGTATCTTTATTTTTTCTTAATTTCTTACGGTTGATTTCATTTTTCTTTTTCGAAAATCAAGATCGATTTGTATTTAAAAAAAAAATTGTGATCTGACTTGTTTAAAAATATTTTCTTATTATTGTTTTTCTTCTTTAATGATTTCATTTAGAAAATAACAGTTAAGTAAGTAAGTACTTTTATTTATTTTTGTTTTTATTTTGTAAAATAACTCTCTTATTCTCTACTCTACTATAAAGTTTTTTTTACATTTATTATATTTACATTTATTTAAATACGTTTTTTCTTGTAAAATTACGTAGTTATATAATTCTCTTCATTTATTGAATTATATTTTGTAGGGTTTGTGTATTCACACAGTGAAAATTCATTTTAATTTAAAATAAAATATTCTTTTCAAAACGTAGTTTTATTTTCACAATAATTTTATCTACCTGAAGCACTTTCGACCTTCAACATTTCTTGATAATGACCTGAAGGTTGAAGGTCGAAAGTGCTTGAGGTAGATAAAATTATTGTGAAAATAAAACTACGTTTTGAAAAAAATATTTTATTTTAAATATTGAATTATATTATAACCAATTTATTTTAACTTCATTTTTATTTTTTCGCGAAAAATTAGGATTAAGTAGATTTATTTATTTTTTCTTCTATTGTGTTTTCTCTTGTAAAGCAACATTTAGACTTTTATCTTTTTTCTTTATTTTTTTCTTATATAATAACCGTTCATTGATTATTTTTTCTTCATTTGTGGTCCACTCTTGAATATTTATGGCGTTTGACAGTTTTTCTCTTGATTTCCTGTTTTATTTGTTGTTTGCCCCCAAAACTTCCTATGTACAAAAATCTTGTAAACTTTCTCGCTTTTGCATTCGATAGTTCCCCTGGCGTGCAAGCTCGTGCATGGTATTCTGAACCATGGTTTATTTCATCTATAAAACATTTTCAAATATGTACTGTACTTACTTTTAATTTTAATGTGATGCCTTAGTATGTAAAATAATATGCTGTCCCTACAAAACAAAAAAAAATAACTCTTGTTTTTGAAGACCACAAAATTAAGTGTGATTTCTACCTTCAAATCAAAAATTTGCTTGCATATACGTAAATCAGCTGATGTACATCATCTTTCCTGTTCAAATTCCATCATACTCACTTCCGAGAAATATTTAAAGCAATCAAATTTGATGTGTCTATCAAATATTGATTGGAGATTGGTGCAACAGGCCCATAGTACTATTCACAAAAAAAAATTCCCGGATCGGGGTTTTTTTTTGTACGGAGAATGTCATTTAAGCTGTGGATAAGCCAAGGATTTGATGTGTTTGAAAAACACAGTATGAAATGTTATGGGGCTTCCACACGCTTGCCAACCCATCTCAAGTCAAGCGCACAGTGTGTCGTCTAGAACATGCTAGCTGGACAAAATTTTGTCTAATGGACTCATTTTGTCTAGCTAGCATGTTCTAGACGACACACTGTGCGCTTGACTTGAGATGGGTTGGCAAGCGTGTGGAAGCCCCATTACAAATATACTCGTATGTATTTACTAGTTTTTACTCTTTTCTATGGCACTGTATTTAGATGGCCATTTTCAACACTAAAAATCTTACAATTCAAAGTTTAAAATTTATTCTTCAAGACCTTCGATACATTAGTACAATATCAAATTGTCAATAACTTCATTTTTTCTATGAATGCGAGCTTGGTTTATTTTGCATTTGCTTGTATGTCGACTTAATAAATCTTTTAATACAAAAATAGTCTAAAAAAATACGCAGATAAAAAAAATATGTTTTATTTTTTTCTTTTGAAGGGACAGCACAACATCCATAATATTAAGTGTAACAACTTCACACATTCTTTCCATTTTGTTTGTTATTTTGACATATTGTGTAAATGAAAAAAAAACAATGAAAAAAGTAAAACGAAAAATCATTATGTATTTTTAGCGCAATGCAACCCAACTAAGCTACACATATACTTTAACTTCTTGACTGCGTAATCGTCGAAGGGGCCGCACTCGGCGATTCGGGACCTATTCATTTTTACGAGAAAGGGGGCCGACCTCATCCCAAATACTTCAGTTGAAGTGGAGGTTTCCCAGCTCCCGAGGGGGCTGGCTCTCATTTCTTATGAAGGCTGAGTAAACCTTGCCACTATTTAGGTTTGAAATAAACACCGAAACGGAAATCATTTATGACACCTTAGGCGGGGATCGAACCCTTGCTCTCATCATAGAATGCAAGCATTCTACCAACTGAGCTATCGACCGGACTTTTTACGAGCTTGGTTGTCGTTACAAAGCGCCAATTCTCGAGCAAGACCCAGTTGCTGTACCTAATGCTAGATGAACCTTTGGTGACCGGTCATTGGTAAAGGTTTATGAAGTTTTCAACCCAGCGAAGAGCATATTTGAAAATATAAATGGTATATTTTTTGTGCTCCGCCCAACCTTCCATTTACGAGTCCGAAGTGATACCACTGGACTACGGACCGGTCACGTAACAATTCCGAAATTAACCTTGAAAAATTGACTTCGCACAAGTTCCATAGACAAAACTAATGTGAATTCATACGGTAAGGTTTCTACGAATAAAGCAAAGTGATATTTTGCTTATCGCTTGCTAAGGACCCTCGTCACACAGACTTGTGACGTTTAAAAATTCTAATTTTTAATGGACTTCGGAACGTGTAAATTGGGTGAGAAAAATGTCATTCGGCCGGGTTGCAATGGAAAGGGTTAACAAATATTTTGTGATTGGTTACTAATGACCATTGTTGCATGGAAAAAAAATCACATTGATTTACACCATCCATTCCATTTGTCCATTTTTGTGTTGAGTTCATTTTAAATAGAGTAAAAACTAAAACTAAATTTAGGTTATACATTACAATAGCACATTCATATTTACAATTTTTTAGAACATCAAATAATTGGCCGAAATGGGAGTTGGCATATTTTTGCAGTGGGGAGTCAATACGTACCTAAACGTCAAACTCATCGGCATTCCGCCGAGCATGAGTTTCAAAATAGTTGCCATGTGGTTAGGCGCGCGTTTTCCGCCCTAGACAAAGTTGCTCCGCGGAATTGTTGGGCGGAATTCTCGATGAATTGTTTCCGCGCAACCCTGGCAACTCAACTATTTACTTTGCAGCGTAAATTCGCAACAACTTGGCAACACTATTAATAATTATGAACACTATGACGTAATCTGTAATTCAAGTTGCAAACGAGTAGGTATTAATTTAATATGTCAGTCATACATGATGAAAAGTATCTAATCTAAGTTGCAAAGATATGTCACATTGGGTTTTCACATTACATGCATTTTCACAAGCAGACACGTATAGGTACCTAAGTTCGCGCTTAAACATGCCGCATGAGAACCTACAACATAAAAACAAAATCTCAAATGGACATACACCTTGCAACTCTTGCCGTCCTTCCCTGAAACAGGGGTGACATTACCTATGAAAATAAATAAGTTTCATTTCCAACTTATGATGCATCCCTTGACAACGAGGTAAGAAACTGCACTGTATGCGCGGCCTAATTTCATTTGCGTTTAAAAGACTAAATTTTGTTAAATAGTTACCGCAGTACCAGGTCCGTTTGCCAGCTCAGTTGGTAGAGTGCTTGCATTCCATGCCGTGAGCTCGGGTTCGAATCCCACCGAGGGTGTCAGAAATTATATCCCGTTTCGGTGTTTATTTCAAACCCCAAAATAAAACACCGGCAAGTTTTACTCAGCCTTCACAAGAAATGAGTGCCAGCCCTCTCGGGAGCTGGGAAACCCCCATTTCAACTGAGTGGCCACTCGCCACATGCAAAATCCTTCGGGGATAACGCGGCAAGAAGATTCACTGTATGTGTAGCTTAGATGCGTTGGGTAGTTGGTTGCAGACTCACACACAGACTTTTAAAAACACACACTTTCAAATTCTCAAAAAAACTTGCTTTTTTCAAAAACAAAAAATACATGAATATTGTAAGAAATATTCCAGAAAGTTCCTCTTCAGTTACTTAATATATTTTCACTCGTATTTACAATCAATGCTATGATTCGTTAAAATCAGGCGCGTGCATAGGGTACAGGCAAATACATTTCAGAATAAATATTTTCTCAATTCCTTTAAAATAACTCATTTGAAATTGACTGAAGTGCTAACGATGGCTCCGATCCAACTTAAATTTTAAATCTCAATATCAAACCTAAATGGTTTTTTACCATTATCTGACCGTTCCGTAGTCTAGTGGTTAACACTTCTGACTCGTTAATGGAAGGTTGTGGGTTCGTATCCCGGTGGAGCAAAAAAATATGCCATTTATATTTTCAAATACGCTCTTCGCTGGGTGAAAAATTCATATACCTTTACCAAAGACCGGTCATCAACAGGTCCATCCAGCCTTACAGCAACTGGGTCTTGCTTGAGTATTGGCGCTTTGTAGCGATGACCAAGCTCGTAAACACATTTGGGGCATTACAACAAGTGTCATAGACCCCTACAGTTTTTGAAATCTAGGGAGTCTCCCGCACAGGATTTCTTAAAAAAATATAGGTATTGCATTCCCATTAAGTGCATGTGCCTGTATGGGATGCACGCCCCTGCTTACAGTGTTAGCGTCTGTTCATTATCACCAGTATCCAACCGGCCACCTGTTTGTGGACAGTGTGAATGATGATA
Organism: Agapetus fuscipes; assembly: GCA_951799405.1. NCBI lineage: Eukaryota > Metazoa > Arthropoda > Insecta > Trichoptera > Glossosomatidae > Agapetus > Agapetus fuscipes. The sequence goes on along the minus strand of OX637354.1, from coordinate 15,269,457 downwards.
CTCGGTATTGAAATCGCAGCTTGCGTGTTTGAAATAAACCAATGCCGGTTTGATTCCCGTTGAGCCCCTTGGACCTAGTAAAGCTGATGTATCTAATCTAATCTTATCTAAATTCCAAAGATATGCAGCATTGCATATTTACATTATATGCATTCTCACAAGCAGACACGTATAAGTTCACGGCTAAACATGCCGCATGTGGAAGTGGACTTACAATACAAAAACTCAAATCTCCAATGAATATACACCCTGCAACTCTTGCCAACCTTCCCTGAAACAGGGGTGGCATTGACAAAGTAAACATGCATGGTCAGCCACATGCCAACCAAAAAGTTAAGGAACATATGCAACAAATTTCATTTTTTTTAAATAAACAATTATTTCATAGACTTATTATTAAACTAACACAGACAAACCAAACACACTACTTACATCTTGCACATTCATAACAATACCAACGTTAAAATAACATCTATTACACAATTATAATCATATTATTATGCTTAGGGCCTGTTGCACCAAACTCCAATCAGACAAAAATCAAAATCAAGTGTGATTTCTCCCATCAAATAAAAAATTTGGTTGCAAATATGTAAACCAGCTGATGTACATCATTTTGCCTGTTCAATTTCCATCATATTATTACCCACTTCCGAGAAATATTTAACCGAGGTCCTTACCAGAAGGACAATAGTTAGGCTAAGGTTGGTATTACAGTCGTTTGACATATTTACAATAATAATATCTACACGTTATAATTTATTAATCGGATATTAGATGAACCGTTATAAGAGAACTTACATTATTCTCAATGTTTCGTTGGCGACGTAGCTGAGGTCTTCAGGAGACACCCTCTCTGCACAACGACTGCAGTCGTTCATCCTCAGTCATCATACAGAGAGGGTGTCTCTTGAAGACGTTAACAAAACGTTAAGAATAATGTAAGTTCTCTTACAACGGTTCGTCTAATATCCAAATAAAAAAATTTAACAGTGTAAGTAGTAATTATTATTGTATAAATAAAACAATCAAATTTGATGTGCCAATCAAGCATAGTCGGTGTTATAGCCGAGGGGGCCAAGTGGGCTGATCTTTCTAGCGTATTTGGAATAAAATAACGTTGGTTCGATCCACGCTTCGGTCATTTGACCATAACTTTAATCCTGGTTCAACAGATGTTATTGAGTAATTATTAATTAATAATTCATTAAAAAATACAACAATGAATTATTAATTGAGAATATTAATTACCTGTTTCTGGCCAGGCAGAATAGGTTGATGAATTGTTTTCCTTTTAAAAAATCTAATAATTAAAAAACTTTTTTATTTAAAAAACACATAGTTTTTATTTTCACATATGAGTTATACTGCCTAAGCGCTGTCGAACCTGCTCGGTTCATCATCAGAGGCTACTATATATAACTCATATGTGAAAATAAAAACTATGTGTTTTTTAAATAAAAAAGTTTTTTAATTATTAAATTAAAAATGAATTTTCACTCGGTGAATGTGCAAACATTAGAAAATTTAAAAAATCTATTTAAAAATATATTTATAAACATGGAGGAAGTAATTACCACTTGTTGACAGTTGGAAGGTTACCGATAGACTGAATTTTGGATTTTTGTATGATGAGTGGGTTAGCGCACTTCTAACTCTCAAAGGATTGATTTCTTAGCCCATCCAGTTCATTGATTGGAGGTTGGTGCAACAGACCCTTAACAATAACTGAGTTGTGACCTTGACAACTGACGTTTGTTTGTGGCTTTGCTTGCAGGAAACAGACGGACAGCTTCCGTGAGGTCCGTGGGCTACTCGGACCTCTTTGTGCTGAGCAAGAAGGACATGTGGGACGTGCTGAAGGAGTATCCGGCTGCCAGGGTCAGGCTGGAGGCAATAGCTGTCAAACGGCTGGAGAAGTACAAGAAGGCGCCGCTGGAGAAAGGTTTCAGTCTATAATCTAAGTTACAAAGATATATGAACATTTGAAAATCACATTAAATGCATGCCCACAAACAGACACGTGTAGTTCGTGCTTACAAATGCTGAATGTGCACTTACAAATAAAATACAAACCTCGTATGAACATAAGCCCTACACCTTTTGCCGACCTTCCCTGACACAGGTGTGGCATTGGCAAAGTGAACCATTTTTACAGTAGGGGTGGTCAGCCTCATGGCTCATACCAACCTATAAGTCAAGGAGTACAAATAATAAATAGCATTTAAGTATGTATAAAAACGACAAAACCTTAAAAAATAATCTATTCAAAAAAGTCAATACTTTCCCATACAAAAAATGTAACATAAATGAAAAAGCCAACATTACAAATCAGCATTGCAGATTAGCCGCCACTTCTTCCTATCCTTACATACTTCTTTCATTTCATCCAGAGTCATAACCTTTTTCATATAAGCCCTCCTTTTATTATGACTCTGGATATCCCATTCATTCGCTATTTCAGAAATTTGATCCATCCATACTTTTCTCGGTCTTCCTCTACCTCGACACCATCTATTCTTGCAACATATACTTTCTTCGTCAGTCTTTCTTCACTCATTCTCTCCATCTGCCCGAACCATCTTAAAAAACTTCTTTTAATCTTCACTTTCACATTTTCTTTAATGATAACAATAAAATAAAAACATGTTTATTTGAATGCTTTCAGTTGCCATGGGCAGATGCCAGTCCACCCCGGGCCTGGTGGAGTCCCTGGGTCGAGTTCCTCTGGAAGAAATGTTCCTGGCTCCAGGAGTTCCCTATAGAGAGAGATCCTTGTTCAGGTATACACAGCCCAGTGGCAAAGGGTGCCATACAACTCGATTCCCATCGGTTACCCTTTTAAAATGAGGCAAAAATGATAATAAAGTAGACTGCATGGTTTCAATGGGGAAAAAATACGTTTTGTTTCTTTGGTTTTAAATGTATTTTTTTACTTTGTTCCTATATTTTTAAAATACTTTGTTGTCTCATTTTAATAGGGAAGCCGATGGGAATCGAGTTGTGTGGCAATCTTCAGTAATCCGTAATCTAAGTTGCTAGACTGAAGGGCAGCGTCATTGACTTATGATATCTGTGAACTAGAAATTATTTTAATGAAAATAAACATTATAAACAAAATAAACAAATAAACAATAAGCAATTGGTTTTTTATATTGTAGGTCCACATGCTGTTAGCGCGAAATTATACATGTCTGCTTGTGGGAATGCATTTAATATAAATCTTAAATGATATATATCCTTGCAGCTTAGATTAGATTAGAACATAGTGATGTTTCATACTGCGCGGCTGTCAATCATAGACGTCATCCAACTTTGAACTTATCCCTGACATCTGTGTTTAATAACTCAAAAGACTGCAAGTGGAAATATGTGCTTTTGTAATGTTGTTCTTGCATAACTAATACATGTAACTGTTCGCATAGTTTGAAGTGTTGTCAATCAGTTAAGGTAGGAAATTAATCAATGTTGTACAAAATGTGCTTGAAAAAGTATTCCGTACTGAAAGTATTTATACAATCAGAATATTTAGAAGTGAAAAGGTTAATGAAATCTAAAATGATGGATGCAAACCAGACCTGTCAAATCCAACAGAATACGTACAGATGTACACGACTTCAACTGAATTTAGCTCACAGCTAAAGGATTATTTTTGAATACAACTATTTAAACACGTAACTCTGTTATTTTCCAGCGAGGTTGTGAGCCCCCCCGGTCTGCGTGTGGGCCCCCTGCCCCCGCTGGGCCTCCCCCCCTGCCTGGTGGGGGGCCTCCCCCCGCTGGGCCCCCGCTCCCCCGGCTCCCCCAACTCTGCAGCCTCCAGCGCCAGGTCTTCCACGGGCAGATCCAGGGCCCCCTCGCACCACAGCGCGGGACATGTGACGAGAACAGGTCTATCTTACGGCAAGAAATAAACAAACTTATCTTATATGTGTTGTAAATAGTGCACCTCACTGTCGCTGGGACAGTCCAGGGGATAAGGCGTTGGCACTTGAATTATTTTTTTTTTTTTTTTTTTTTTTTATTTATTTATAATAAACGGCTGAAGCCTTTTACATTTTTAGATTAACAGAGGTAGTACAGAAGTTTGTTGCTTACAAATTGTATAAATATTATGATTATTACAAGATACATATTATGAATATAAAAAGATTAAAAATAAATGTATAAAAATAAGTGATCAGTAAGAAAAGAGAAATTAAACATAAATCAAGAAGAATAGGGTAGTTGCAGTGGTAGGGAAAACGGTTGAAAATAATATGGTTCTGTGGAGTACATTTCAAGGGTCACAACCATATATTTTTTGTGTAGTAAAAATAAAAATAACATTGATAATTTAAAAAAATAAAATGCGGTGAATTTTAGTCGCGCCAAAACGCAGCTCGTTCGACTTCGCGAATCTTGACGTCAAAATGACGTCAAGATTCGCCGCTGGGCCCGCCGATACCTACACTCCGAAAATGCATCGGCGTCATATCTACCTAAATAAACAAAATGACCTTTTTTCCGGAATTCGAGAATACGCTAATTTAAAAGAGCTGTAGTTTAAAAACTAAGCAAGATATTTTTCTTTTGAAAACGCAGATGCATTTTAATAAATGTATTCTTCCATTTTATACAATGAAAAAAATATGTGATACTTCCCTATTACATGATAAAACAGACTTTAATGAATTTCTATAAATTCCGATGGACATACCAAAAATATCTATATCATCATTGGTTAGATAATCATTACCGAGTCGATGAAGCCGATATATCATAGAATGCATTATAAATGTTTTTGTTGCAACGTCGCAGTGGAATATATTTCGACTTCTTGTTCGACTCGGTATGTGTAGATTAATGACATTCAATAATTCAGGGCTGTCCACCAATGAATTAACAACTTTATACAAAAAAAATAAATCATGAAATATTCTGCGATTTTGTAAAGTTTCAAGATTCAAAAAATTTAACAAAAAACTATAGTTCAAGTCATCAAAACGAATATTTAATTTAAAATTTACTAATCTTAAAAATCTTTTTTGGATACGCTCTATAGCATCACAATGAAGTTTGTACCCGGGAGACCAAATGTATGAGTTGTATTCAAGTTGGCTGCGTACAAGGGAAATATAAAGCTGTTTGATGGCTAATATGTTCGAGAAATCTTTCACAGTGCGACACACAAAACCCAGGGTCTTAGTGGCCCTATTTGTTATAAATGCAATATGTTGTCGGAACGATAAATGGCAGTCAAAGATTATGCCTAAATCTCGAATTAGTTCAACCGATTCAAGGGAACTATTGTTTAGGCAATAATTATATATTATTTTATCTTTATTTCTACCAAATCTTATAACTTGGCATTTATTGTCATTCATAAACAGTCTATTGTGTGCACACCACATGGACATTCGATTTAAATTATTCTGAACCAACAGACAGTCAGAAACGTCATTTATAGCTTTGTATAGTTTGATGTCATCGGCAAAAAGTAAGAATTCAATGTCAAACAGCACATCTGTGATATCATTAATAAAGATAAGGAACAAAATTGGGCCAAAATGACTTCCTTGCGGAAGACCACTTTTAGCAGGGAAGGGCTTTGATAGGGTTTCCCCCACCTTTACTCTCAAAGAACGCTCGACAAGATAACTCGACAGCCACTGCAAAAGTTGATTTTTTATACCAAACCTTGACAATTTTTGTATTAAAATTGAGTGGCATACCTTGTCAAACGCCTTTGAAAAGTCGGTGTAAACACTGTCCACCTGGTACCCGGCTGCAAGATTATTGGCTTAGCGTTATTTTCACTACGCCCGGTTCAAATCCTGCCTGCGCCATGCCCTATTGACAATAATTTCGACCCTGGCTCAACAGATGTCATTTGGTATTTATTAATTAATAATTCTGGTCAGAATCCGGACGGAGGTGGGAATCAGGCATAAGGAGAAACACCGGAGAGGACTACAACTCGCAGAAATTAAAGTCGTGGTTTTTTAACACGACATGTACCTATTTGTCAAAATTTACACACGCCGGAAACACAGCCTTCTTGTTAGAGCTCGGTACAACAGAAAGAATGCTTACATACAAAAATGATAGACCACACAGAAATAAATGTCTTCTTTTTATAGCTATTAGAGCTATAAATTATAATTGGATAATTTGTATACAGCGCCGTTTAGTGGCACTAGCCACCCCAAGGGCGCTTTTATGTGTTGAAGCTTCTGTTCAACAAATGTGTCTTAAGCAACTTCCTGAAACTGCCAACACTGGTCTCTGTTCTCAACTCCAGAGGTAGACTATTCCAGCAGGATGGACCAGCCGAACTAAAAGCCCTGTCTCCGAAACCGGTTCTGTTCCGTCGAAGAGGCAGTTGAAGCCTGTTTACGGCGTCACTCTGTGCAGAACGAAGAGTGCGTCGTTTTCCACCTATCTGGTCGACTCTGCACAATTCACACAAGTACGATGGGGAAACTCCTCTGAGGGCATTTAAAACATATAAACTATATTATTTTTAGTTTGACAAGATGTCAGTCTAAATTCAGACCAAATTCATTATTATGCATTTAAAAATAATAATGTAAAAATTCAACAAAGTAAAAGTTATACAACAAAAAAACAAACACTACACAGCTAACAGCTCTGCTACAAACCCCCACCTCACCAACACCCACACTTCTGCGACATTCCAACAAGTCTAACAAATTTGATGAATCTTCCTCAGATGATTGATTTAAAACCACCCTATGCATATAAACGTACGCGATACGCAAACTTTGAGTGTACCATTCTGCTACATCCCGTATTGCGTACACGCTTGAGAAAAATAATATACATATTTGAAAACCACAAACCACCTGGCGTCCGCCTGAGTTCCAAAGTCGCGTCATTACAAGTCTAGACAAGTTAGTTCCTCAAGGGCAGGCTAAGCGTTCGGTTGTTTGTTTGGTGTTTTGTAATTTTTCATACATACTCTTCAAAAGTCAGGAGTACGTACATTGTGGTTTCATTTCCTGATTATTTTTTGCCTGTTTCTTGGAAAATAACTTGAAAGTAGGTGGTGGAAAGGAATGATCTTGTAGTAATACCATAGGTCGGCGAATGTGGTAATTTACTGGTCTGCTGTCGTTTCTTTAATTGTTTTTGATTATTTTCAGCTAATGAAAGATTTTTGTGCTATGATTTATTTAATTTTATTTGATTTAAATAATACAAAGGCACGAGACAACATATCAGTTTTGAAGTCAGAGAGGAAGAGGAAGCAGTATATGAAACTTAAAAAGTACAATAGTACCAACTTGGAGAAATCAAACAAATAATAGCACAAATTGCTATTTTTTTACCTACCGAATTGAATTAATTTGAATGCCAAAAAGATTAATAAAAATATACATAGATGGCAGTAATTCTGGTCAAACATATGTCAAAATATTTGACAGGGGGGTTAAAAAGAAAGCCATTATAGTGTGAGTATTGCAACGTTGCAGGTAACTTCTCGGGTCAGGATTCCCTGTGTCAGCTGGCGGGCTCCGGAGAGACTCCCCTGCTGGGCTCCCACGAGGCCCTGGAGTCCGAGGTGAAGAGGCTGCGGGAGAGGCTGCACACCGTGGAGACGGAGAACGCCAGCATGGCCATGAAGCTCAACCAGCAGCAGTGGGAGGTGGAGCACAGGTGGGACAATCTTCATCAGCTATCATTGACATCCAAAACTAACTCTAGAATTAAAGTCTAGTATCGTTCCTTGACTTATAGGTTGGTATGCGGCTGACCACCCATACTGTAAAAAAATGGTTCACTTTGCCAATGTCACTCCTGTCTCAGGGAAGGACGGCAAGAGTTGCAGGGCTTATGTTCATTTGAGATTGGGTTTTTATAATGTAGGTCCACATGCCGCATGTGTTAGCGCGAAATTATACATGTCTGCTTGTGGGAATGCATTTAATATAAATCTTAAATGATATATATCCTTGCAGCTTAGATTAGATTATTAGATCAGAATGAAATGTCAATTTTCCATAATAATAAGTAAGTACAGAGTTAAGTAAAAATTATTAATCGGATATAAGATGAGCCGTTATAAAAGAACTACATTATTCTCGAAGTTTCGTTAGCAATGAAGCTAATGTCTTAAGGAGACACCCTCTCTGCACGATGACTGAGGATGAACTAGAACTGCGTCTAATATCCAATTTAATAAATTTAAAATGTGTAGTTATTATTATTGTAAATATGTCAATTTCCCAGTCTGATTCCTTGAATTTTTATTGTTTTTTTTTAAATGGGTTTTTGAAGAGGAATGCAATTTACCAACCTATTCTGCCTGACCAGAAACAGGTATTAATATCATCCATTAATAATTCATCATTGTATATTTTAATGAATTATTAATTAATAATTACCCAATGACATCTGTTGAACCAGGATCAAAGTTATGGTGGTCAAAGCGGAGATCGAACCAATGTCATTCTATTCTAAATACACTAGAAAGATCAGCCACATTTTTTTTTAAGAAATCCTGAGCGAGAGACTCTAGATTTCAGAGACTCTAGGGGTCTATGACACTTGTTGTTGTGCAGAAGAGGTGTTTACGAGCTGGGTCATCGCTACAAAGCGCCAATACTCAAGCAAGACCCAGGTGCTTTAAGGCTGGATGGACCTTTTAGTGGCCGGTCTTTGGTAAAGGTTTTATGAATTTGTTCAACCCAGCGAAGAGCATATTTGGAAATATAAATTGTATATTTTTGTGCTCCGCCGGGATCCGAATCCACAACCTTCCATTTACGAGTCCAAAATGTTGCCACTGGACTACAGACCAGTTCAAGAAATGCCAACGACACGCGGTGTACCTGAGCGGTCGCCCATCCAAGTACCATCCGCGCCCAATGTTGCTTAACTTCGGTGATCTGATGAGAACCGGTGCTTTCAACATGGTATCGTCGTTGACGACATTGACAACAGATTGGAACTAAATCACATTCATAGCCCTTCATTGAATTACTACCTCCATGATATTATCATCAAAGGATATTTTATTGATTTCTCACTTATTTGTTGCAGGTTGGCCGAGATAGAGATGCAGATATGCGGTGCCAGCTCCGCCAGCTCAACAGAAGACAACGAGAGGAACAGAGAGAGCATCATTTAACATAGGAGCTGTCTACCGGCGACGCCAGTCTACCTGCACTACTGCGTCGCTTAAAACTTACAATGACAACGCCCAACATGCCAATACTTAAATACAATCAATATTATCTATCACGATGGAAACATCACAAAAGAAAAACATAATTAACAATTGAACTGTCTACCAGCAATGCCAGTCTATCTTCACTACTGCGTCGCTTAAAACTTACAATGACAACGCCCAACATGCCAATACTTAAATACAACCAATATTATCTATCACGATGGAAACATCACAAAAGAATATAATTAACAATTGAACTGTCTACCAGCAATGCCAGTCTATCTTCACTACTGCGTCGCTTTAAATTTGACACAATGACAATGCCCAACACGCCTCAAAAAGCTAATAGTTAAATACAAGCAATTGTAATGAAAACATCACAAAAGAAAAACATCATTAACAATTGAACTATTTACCAGCAATGCCAGTCTATCTTCACTACTGCGTCGCTTTAAATTTGACACAATGACAACGCCCAACACGCCTCAAAAAGCTAATAGTTAAATACAAGCAATTGTAATGAAAACATCACAAAAGAAAAACATCATTAACAATTGAACTGTCTATCAGCAATGCCAGTCTATCTTCACTACTGCGTCGCTTTAAACCTGGCATGAAAGCAACGCCCAACATGCCTCAAAAAGGCAATACTTAAATACAACCAATTTTAATGAAAACATCACAAAAGAACATCATTAACAATGTAACTGTCTATCAGCAATGCCAGTCTATCCTCACTACTGCGTCGCTTAAAACCTGGCATGATAGCAACGCCCAACATGCCTCAAAAAACCAATACATAGTTAAATACAACCAATATTATATATATATATCAAGATGTGAAGGCCCAGGATAAGGAGAATAGAAAGAATGAGAAGTACGAGTATATAAGATAAAAAGAACAGCAGATTGAACTGAAATGTTGACTAACAGAAAGTTGAAATTCGACTGGTGAGATGCTACATCTTTCTGATTGTACTCTATGGCATGGAAGGGTGGACATTTGCACAGTGCCTCGGGAACAGAATCACTGCCTTTGAAATGTTGGTTTATGTTGAATGCTAAAAATCTCATGGATGAATTGAGCCACAAATAAAAAATCCACACAATGAGAAATGACAAATATTGGCTTTTGCATTTCATCATACAGGGAAGAATTGAGGGAAGACGAGCTTCAGGTCGAAGGAGAACATCTTGGTTTAAGAACCTGAGACAGTGGTTATACAGAAGCACAAGATTCCTCTTTAACGCAGCAGTATTGAAGGCGCAACATCCTATAACGAAGAAGAAGAACTAGTGTTCTTTCAAGCGGACCGATTACTTCAAGAGAATTTCTGTCAATAAACCAATATCAATAAAACCCTTCAATAATATTATACGACTGTCATACAAAAATGCAAGTACAAAAAACGATTTTGGACCTCTTTTATATTCTTTCAGCATTTTAAACACGCTTACGATTATTGGAAGCAACCTAGCGTAAATCGTACTCTGATATTTTTTTTTTTAAAGATACTACACTACACGTGTTTGTTTGTGGGCATACATCTGAGAGCTTTGAATGAATATATCCTTGCAACTTAGATTATAGATGGGACTTTCAACATTCAAAATATCCCTGGGCTTTGTGACCTCACTCATAGTGAAATGTGGATTCCCTATAATCAGGGATATTTTCTAGTTCACAGCACTGTGAGCCTATACATTTAGCGGAAATGCTAAATGCAGTACGGCGCACTTTAGTGTCTTTTCAAACTACCTGCATAATATTGTTCTTAAAATATAATGCTCTGTAACTACTGTCCTTAGCCCGGCCAAGTGACATCACAAGCAATCCCCAAATTTTGAAATATTCTGATAATCTAAGTTGCAAATATATATCAATATTTAAGATCACACATATTTAATGTAAGTACATATGCTGCATTTGTGCTTACAAAATATGATTCAAACCTTAAAATTAACATAAGTCCTGCAGCTCTTGCCACCTTTCCGTGAAACAGAGGTTACATTGGAAAAAGTGAATTAATTTTTACAGGATGGCTGGTCACTCATCAGCATCATATTTATTTTCCTATAAGCCAAGGGATAAAAAAAAATATTCCATAAATTTGGGGAAATCTGATTTATTTCACAACATCAACTGTTGTTCTTTATTTCAAAATTTACAGAAAAGAGTGTCATAGACTACAAAAGTCTTAAATGTATTACATCTAGAGACAGAACAAGCATCACAATGCTCAGTAAAAATACTGACATCAATCACAATAGTTTTGGGCATTAAATAAATATTATTTGTAGAAATGACAAGTAATGTTGTCCGACAAAATCATTATTTGTTCTTGCATTTTTGTGATTTGCCTAAAAAAATACCCATCACTCTTTAAAAAAGATTGTGACAACTGAATAAATAAATAATAACAATAAAATGTAAATGAAAAAATCAGAAAATAATCATATTCATCAACTGTTAGTAGGTAAATATAAAAAAAACAAATTAAACACTGGGTTTATATACTTAATGGATTGTAAATAAAATTAAATATGTGGAATTGTGATTCAATTTATAAACATAATAACAATAATAAGAAGAAGGGAGAAAAAAGAAAACAAACAAATTGAACGAAAACAATTTATTTATAACGTTTAAGTGACGCCATTTTGAATACTCGGTATAAGTCCTAGTGGAGCAAAAAAAAGTGTTCATTTTGAAATAAGAACAATATTTTTTAAATAATAATACCTAACGGTAAATAAGGAGTGACTAAAAAGTGGATTATTAAAACAAAAAACAATTAAAACTTTAAACAAAACGAATAACGAAAGAAAATATTGTTTCATTAAAACTTTAATGATCTTTCCTTGACAAATATTGTCAAAATCTGTTTTGAAAAACCTTTCTTCTTACCTGTTTATTTTACAATTTGAAAATATTTTCTCTACAATCTGTCATTGGCTATTTTGGATGAAATTTATGTTTTTTGAGATAAAAATTCTTGTAAATCGAGCAGTAGACAGACAACAAAGATATAAAACAATTTCTAAGCTACTATGTAAGAGTTTTGTAACCATATAATGCCTATCAATTTGATTGGTTGGTAACCGTGAATATCATGACAGCACCCCTGCTAAAATGTCAGCTACGTTCATTACAATCCGTGTAAGCTGTTTTGTTGTTCGTCCTGCCCGATTTTGAATTTAGAAAGCCATCTTGACAGTTGCATTGTTTTGGCGCCAATTTCACATTCCATTTTTGAAAAACAAAAATTGCAGGTTGTGAAACATAATAATTATTTAAATAAAAAAGAATACCTACGAACAAATTTTTGTTCACAGTTAAAAAAAATTGACTATAAAATCGTGAATCGAAATAAAATGAAGGATAAATTAATGTACTTACATTTAAAATTGATATTTTATATTATTGTCTTCTTACAATAAGAAGAAATATGATATTTAAAAGTACATTTGTATTAGATAGATATTGTTTTGAAGATTTGACTATAATTTTTCTTTTTATCCATTTATTTATGTAGATTGTCATACTTTCTTGAATTATGATTTGGTATGAGGCTGACCACCCACACCGTAAAAATTTCTTCACCTTTGCTAACCTCGTTTCAAGGAAAAGGCTGCAAGAGTTGCAGGGTTTATGTACATTTTAAGTTTGGATTTTATTTTGTAAGTAGGTACACATGAAGCATGGGCAAGAGCGAACTCTCCCATGCTTGCTTGTGAGCGTGTATCAAATATAAATCTAAAATGTTAATAAAGCTTTGCAACTTAGATAATAGATAGATATTTAGATTATCTACTTGTAGATGTAAAAAATATATTTATAGATTATTGTTATTATTCAATTCGAAGCTTTATTCCATCATATTATTTTCATTTAGGTATTTGTTTTTTTTTACCTACAAAAGCCAAAACATACTGCCATAAATAGAAAAAAAAAACAAATTCAAACATGCTTCCAGAAAAAAATATGCCAAAATATACAAACTTTACAATATGTTATTCTATAAAGAAAGGGTTCGGTACAAAATTGAAATCAGAAATTCTTCTCAGCGGGCAAACGTCACAGGCCTATGTGAATAAGGTACTTAAATAATATTAGGATGATTTATTTGGTGAGCGCTGTTTCTGTGTGAATCATACCTCTGCGAGCTCTCTGTGAACTTGGTCATCGCTATAGAAAGCGACAATTATCAAGCAAGACCCAGTTCGCTGCCTTATAGTTCTTGTTTGCCGTATAGACCATTAAGCTAATTTTACATGAGCAATGTTTGCATGTGTACTGGACCAATGTGTCTTATGAAAACAGGAAATTGATTTTAAAAATATTTAAAACAACTCTCACATTATCGAGTTTTACGTTTTTTCTTAGCTGAGATTGTGTAGAATTTGATGCTTAAATTTGACAGAATTGGTCTAAACGGCAAACAAGAACTGGGGGAGCGAGTTGCTGTAAGATTAGAAGATGACCGGTCTTTGATAAAGGTAGGTATATGAAATTTTCAACTCAGTGCATATTCAAAAATGGAAATACTGTTTTTTTTTGCGCTCCACCGGGATCCGAACCCACAACCCTCCGTTTACGAGTCGGAAGCGTTACCACTAGACTACGGACCGGTCATCGTCACTTAAATAAAAAAATAAATCAGCTTGCCTTTTCCCAAGCCTCGCCAGTTGTGTGATGTCACAATTTTTTATCTATGGAATTTGTGTCGAGCCCGTTTTCTTTATAAATGACGGCCAAAGATTATACATACCTTGATATCTTTTATTATCTTGTTTAATTTATCTTTATTTAAATATCGGATAATGGAGTCTGCACATTTAAAATATTCCTTGGCTGGATGATGCGACAGGTTGTCGCCCATCTTCTCTATTATATAAAATCAAATGTCCGATGTATGTGTATGTTTGTCCTGTATGGACTCCTAAACTACTGGACAGATTGCGATGAAACTTGCATGAGTAATTCTCTACATGCCAACTTAGGCTTCTGTGTAAAAAAAAACTGGAGCAATAAAGGAAATGAGAACAGAAATATACTTAAACTATTTTCACCTTGTGACAGGGAATTTTTTAGATTAAAGAAGTGTGCAAAGACACAACACATTTGCAGAGATACTGGTCACCCCTAACAGAATGACGGTATGATCCAGTAAGACGACACACCACAAGGGGTGGCAGGGTACAGTTAGTAGTAAATAAAAAATGGACTCCAGATAATCAGGGACTTAATTTCAATTTTACAGCGGTTGGTATGAGGCTGACCCCCCATACTGTACAAAATGGTTCACTTTGACAATGTCACCCCTGTGTCAGGGAAGGTCGGCAAAAGTTGTAGGGTTTATGTTCATTTGAGGTTTGGATTTTATTTGCGAGTACACATTCAGCATTTGTAAGCGGCAACTACACGTGTTTGTTTGTGGGCATGCATTTGATATGAGCTTTAAATGTTAATATATCTTTGCAACTTAGACTATAGATTATGGTGAAATACATGTACGGTGATATTCTATCACAGATGTGATAAATACAGTACATAGCACTTTAGCTTAATTTCAATATTACCTACAAAATATTAATTAAATTAAAACTGTATGTCTGTCTCTAGTGCAATATTTTATTTTGCATGGATGACAGTGCCAGTACAATGGTTGTCAGATTTGGAACTAAGTTCCGTAGCAACCATTTTACTTTAATTAGCAAATCAGCCAAAAGACGTCGCATTTTTTCCCACCGATTTAAATGTGCAAACTCCATTACATATCACCACCTCAAAGGTAAAACTGAATAATTGCTGATTCACTGATTTGAGAAATCGTGGATAAAACATTTTATTGGGAGTAGCTTTTCATAGTAAGTGAACTAATTATAAGGAAGTGCTCATGACAAACTTCCTAATCAAATCTAATCTAAGTTGCAAAATATATGTAACATCAGAGATTCACGTTATATGCATTTTTACAAACATACACTTATAAGTTCGCGCTTAAACATGCCGCATGTGGTCCTACAATATAATAACTCGAATCTCAAATGAGTCGTATAACTGTAAACGCCGTCATCTCCAAATTTTATGATTTTTGAGATAATTATTGAATTTGATTCTGCGTAGTGTAACAAACCATTTGCTGTGTGCAATGTGATGAAAACCTCACTTAATCCTTTCTAATTTTAATTGAAAAAGTATGATTTCGTGCAAACGCCGTCATCTCCAACTGATTCCGAATTGCGTTCAAAACACAAGTTTATTTTTCTCATCATCGCGTAAGGAGTTGGCGGCGTTTGCATTTATACAACTGAAATGAACATACACCCTGCAACTCCTGCCGACCTTCCCTGAAACAGGGGTGACATTGGCAAAGTGAACCATTTTCTACAGCATGGGTGGTCAGTCGCATACCAATCTATAAGTCAAGGAACATGCACAACTACTATAATTTTGCTTTTTTTTAGTGTTTTCTTTCATGGAAAATAAGAAAAAAGGTGCATTTCTCTGAGAAACTCATGTGAGCATAAAATATGTCACTTATTCAGTTTTACCTTTAAGTTATTGATATATATTGCCAAAATTAAGTCCTTCACATTTGACTTTAAAAAAAAAGGCATTTAAGCACTACATTTGTCAGGCTGCCTTTGCATTAAAAGTCAGAGACAATTACCATTTTAAAGAATGAAAAAAACGGATTTTACTGACCGTGCAAAAGAGAAGAACGATTTTCTCTACGTTTCATCGGAGTCATATCCTACGTCTTCAGGAGACGTGTGTCCTCTACAAAGAGGAACCACGAACTGTTGAATTATTGTTTGTTCGAGTGAACCATTCGTTCGAGAGAACGAAAAAGGACACACGTCTCCTGAAGACGTCGGACATGACTCCGATGAAACGTAGAGAAAATCATTCTTCTCTTTTGCACGGTCAGTAAAATCCGTTTTTTTCATTCTTTAAAATGTCTAACAACCGTAATCATAATTTAAAATCTTTAATTACCTACCATTTTACTTTAACAGGTGCCAAAATTTTTATTATCCAATAGATTAGATTTTTTATTATTATTATTAAACGCAAAATGTGATTGTATTCGCTATTAAATTAATGTTAATTAAAAAATCTATTCCGTTAATTTTCATATTTTTCTGTAAATAATATACTTATAGATAGACTATTATTTATATATATAGATATATAAGGGTTTTTTATTCATTTATATTTTATAAACGACCCAGATTTTTATTCCCATATTTTTCTTAGAAATGTATATCTTCGCGTCTGTACCTACTTAAGTCTATGCATGCGCTTATTTTGAAAAAAAAACGATTTAAATTTGTATTTTTTTTTTCATATTTAAATAAATTTTATAAATATATATATGGCTGTGGCAGCTCATTCAAATGTATAAAAATATTTAAAATTCAAAATGGACGATTTCTTGGCTTATGCTAGGCATTTATATTTTCAAATTTGCTCTTCGCTGGGATGAAAAATTCATAAACACTTTACCAATGACCGGTCACCAAAGATCCATCCAGCCTTACAGCAACTGGGTCTTGCTTGAGAATTGGCGCTTTGTAGCGATGACGATCAAGCTCATAAAGAGGTTGATAGCTCAATTGGTAGAATGCTTGCATTCCATGCAAGCATTCGAGCAAGGGTTCGATCTCAAAGTTTACTCAGCCTTCACAAGAAATGAGAACCTGCCCCATTGGGAGCTAGGAAACCTCTACTTCAACTGAAAGTGGTTGGTGTGAGTCCAGCCCCCTTTACCCGTAAAAATAAATAGGTCCTGAATTGCCGCATGTGACCCCTTCGGGGATAACGCAGGCAAGAAGTTACACTATATGTGTAGCTTAGTTGCATTATGTATACATTTTTTTTTTTGCAACTTAGATGAATGCAATGTTAAAGACTTCATCAAACAGGAAGCGTTTTTAACGCACGTCAAAGCACTCTGGTTTATATATAGCGCTGCGTTGTTTTGTACTGAACATGTGTACCACCTGTCAAACATAAATCAAACCTCTGCAAGCTTGGTCGTCACTCGTCGCTCAAGAAAGCGACAATCCTCAACCAAGACCCAGTAAGGCTGGATGGACCTTTTGATACAGATGATTGGCTTCAATTCATGAAATTTGTTGTTTTTCTTACAATGCATGCTTTTAAGGCTTGAATATTCCCATTGAATATTTTGGAATATCTGTGTAAATATTAAAATTCAAATTTTCGGCTATGCCGTGACCATTTTGTATATAGGAAGAAAATAATTATCAAAACTAGCTAAAGAAATTATTGAATTTAAAATTCAAAACTTATTATTACGTTTAATTCTAAAATTAAAATATAACGATCGCTTACACATCGTTCACACGGGTGGATTGCTGATGCATAAGTAGGAGGGTGTGTGCGTGATAGCTTATATCCACGGTTAAAAGGCAGTAGGGCATAAGCAACATAAACTAAATTATGCTGGAGTGATGTTTTCCGGGATCTGTTGCCGTGGTCTGTGGGAGCTGGAGCTTCCGGACGTTTCGCCCATTTCTACGATGGGCTTCTTCAGCGTGAAGTATGATGATGAAGATGATATTGATGAGAACTGTGATGAAAGTGTGTGTACACTGAGGGTTTATATGTGCAAACTAAACACACTTTGAACACACTTGGAAAACATCGCTCCAGCATCATCAGCTGGCCGTGTTAGCCAAAAACTCTATAAACTAAATTGTTCAGGAGAGCAGTTTAAAGTTTGAGATTGCAGAAAAATGGCATAACTTTTTTTATTTTTTACCATAACATTAAAATCAAAACAGCTCTACAATTAAAAAAAAAATTATGGCATTCCTATTAATGTGGTTTAACAATGTTTTACAATTTTTTATGTCACAAGCGCCTTTAGTACAAACAAGGCCAAAATCTTGTCGGTTACACCAAAACCATACTTCAAAAACGCATATGTTTGCTTGGGCATAAACAACACAAAAATCATCGTAGAGCTATGGGAGTTAGCGCATTAGAAAGAGCAGAAAATGTCAAGTAGGAAAGCGTTCTATAATCTATAATCTATAATCTAAGTTGCAAGGATATATTCATTTAAAGCTCTCAGATGTATGCCCACAAACCAACAAGTGTAGTTCGCGCTTACAAATGCTGATTGTGTACTTACAAATAAAATCCAAACCTCAAATGAACATAAGCCCCACAACTTTTGCCGACCTTCCCTGAAACAGGGGTGACATTGGCAAAGTGAACCATTTTTTACAGTATGGGTGGTCAGCCTCATACCAACCTATAAGTCAAGGAATATGAATAATAAATTACATTTAAATATAAAAAAGAACAAAACCTTACAAAGAAATCTATACAAAAAAAGTCAAAAATTTCCTATGCAAAAAATGTAGCAAATGAATACACCAACATTAGAAATCAACATTGCAGATTAGCCGCCACTTCTTCCTGTCCTTGCATACTTCTTTCATTTCATCCAGAGTCATAACCTTTTTCATACAAGTCCTCCTTTTATTATGACTCTGGTTATCCCATTCATTCGCTATTTCAGAGATTTGATCATTCCATACTTTTCTCGGTCTTCCTCTACCACGACATCCATCTATTCTAGCAACATATACTTTCATACTTTTCATTCTACGTTCATAGCTCATTTTTGACAAAATGTCGCGTACTGCCTTTTAACCTTCAATATGCACATGCCACGACATTGTATTATCAAGCCTTGGTATTATCAAGTTCCAAATTTTGCTAATAATGAATATAGTAACTAATCATTTTTCAAAATGGCAGTGTCCTGTTTCTGTTTTGGATGTAAGGATACATCAAAATTGAAATATATGCCGTCTCCAGCTTTAATTTGATTTTTATGACCATTTGTTTTTAGGTTTTTGAATGACGTGTTATCATTTCTAAGATTTGGAGCGGGGCTGGTCACTTCGGGTTTTGTCAGTTTTTTATTTGAAACTCAAACTTCAGTATCTTGATCAATTGAAAGTAAAAGTTAACTAAAATATTACTTAGCTTGAAAATACAAGGCCTAAGTGAGTGTTTGAGTTAACAGGTACAACATGGAGACTCACGCACACCCCCACCCATTAATGCATTACTAATAGACCCTGTCTGAACCAAGCATTTAAGAGTAAATGGCATCAATCAATTTAAAGAAGAAATAAATGAGGCGTTAGAGCCGTTTTGTGTACCAAATGAATGATGCCCTATGACAAGGGATCTCGTCTGCAACTAAGCTGCATGTGCAGTGCAAGTTTTTGCAGCGTTATTTCCAAAAAAATTGCATGTGGAACTTATTTATATTTGCAGACAATTGGGACGGGCCTTTCGCAATCCACTTCATTATAAGTGACCTGAAATGATTTTTAATGTAAGACATTGAAACTGCAACTTAGATGCGGACATAATTATGTTCTGGCACAGTTTTTTACATTAAATTAATATCTGATCCTTTGAAAACCGATCAAGTTCCATATTAATTGGACATTGAAGCTTTCACGGCCGGTTCTTGTTGACACAATCACTTTATCGGGCTATGTAGCCGTGGTCTGGTTAATTCTTTCCGGACAGTTTCGCCCACTGCTCCGATGGTCATTATCAGCGGTTGGCTAGTCGCTGTGATCTTCTTACAGGATCTGCTGTATTAGAAACAATGCCAGCCTTTGGATTAGTATTGTCGTTTTTACTGTGAGAAATCAAGCCGCCATTGCCCGGCAAGCAAGATGACGTAATTGCAATATGATTGGCTCGCAATGGCGTCACCGAGTCACAAGGACAACTATTGGTCTGTACTGGCGCAGGCGTGCTTTTTTTAATACAGCAGATCCTGTAAGAAGATCACAGCGACTAGCCAACCGCTGATAATGCCCACGGAGCAATGGGCGAAACTGTCCGGAAAGAATTAAACAGACCACGGCTACATAGCCCGAATAAAGTGATTGTGTCAACATTCTATATTGTAGCCTGTTCACGCTAGAAATGCTGTGCATGTGGCTGATTGCTGTCATCTTCAGTCTCTTTTCTTTATTGCATACCCATTGTGTTCCATGGCACAGAAACAGGAAACCGCTCAAACGCCCCATCTATTTCTTTTGAATTGATCGACGACTAAAATGTAAAATGTCTACAAAAATGACAGTCATGTGAAATCGCAGAAAGGGACCAAAACATGAGAAATTTCTTACAAAAAAAGCATCTTACACTGTCAGTCGCTCTAAGCGATAGATTCTTACTGTCGTTTGTTTGAATAACAGTTAAGCAACATTAAACCAAACAAAAAACATTAAAAAAATGCCTCATCTCTATTGCAAAAATGTATTAAAAACTTAAATAAACAGATATTTGACAAGCCGTTACTGGAGAGTTGACTTATGGTATCATAATCAACTTTCTCAGGAGACACAATTTTAGTTTACAAATTAAAATCAATTGAAACAAGACTTTCTTTTTTGGCCTCGGTCAGCAAGAAAATAAAAGTTGGACGTTACAGGAAATTTACCTCAACAAGCTTGGTTGTCTCTTATCAGCGTCAATATCGCAAGCAAGATTATCCATCAAGGAGCATTTTTACAATTGAAAATTAAATGATAAGGTTTTTGAGCTTCACTGGAAATCAAAAGCACTATTTTTTTATTGTGAGTCCGTAGCGTTAACCACTCGACTACTGCCGGCAACGTATTGTTGTTCAGTTTAATGTTGATTAAGCTATTCTTGAAACAACTGATGTTTTTCTTAGATACTAACAAGGAAAACCCACTCAAAGGTAAAGAACATATGAGTTGGATAGAATCAAAGGCCAAAGAAATGAGATAAATATGTATATGAAAGCACAGAAAATCAGTTTCTCATTCTTTCCATAATTTTTTCTCATTTTCAAACGAATCCTACACATGGCCCTTTAGATTCTAAATAACTTATAATGTAGATTGAATTTTATTTAAATACTTACTATTGGGTGGATTTGTTTTATAGCGTCAGATGTTAGAAAAAATACTTTGATTTCCCTCGTTAGTATCTTGCATTAACAACCTAAAAGAATCAAAACTCTAAAATCAAGCGTTTTCACAAGCATCCTTCGATCATCCTTAGTAAAAAGAATAATTAAAAATAAACACAATTAGAATGTAATGACATTGATTAATGTAAAATAATTTAAAGAAACTAACGTTAGGTAATGTAAATTTTTCAATTGACAAAGAACAAAAACTTTTGATTACCTATGTATAGTTAACGATATTCATAAAGATCTGATGAGAATGTGAGTATAAAATTTAGTGCCAAAAATATTTTTCACATTGAACAGCTGATTTTTTACACCGTCATAGCTGAAATTCTATTTATTTGAAAATATTTGCATCTGCAGTAGGTACATTTTGAGGTTATGCCATCTGTCAAAATAGCACCATAGAGAAAATAGACATTACACACAGACAAACTTTTAATTCATGATTAAGGTGGACATGTAAAGGAGTTAAAGCTCATAGATAGTGCAATGATATTTTCAATTTTCATACCTATGTTTGCCCACCTTGCCTATATAGTTAAAGAGGATAGATTTCTTGATTTTATGAATTGGTTAAATCATTTTTTTATTCGACAATAGAAAGCTTTAATAGCCTTTCTTCCATAAAAAAACACTTCTTTCCAGTCATTTCTTAATAACGTGTCATCTTTGAAATGTCAAATATATCCAATGCATAAAGTTTTTAGTACCTTTTTCCTTGAAAAAGACTTATTTCCAGTCTTCTCGACAGTTGTAAGCGCACTGTCCTATAATAAAGCACCATCATTTTTCAAGATTACTTGGTAGTTTAGAAAACACTTCATCCCAGTTCTTCCGATCTTGTGTTTCTCCATTTTTCTGAGAGATGTGGGAATATGAAAAATAAGATTAAAGAAAAACAAAATGTAAAACAAGCACATTTCTTAATAGCTGTCATATGAGGCGGCCATCTTAGATTTTTGGCAGTTGAAAAAAGATGGAGGTTAAAGATCAGCTGTTCTCTTTCGGTATCAAAAAACATTTAGATAGAAATTACCATAATTTTAAGAATTTAAGACAAAATATAACTGCCAATTAACCCACATATTCTTCCTTATTAAGAGACAAAACATTAATTATTATATATACTTGAGTAAATATGAATTTATACCCGTTTTTTGTAATTATTAAAGTGTGTAAACAATGTCCAACATATTATTGGTTTATATCAAATAATACTGTAGCAAAAAAAGGGTCTCACGACTACAAAAATATCAAAATGGATTAACCTAAAAAGATATGTACATTTACCTAAATGGTTTTTTGTATTTTTTTTTAGTACGAAATATTAACATATTCTTTACTAAATTGATTTTGTGAAGTCTTATTAAAATTATGCTTCTTATGTATTTAGCTTTTGTATCAAAATATCTAATGCCATTCAACGAAACTTTGTGGACCATCGAGCACACTTTAAATTCTGTATACGAATCAGACACGTGCTTCTAAGCTGCACATAAAGTGTAAGTTCTTGCTGCATTTGCCCCAGAGGGGTCGCATGTGGCGAGTGGAAGCTATTTATTATTACAGATATGGAGGGGGAGCGGGTTTACGCTAACCACCATCAAAGTGAGGATTTCCCAGCTCCCGAGGGGGCTGGTACTCAATATTGTGAAGGCTGAGTAAATCTTGCCGGTGGGTTTGAAATAGACACCGAAACGGGAAATCATTTCCGATATCCGCAGTGGGATTCGAGCCCGGGCTCTCGGCATGGAATGCAAGCACCCTACCAACCGAGCTATCGACCGGACATTATTAAAACCTCTTATGGTTATGGCCGAGGGAGTCAAGAGGCTGATCTTTCTAGCGTATTTGGAATAGAGCAACGCTGGTTCGATCCCTTCTTGTGTCATTTGACCATAACTTTGATCCTGGTTCAACAGATGCCATTGGGTAATTATTAATTAATAATTCATTAAAATATACAATAATGAATTGTTAATTGATGATATTAATACCTGTTTCTGGCCAGGCAGAATAGGTTGGTGAGTTGCATTCCTCTTCACACATCTATTGAAAAAACAAAAAGGACAGTTAATCAACACGTAGCATGTACTGAATATTATCCAATTGCATATTTAACTCAAAAGATAATTCATTTTAACTTGAGTCACCGAAGATCTGAAGATACAATATGTTACCCATCTTAAAGGTACATTTGCTTTCATAGAATGCTCCCCCCTGTCTTACTTGATTGACTGGCAATAGAATATTTTGTCAAAATTACAAATTCCCTTTTTTTTCACAAAAATTCCAAAAAGCTTTACATTAATAATTGTAATAATTATAAATTAAAAAAAAAAAAACATATTGTACATATTGAGTACTCTTCCATTTTTGTAAAACTTACTTCCGATTTATTGTAAAATTATTATTATTCACTCGCTATTTATTACTAACAAAATAAATGAATATTATTATTATTGTCAAAACAAAAAAAAAAACAATGTATATATTTAAAAATGAAATTGAATTATACATATATATGAATAAATAAGAATGATCGCTATAAAAAAAACGACTTTCATTAACTTTAAAAAAAATAGTGAGGGATCAAGTCAATTGGTCATAACTCATATGCAATTCACTGGAGAGAAAGTGGTCTACCGTGTTTGTCTGATGGTATATAAAGCCATCAACAGCTTGGCTCCATCTTATCTGACTGAAATGATTTCCACTGTTGAGGTGTGAGGAGGCAGACACTCAGATCTGCGGGCGATGGTGCGATCAATTTGGTTCAGCCGCGCCGTCAGATGCGCATGAATTTCGGAGACCGTGCTTTTCGTGTTGCAGAGTGGAACAGACTGCCACCTATAGTGAAGAACTCCAAATCTGTGCGTGTATCTCGTGGAGCACTCAAGACACACTTTTTCTTAAGTCTTATTCGTGATCGGAGTGGACCCTTGAGGTGTGACACACACAAACGCAGCGCCATCTTTGTAATTTCGCCATCCTCTTGTAAAGGCAGTGCCTTATTGTGCTAGCCATTTGTCTCTACTGGTCGCCATCTCTTGTAAAGGCAGGGCCTTGTTGTGCTAGCCATTTGTCTCTACTGGTCGCCATCTCTTGTAAAGACAGGGCCTTGTTGTGCTAGCCATTTGTCTCTACTGGTCGCCATCTCTTGTAAAGACAGGGCCTTGTTGTGCTAGCCATTTGTCTCTACTGGTCGCCATCTCTTGTAAAGACAGGGCCTTGTTGTGCTAGCCATTTGTCTCTGCTGGTCGCCATCCTCTTGAGTTATGAATAGGAAGTGAAATCCATGAGCCACTTCAATTCTTGTGAGTATAAAGTTCTTTAGTGACCTCTAGTTCTTCTTCCCAAGATTTTTCCTTCAAAGATGTTACTAAGGAACCTGCTATGCCTTATTGTGCATAATTTTTCACTTCAATGTATGCTTTGTTCACTCACTTCTTTCTTCTAGGTTTTACAATTGAACTAAAATAAAAAATTACATTAAAACCTGTAAATGTTTTTTGTATCTTTTTTAATTTCATATATTCTGGTACAAACATTAATGTCACATAAAAAGTACGTAGATTATAATACAGTTGTTCCGTTAAAGGATAAAACAGAAATGACTATTCGTAAGTCCACAATCTGTTTATCCTTTAAGCGCAGATTTGAAAAGGATCGTTGTTCTTTTTGCACTTCAAAATATGAATTGGAATTTGAAAATCAGCGATTTGATGCCCAAACAAGAAAAATTTAAGAGTCGCAGAAGAATCTTTAGAAAAGCAGGTTTAGTGACTTGAATGGACTGTACCCTTAGTACGAGTTGCAAAACTTGAGTAAAGTTAAGTTTACGGAATGTATTAAAGAGTGATTTTCCCCAAAATCTGCCGTTTTTGTTTCTTACACTTTATGGTCTTAGCAAAAGAGTTACAGTGGTGAAGAAAATCAAGTTCAAACAAACAAAAACGGCAGATTTTGGGGAAAATCACTATTTAATACTTTCCCTAAACTTTACTCAAGTTTTACAATTCGTACTCAGGGCACTGGGTTAAGAACTGTGGAGGAGCTGTTTCGTACTGCCCGAGATAGGAGGACACATGGAGACAAATGAGAGAAAGATTTTGACACCTCGTTCAAACAGCTAACAATAATTTTGTAAGGGCAAGCATGATTAAAATAAAGATTATTTTGTTACAATGTAAAATGAATATTTGATTTTAAATCACTGAAAATCGCTTTTTCATCATGCCCATTTATATCTTATCTCTTATTAACAAAATCCTATCTAGGATTGCAGCAAATGATTGTAAATAAAATATTTTTAGGTTACAAGTTTCTGAATATGGGATATATTCTCTCACCCTTTTGAGATGATTTTTCTTTTGACTTTCTGAACTTGAGAATTGTTAGACAATGAATTATTTAGTAATAATGTCACAAATGAAAAGCAAAAAAATGTACCAAAGATAAATAATGCCATCTATGTGATATATGTTGAAACTTTTCCTCAATTTACTAGCATTCTAACCTCAAACCAATCTTCTCACAAAGTTGAACACATAACTTTCTTTGTAAATTCTACAAGATAGTTTAATTCTTTTACAGATAATGAACGCCTCGTATAGGATAAACAAGACTAACAAAGCGATTCACAAATTAAAAATATATACAGTTGAAAACTTTTGACATAACCTCAAATATTAGCTGTCAAAATTTCAATTATTATATTTTGAAGTGCAAATAAGATTTTTTTAATTTCGAGGTAGGACAGATTCGGTAGACTACATTAATTGACAGAAACATATATTTGACTATTTTTTTTTAGTTAGAGAACATAGTTTTTTTATAGTATAGGTATAAAAAAGTGCCAAGCCTTTTGAGCAAGAAGGGTCAGATTTCACTATGTTAAACTTCAGCTGATATGACTTTAAACTGTAAAAAAACATGATTCTCGTAAGTTTTTTTATCTTAATTCAGTCAAAAGTTGGAGGATTTCATCCTCAGTCGTCGTGCAGAGAGGGTGTCTCCTGAAGACGTTAGCTACGTCGCTAACGAAACATCGAGAATAATGCAAATTCTCTTATAACGGTTCGTGTAATATCCGATCATAGAATTTTAACTGTGTAGTTATAATCATTGTATATATGTCAATCGACCGTAACTCCAACCTAAACCTAAAATTATTACCTGATGATGACCTTCTAGGTCGAAAACGTTTGTAATTTTGTTTTAAAGATTTTAATCTTTTAAATAAAGTCTATAGTGAAAATAAACAGTGTTTTGCTTGAAAAATTTCATCCAAAAATTATAAATTGAAACAAAATGAATTTTCACAGTGTTAATACACAAACAATACAAAATATACTAAAATTATTAACCCGATAAATAAATAAATCTTTTTTTTTTGGTGACTTTTGTTAATACACTATTGGGCATAGACCTCCAATAGAATTTAACTAGTATTCAACAAGGACTTAGCACTTTTTTTTTATTTTGAGAAATTTAACAGACATTTCATTTATTATAGATACGTATAAATCTACCAAAAAGTTCCTAACGATAATATTATCTCTTCTTATAGTGTACGTACCTACCAAGGTGGAAAAAAATTAGAGCCTTAGAATCAAAAAGGCAAGTGCCCCATAAATAGTCTACAGGACACTAGTCCATAGGACACTAGTCTATAAGACACAGTGTCCCATAGATAGTCTATAGGACACTAGTCCATAGGGCACTAGTCTATAAGACACAGTGTCCCATAGATAGTCTATAGGACACTAGTCCATAGGGCACTAGTCTATAAGACACAGTGTCCCATAGATAGTCTATAGGACACTAGTCCATAGGGCACTAGTCTATAAGACACAGTGTCCCATAGTTAGTCTACAGGACACTAGTCCTTAGGACACTAATCTATAAGACACAGTGTCCCATAGATAGTCTATAAGACACTAGTCCATAGGACACTAGTCTATAAGACACGGTGTCCCATAGATAGTCTATAGGACACTAGTCCATAGGGCACTAGTCTATAAGACACAGTGTCCCATAGATAGTCTACAGGACACTAGTCCATAGGGCACTAGTCTATAAGACAGTGTCCCATAGATAGTCTACAGGACACTGGTCCATAGGACACTAGCCTATAAGACACAGTGTCCCATAGTTAGTCTACAGGACACTAGTCCTTAGGACACTAATCTATAAGACACAGTGTCCCATAGATAGTCTATAGGACACTAGTCCATAGGACACTAGTCTATAGAACACAGTGTCCCATAGATAGTCTATAGGACACTTGCCTTTTTGATTCTAATGCCCTCAAATGTACAAAACGTGAAAAATAGTTGCCGCACTCTCCTACGTTATTCTAAAATTTAAAATATAATATAATTCTCTTTATTTGATATTTATTTTTAAATATGTTTTTTTTTTGCGGGAATTTCATCAAACAAGATGTACAGAAGCAAAGGTGGCAATTCAAGTCCAATATAATCTAATCTAAGTCGCAAATATACATTAAAATTTAAAGTTTTCAAGTTAAATGAATGCCCACAAACAGATACGGGTTAGTTTGCGTTTACAAATGCTGCACGTGTACTTACAATTCAATAATGCAACTTTTGCCGACCTTCCCTGAAACAGGGGTGACATTGACGAGGTGAACCATTTTTTTACAGCATGGGTGGTCAGCCTCATACCAACCAATAAGTCGAGGAAATCGGACTTTCAACACACAAATAAGAAAAGATTGAGAGTTGCAGCGGAATCTGAAGGAAGTAGGTTTACTAGCTAGAATAGGCTGGGTTAAGAACTGTGGAGGGGCTGTTTCTTACTGCCCGAGATATAGAGACACATGGAGACAAACAGAGAAAGATTTGGTCAGACGTTCTTTCAAAAATGAATTATGGTGGTATGAGGCTAATTACACAAACTGTAAAAAATAGGTCGCTTTGCCAATGTGAATGAACCCTGTTTCAGGAAAGGTCGTCAAAAGTTGTAGAGCTTATTTTCGTTTGTGAAATTGGTTCTCAAGCAAGACCTAGTTGCTGTAAGGCTGAACGGACCTTTTAGTGACCGGTCTTTGGTAAAGATATATGAATTTTTCACCCAGCAAAAAGCATATTTGAAAATATAATGGTATATTTTTTGTGCTCTGCCAGGATTCAAACCCACAACCTTCCATTTACGAGTCAGAAGTGTTTACCACTAGACTACAGACCGGTCAAGTACATGTAGTATTTTTAAGTGTGCAATTTCACGCGTCTGCTTGAGGGCACGCATTTAATGTGGATCTTAAATGTTAATATATCTTTGCTACTTAAATTATAGATGGACACAAATACAATGTAAGTTTTCTTTATTTCCATACATTTATTTATTTTTCCAAAAAATCGTAGATTGCCACCTTTGATACTATTCAAACTCTTAGTAACAATATACCTACTCGTTTGTCATTTCCCTAATTTCAAAAATTGAACGGACTAGTGATAGTGACATCACAAAATATTCAATGGAGTCGACACAAATTCTATAGACAAAAAAATTGTAACGTCACACGGCCGGGTTAATAAATATAATACTAAGTAGGATGATTTATTTGGTGAGCGCTGTTTTTGTGTGAATCACAAAAAAAGGTTATGACTCTGGATGAAATGAAAGAAGTACATTTGTAAGGACCGAAAAAAATGGCGGCTGATCTGTAATGTAGGCGGCTAAGGCCAAGAATCAATTTTCATTTTTATAGATGCTTTGTAGATTTTTTAGTGTTTGTTTGTATAACTGGATGTAATTAATTGCTTGTATTCCTTGACTTATAGGTTGGTATGAGGCTGACCACCCATATTGTAAAAATGGTTCACTTTGCCAATGTCACCCCTGTTTCAGGGAAGGTCGGCAAGAGTTGCAGGGATTATGTTAATTTAAGATTGGGTTTTTATATTGTAGGTCCACATGCGGCATGTGTGAATGCAAATTTATGTGTATCTGCTTGTGGGAATGCATATAATATGAATCTCAAATGATACATATCTTTGCTACTCATATTAAGATTAAGACACCTCAAGACCTTCGTCGTCGCTATAGAAAGCGCCAATTTTAAAGCAACACCCAGTTGCTGTAAGGCTGGATAGACCTGTGGTGACCGGTCTCAGGTAAAGGTATATGAAATTTACAACCCAGCAAAGAGCATGTTTGAAAATATAAATTTTTTAGTGCTCCGCCAGGATTCCATTCCATTTACTAGTATGAAGGGTTACCATTAAACTACGGACCGGTCAAAGGGAAAGGCTGTTAGGGAAAATTGCCGGAAAAAGGCAAACTAATATTTTTTTATTGTTTGCCAAGGACTTTTTTTGGGATTTTTTTCTCATTTCAAATTAGTATCGAGTCCATTCTAAATTTAAATATACCAAAAGAACATCTAACAAGTATAATTACAGTACAAAGAAATTATATCACAAAAATTCCTTAAAATAAACAAAAAACAAACCTAAATTAAATTAATACTATAAAAATGACAACAAATAGGGCCTGTTGCACCAAACTCCAATCAGACAAAAAATCAAAATTAAGTGTGATTTCTCCCATCAAATAAAAAATTTGGTTGCACATACGTAAACCAGCTGATTGACATCATCTTTCCTGTTCAAATTCCATCTTAGTACTACCCACTTCCGAGAAATATTTAACCGAGGTCTTTACGAGAATTAAGAAATCAAATTTGATGTGTCAATCAAATATTGATTGAGAGGTTGGTGCAACAGGCCCATGGTTAAAATAAATTAAAATTATTTTCTAAGTTACATTGGATTTTATTTTTATTTTTTACCAGTAAAGCAAAATATTCATAACGTAACAGAATTCAGTGGCAGTATGATAACAACTGATATCATTTTAATAATAATAAAAACTATTGGGTTTCCGCATCGCATGAAGAAAAACCTTGCAACTCCTGCCACCTTTCCCTGAAATAGGCGTGACGTTGGCAAAAGTGAACCAAGTTTCTACAGCATGAGGGGTCAGTCTCATGCCAACATGTCAAAAATTTGAATTGAATAAAGCTTCTTGGATATTTTTGATGAATCTTTGTAAGAAAACTTATAATGTTCCTTGACTTGGTTGGTATGCGGCTGACCACCAATGCTGTAGAAAATAGTTCACTTCACCAATGTCACCCCTGTTTCAGAGAAGGTCAGCAAGAGTTGCAGGGTGTGTGTTCATTCGAGATTTGGGTATTTCTAAAAGCCTGAAAAGCTGTCTTTGATTCTAAACAACCCTTGTTATCTGTAGGCATAGACAAGCTGTCATTTTACGCATTCTTCTTCAATCAAGAAGAAATCTACACTATTATCAGTTCTGGTATCCAATTTTGAAAGCACCCCTAGTGGCAGTATTTAATTTCAATGCACTTATCCCCCTTCCTCGTGAAAATTGTTAATAATAATTTAATCATAATAATTAACTAGATTTATATGCGCCTTTTTGTGATTTACGTCACTACAAAGGCGCATGTGGGCTCTAGCGGGAAAACAGGAATGCTTTGAGCATCTTCCTGAAGGCTGTCTCATCTTCCTGGACTCTCAGCCTCTCTGTGAGAGCATTCCATGCCGCTGGCCCGGCAACACGGAAAGAGCGGTTCCCGAAGACTGTGCATGACTGTCTTTTCGGCAGCTCCAACAAACTGGCACATGACCCAGCTGACCTCAGAGTAACTCCCTTTTTATCCAAACAAGTTCTCCTCGTGAGTTCCACCAGATAGTCAGGAGCCAGCCCATGAAGAGTCTTAAAGACTATCAAGCAAAGCTTGTAGTCTATTCTTTCCGAGATGCGAAGCCAGTGCAAGTTCTCAAGCAGAGGAGTTATATGGCAGTACTTGGAGCCGTCGTATATCAGCCTGGCTGCAGCATTATGAAGGGACTGGAGTCGTTTGGTTTGTGACATCGGTTGGTAATAATAATATTAGGATCATTTCTTTTGTGAGCGCTGTTTTTGTGTGAATCACATCTCAAGAACCCTCTGCGAGCTTGGTCATCGCTATAGAAATTGCCAATTTTCAAGGAAAACCCAGTTACTGTAAGGCTGGATGGCTCTTTGGTGTCCGGTCTTTGGTAAGTATATGAATTTTTCAACCCAGCGAAAAGCATATTTGAAATTAATTATTTTTGTGCTTTGCTGGGATTTGAAACCACAACCTTCCATTTACGAGTCAGAAGTGTTGACCACTAGATTAGGGACCATGTGACAGGTAAAACTGACACTAAGGGCGCTATCAGAAAAGGATCCCTGTATTCAAAACTAAAACTTATGTGGTAGATAGACATCCATTTTTTTTTATGATTATTCTATTGTATGATTAACGAAAAGACGATTTTCTTCAATTGAAACATGTAGTCTTAAATTTCTAAAACACAAAATATGACTAAAACATTTAAGGTAGTACATAAATACATCATAGCCAATCAGTTCACTAAATAGTTTTATGATAAATACACAGATGGGGTTCGGGTCTTAGCTAAAATAAGGTTTACACTGAAGCACAGGGATGTCGACAGTTAGTAGGGCATAAGCGACAAAAACTAAATTGTTCAGGAGAGCAACTTAAAGTTTGATATTGCAGAAAAATGGCATAACTTTTTTATTCTTTATCATATTGTTAAAATCAAAACAGCTCTAAATTTGAAAAAATAAAGTCATTTATTGGCATTCCTATTAATGTGGTTTACGATTTTTTTATGTCACAAGCGCCTTTAGGACAAAAAAGGCCAAAATCTTGTCGGTTACTCCAAAACCATACTTCGAAAACGCAGTTGTTTGCTTGGGCATAAACAACAACAAAAAATCATCGTAGAGCTATGGGAGTGAGCGAATTAGAAAGAGCGGAAATTTTTAAGTAGGATAGCATTCATAACTCATTTTTGACCGAAATCTCGCTTATGTCCTACTGCCTTTTAACCGTCGATATGTGAGTTGAGGTGGATTCAAGAAGGTGAGAAATGTTGTATAAAGCGTGATAGCTATCATTGTTTCAATGATAATTTTACAGTACCAATACAGTCAAAGACGATACCATGTTGAAAGCACTGGTTCTCATCAGATCACCAAAGTTAAGCAAAATTGGGCGCGGATGCTACTTGGATGGGTGACCGCTCAGGTACACTGCGTGTCGTTGACATTTCTTGGTCCGGTCCGTAGTCCAGTGGCAACACTCCGGATTCGTAAATGGAAGGTTGTGGATTCAGATCCCGGCGGAGTACAAAAAATATACAATTTATATTTCTAAATATGCTCTTTGCTGGGTTGAACAAATTCATAAAATCTTTACCATAGACCGGTCACTAAAAAGGTTCATCCAGCCTTACAGCAACTGGGTCTTGCTTGAGTATTGGCGCTTTGTAGCGACGACCAAGCTCGTACACCTCTGCGGCACTACAACAAGTGTCATAGACCCCTAGAGTCTCTAGAATCGAGGGAGTCTCCCGCACAGGATTTCTTAAAAAAAAAACTGTTCGCAGCTCCTGAGCAAATGGGAAACAGCTGATCTTTGTTATTATGGAGTGGACAAACTACATAATTTTTTGGCTAGGCACACGGCAAGCAACTGAAACCGGCTATCGTTCACTATAATCTAAGTTGTAAAGTTTGTTAACATTTAGGATTCATATAAATTGTATGCCCACAAGCATTTACAAGTTCGGGCTTACCCATGTGAACTTTCAACATAAAAACGCAAATCTCTGATGAAAATAAGCTCTGCAGCTTTTACCGACCTTCCCTGAAACAGTGGTGACATTGGCAAAGTGAACAATAACTTACAGTATCAGCATATTTGAAAGAAGCGTAGAGCGAAGAGCATATTTTAAAATATAAATGGTATATTTTTTTGTGCGCCGCCAGGAATCGAACCCACACCCTTCCATTACGAGTCAGAAGTGTTAACCACTAGACTACGGACCGGTCAAATGCTCTGTAGCTGCCTACAGCTACCGGCTACTCAACTATTCAGTCAACCAACGATCGCTATTGCGCTTTAAAAGAGTTTTCATAACTATGTATATACACCTTGCAATGAAATTCAGTATATTTATATTAAAGACCAGGTTGAGCCATGATCCAGCGGGAAGACCATACAAAAGTCTGTGAAATAGAGGACATAGTAAGATGAGAGACCATGTCTCCAGAATGAGCCATGATAGACTCACTCACACCGTAGCTTATGAGAGACAATTGGTCAACGTCCAGCTGGAAGACCACATAAAAGTCTGTGAAATTGAGGACATAGTAAGATGAGAGACCATGTCTCCAGGATGAGCCATGATAGACTCACTCACACCGTAGCTTATGAGATGACAATTGGTCAACGTCCAGCTGGAAGACCACATAAAAGTCTGTGAAATTGAGGACATAGTAAAATGAGAGACAATGTCTCCAGAATGAGCCATGATAGACTCACTCACACCGTAGCTTATGAGAGACAATTGGTCAACGTCCAGCTGGAAGACCACATAAAAGTCTGTGAAATTGAGGACATAGTAAGATGAGAGACCATGTCTCCAGGATGAGCCATGATAGACTCACTCACACCGTAGCTTATGAGATGACAATTGGTCAATGTCCAGCTGGAAGACCACATAAAAGTCTGTGAAATTGAGGACATAGTAAGATGAGAGACCATGTCTCCAGGATGAGCCATGATAGACTCACTCACACCGTAGCTTATGAGATGACAATTGGTCAACGTCCAGCTGGAAGACCACATAAAAGTCTGTGAAATTGAGGACATAGCAAGATGAGAGACCATGTCTCCAGAATGAGCCATGATAGACTCACTCACACCGTAGCTTATGAGATGGCAATTGGTCAACATTCAACTGTAAGAAGTCTTTGAAGAGACTACTTTAAGTAAGTATTTTTTGACAGTGCAGAACATGTATTAATGATATTTGGTAAGACTGGCATGATATGAACAGTACCCTTAGTACGAGTTGCAAAACTTGAGAAAAGTAAAGTTTACGGAAAATATTAAAGCGTGATTTCTCCCAAAATCTGCCGTTTTTGTTTCTTACACTTTGTGGTCTTAGCAAAAGAGTTACAGTGATGAAGAAAATCAAGTTCAAACAAACAAAAACGGCAGATTTTGGGGGAAATCACTCTTTAATAATTGCCGTAAACTTTAAATTACTCAAGTTTTTCAACTCGTACTAAGGGTACATAACACAAAATGGACGTAGATATAGGATAGAATTTTCAAACCATTTAACACGAAATATAAATACACAAATTCATTAAAATTATAATACAAACATTCATTAATTTAACTTAATTTGACTACAGAATGGAATACACGTATTTACGTACAAAGCATTAGATAAGATAGATTTCATTTAAGGTTTTGAAGGCAAATTGGCTAAAGCCCTACTTTTAAAAATTAACAAAAAATTATACAAGTGAAAGTTAAAAAATCTGTGCCTGACTAAGCTGCTCAAAACGATTCTGGGCCTAATTTTAGGAAAACTTGTTAATTAACTTCATGATAGATTGTTTGAAGTTTGATGTCCATCAGATTACAAACATTTTTTCATATAAGAAAAGTGAACCCTACATAAACGCTAGATATTATTAGACAGTTTCAAGAATTATTGTTTCTTTTGAAAGTTATGTTGTTTTTATATCCCTGAATGTTATTTATTATTTGTATTCCTTGACTTATAGTTCGGTATGAGACTGACCACCCATACTGTAAAAAAGGTTCATTTTGCCAACGTCACCCCTGTTTCAGGGAAGGTCGGCAAGAGTTGCAGGGTGTATGTTCATTTGAGATTAGGGTTTTTATATTGTAAGTCCACATGTTTAAGCGCAAACTTATACGTGTCTGTTTGTGAGAATGCAGCTAATGTGAATCCCTAATGTTAAATATCTTTGCAACTTAGATTAGATTAGATTAGATCCAGACATATTGTATAAATAGGTACTCTTCAATTTGCCTTCTTACAATTCGCACGCTTAATCATAAAGAGCAATAACTCAAAAAATAATAATGTTGGGAAATCACGTTTGAAGTTCAGACAACCAGTACAACTTGTATGGGATGAAAAAGGCGACCGATGTTTTATCTCGGTCATATTCGTCCAAATTGAACGGCTATCGCATTCTTCCTATTCTTCTCGCATTGTTCTTGCGTTTTATTAAAAAATCTCGATTTTCCCAATTTTTGAGTTATTGTTCTTCATTATTAAACGTGCAAATTGATAATTTATATTTTTTTGACTAATGTAAATTAATATGAAAAGGTACATTTTCTTCTGATTCCTCAATTAAACGTGTGGCAAGTGATATCGCTAAGGTAGCTCGCTAAAAGAGGGTCTTTAATCCTTGTTGTAGAGATCTTAAAAGTACTTAGCAATAGGGTAATTGCAATGGTGAGCAATATGGTTGAAAACGATATTTTTGTGTAGATTATAAGTCAAGGATCTCAACTATATTTTTTTAAGTGGTAAAATTGGGCTTTTCATTTTTAATTTTGTAAAATAAAATGCCGACAAATCGAGTCCAATTCAAACGCGACGCTATTGGCTGGAGCTCGTGTGACGTCATTGGATCCAAGTGGCGTGAGTGACGTGTGTTTGTAGTATTAGAAAGCCGGCTGTCAGTGTAAAAATACGTGCTATTATCAAGCTTCCGAGATCCGACAAACTTAATATAAACTCACAACAAACCTTGAAAAATGTCTTCGAAGTATCATAAATATTGTGTAGTTCCGATGTGTACAAATACGTCACGTGCAACACCGGATAAAAAGTTTTTGCGGATGCCCCGCGATCCAGCTATCCACAAAAAATGGTGTCTTGTGATGAAGCGAGACAAACTTCTGTCTTCCAAATCTACCCGCTTCATTTGCGAAGACCATTTTAATGTAAGTTATAGTATTTTGTTGTTATTTAATTGCATACCTATTTATAAAATATGTTATTTCTACATGCCTTCGTAAATAAATCACGTGGCTCAAGAAATGGCATGTGAAAACGCTGTCAAACGTGTCAAAATTTAAATCGATTTGTTTTTGACAAATTGATTAGAAACTCATAGTTTTTTTTGTCAGTAATGATCAAAAACATCCTCAAATATTGTTTGATTCCGTAATTTATAAGAAACAAGTGTTAACATAGCAAAGTTTTTGTACTTGTTTCTTTAGGAAGGCAGCAATGGACTGGAATGTAAATATAATATTTTCTCATCGGCCAAAGGTCACAGGTCTATGGGACTAGACCCCTTAGCAACCTATAATAAAATATAAGCTTGCCTTTGCCATGACAACCCGGCTGTGTGACATCACAACTTTTTTATCCTAGAAGTTTGTGTGCATACTTAATAATAATATATTGTCATGTACTAACGTGCCTAACCTACCTTTTTACTTTTTGTTGTAGTAGTTGTGTGAACTACATGCTCTCATATTATGTTATTTATATTTTTACAGCTCCAGGACGACTTGGAGAACTTTATGATGGGCAGATTGATGGGAAGCAATATGCGCCTGAAGAAAGGAGTTTTGCCGCACAAATTTGAGTGCCAAAAAGCTAAAAAGACTGTGGATAGGAAAACCGGCGAGATTAGAAAAAGAAAAATGCTAGTGATGGAACTTTTAAGAGAAGCAAGTCTGAACGCTACAAACTCTGAAGCATCCACATCAGTTGATGTGGATGCTTCCGCATCCGTTGATGTGGATGCTTCCGCATCCGTTGATGTGGATGCTGTGGAGCAGTCAACGCATCTGACTTCTGCTCCATTGGATAAAGCAGTGCAGGTGAATATGGTACCCACCTACAGGAGCAAAGCAACCAACACCTTGAATGTGAGACCCCCGACCACTCACAGTAGCTGCTCACCGATCAAGGGGAAACCTGTGGAATCTCCTCTGGAAAAATTGAATGTGGAAGCTGTCTATTCATCTTCCAGTTCAGACCCTGAAGATAGTGATTCTGATCTTTTTGTGGACTATGGTAGTGGCTCGGATTTTGAAGACAACAATATGGAAATGGACGCGCTTAACGTTGAGATGAAAAGAGGTTATATTTTGCTTGTGCAACGCCAACCTCAACTGTATTTAGGCATTCCAAAAGAAATGTACCATGTATTGGCTATTCTGCAAGATACAGTTTGTGCACCTATTATAGATATAATGATTTGCCTAAAGAAAATTAGGTTGAATTTTTCATATAAAGTAATAGGTGCACATTTTGGAATGTCAGATTCCTCTATATGTCGCATTTTTAAGAAAACGATTCCCATTTTATCAGGGGTACTCAAAGAGTTGATTATATGGCCATCTGCAAAACTCGTAAGGTTGGAATTGCCCATTGCATTTCGAGCTCGATATAGGAACGTCCGTTCCATTATTGATTGTCTTGAAATTCAAATTGAGAAACCAGGCAACTCGCTGCACCAATCATTAACGTGGTCTGAATACAAGGCCTGTAATACGGTAAAATATCTAATTTCTTGCACTCCAGATGGTCTCATTAATTTCTTATCATGTGGGTATGGAGGCCGAGCAACCGACTCTACTATTGCTCAGGACTGTGGCTATTTCGACAACATCGCCACAGGAACATGGGTGATGGCAGATCGGGGGTTTAAGAATATTTCCCATATTTTAGAGGAAAAGGGTGCTCACCTTGTTCGCCCTCCAAGCGTGCTGCAGAAAAGTACCCTTAGCCAAAACGAAGTTAAGGAAGCAAAGCGAATTGCCGCTTTACGTATTCACGTAGAACGTGTGATAAGCAGAGTGAGAGAATTTCATATGCTCACTATGCATTCAACTATCGACCACAACCTCGTGAATCGCTTGGATGAAATTATTGTGATTGCTTGTGGTCTGATCAACTTGCAAAAATCATTGATCAAAGTTTAGAAGGGTTAGCCACCCTTAGACATTACTTTTAAAATTCAATTTTTATTTTCAGTACTTATATTTAACCTTTATGCTTGTGAGCTTATGACTGATATTACTTTTTAAATCTCAAGTGTTTTTATTTACCTTGGTCGCTTTTATCTATTTTACACCATTCAACTCTTCATTTCACTTGTATGACTGATATTCTTTTTAAATCTCAATGTGTTTTTATTTACCTTGATAGCTTTTATCAAATTTTTACTATTCAACTCTTCATTTCACTTGTGTGACTGAGATTATTTTTGAAATCTCATGTGTTTTTATTTAACTTGGTGGCTTTTATCAAATTTTTACTATCAACTCTTCATTTCACTTGTATGACTGAGATTATTTTTTAAATCTCATGTGTTTTTATTTAACTTGGTGGCTTTAATCTATTTTTTACCATTCAACTCTTCATTTCACTTGTATGACTGATATTCTTTTTAAATCTCATGTGTTTTTATTTACCTTGATAGCTTTTACCTAATTTTTTACCATTCTACACTTCATTTCACTTGTATGACTGATATTATTTTCAAATCTCATGTGTTTTTATTTACCTTTATTTCTTCTATCAAATTTTTACTATTCAACTCTACATTTCACTTGTATGTCTGAGATTATTTTTTAAATCTCATGTGTTTTTATTTAACTTGGTGGCTTTTATCTATTTTTTGCCATTCAACTCTTCATTTCACTTGTATGACTGATATTCTTTTTAAATCTCAATGTGTTTTAATTTATCTTGATAGCTTTTATCTAATTTTTACTATTCAATTCTTCATTTCACATGTTGCTTACTAAGTTACATTTACTATCTAATCTAATCTAATACTATTCTGGTCAATTTTTCTGAATCTCACTTTACATCTGTTGCAACATGTACATAATGAGTATTAATGTTTGTATTAATAATGGAAAGCCTTTTTTATTAATAAAATACACTTCAATCAACAACTTCTTTATTTTTATTAGAAAAACCAACAGAAAGATGATACATTTAATAAGAACATATGAAAAACTCCAATACCAGGTATTGTTAAGTAGTGCATTTTTACATTATAATCTAAATGGTAAAGATACACATGACTTTATGATTCATATTAAATACATTTCTATAAGCAGGCATATTGTGTTAGTTAACGTTTACATAATATGCTGCATGTTCATTAACAAAATAAAGACCCAAATCTAAACTGAATGCACAAGCCCTTAAACTTGACGCTCTTCCCTGGAACAGAGGTAATATTGGCAAGTGAACCTTTTGTTAACAAAGTAGTTATCACATATATCAAATATAAAAAAGTAGTTAAGAAACAGCAGTTATAAAATACATAAATAACTATACTTTAAAATTGTTAGACTTTGGTAAATATGCATTAAAACACCTTATAGCTATACTTTTCAAAGTACCCACAGTGTAATACATAAAGTCTAATGTAGTCTATAAATATTTAAAAATATAAATGGTAAAACATTGTTTTAATTTTTTTTGTTGCTCGAATATTTTCGCCTAATGAGGCACCTTCAAGAGCAGAATGAACAAAAAAAAATAATAAAGTGAATTAAAACAATGTTTTACCATTTATATTTTTAAATATTTATAAAAATGGACTTTCACTGTGTTAACAGATCAACACTAAAAAATATTAATGTAGTCTAGGTTGAAAATATACATAAACATTTAAAGTTCCTATTAAATACACACCCACAAACAGACAAGTGTAAGTTCTCGCTTACAAATGCTGCATGTGTACTTACAATTCAAAAACCATATAAATGAATACTCAAATGAACAAAATCCCAGCAACTTTTGCCGTCCTTTTATTGGCAAAGTGAACCATTTTTTACAGCAAGGGTGTTCAGCGTCATACCAACCTATAAGTCAAGGGATACAAACAATAAATAACATTCTCAAGTATATAATTATTCAGAATGTTGAGAGAATAAGAACAAGAATAGCAGATCAACATTACAGATAAAAATTAATTCATATAAAATAAAACATTTATTGAAATAATCTAAAAAATAATGTTTTAGTCCAAAATTCACATGCTTTTTCCATTAAATCTAAACAATAATTTTCATCATACTCCACAGTGCATTCAACGGTCTCACAACTCTTTTCAAAATCCGGTTTGGCAACACAGAATATTCCTCTTTTCTTTTTTGTAAAATGCATTTGCATTTGGATTTGTGCAAAGAACTTTGGAGTGGGTTTGTCTTTGACAAAATATTTCTCCATCCATTTTTCGGTGCTTGGACATTTTATCTCAAGTACATATTCTTGAGATACTCCATCAGGAGAAGCTCCAAAAAATGGATAATGCTTGGATAGCAATAATCCACATTTTTTCAGATCGGGAAATTGCTTTTTGATTTTTTTGAAAACCAACTCTTCCAGTTTTCGGCCACGTGTCACAGCTGCCGTCTCAAAAATTTTTCCTCCCAACAGCTGCTCCACAAGAGAGCCATCAGGAGTGTGACAGCGTGACGCTTCATGGATCTTGGATGCTGTGATTCTCCCATACCTCAACTCGTACCAAAGAGTGCAATCAGCCTGCTCCAGAGTTTCCTTGGCTGCCTCGTTGCACGCCTCAACACTCATTCTATTTTCACAGTATGTTTGAAATTGCTGAGGGGTCGTGCCTATTCCATCGTCTATAAATTCCTCCATTAATCTATGGATGCTAAGGGATTCTATAGGATTGCCCTCCTTAAAATACTTCATAAGGAGGACATCCTTGACGTCAGCTTCCTTCGTTGCTTTAACGACGGATGCCAAAAACTTTCCGTTACTCGAAGGCCCAGCTGTGAAAGTTTTAAGTTCTCCTAAATCCCTACATTTTATGAATTTCACAGCTGAGCCTATCTCTGCCATCTTTGACCGCTTCCAGTAACATTTCACTTCTGTCTTTGCTGGCTCTTCGCTGCGACGATGCACCCATGACAGAAAGGCTACTGCATGCTTGCAACCTCCTGTAAGAGAGTAAAAATAAAAAAATGTTTCATTTTGATTAATACAGATGCAAATAATGTAGACCTCTGCTTTAATACTTTATATATTGATGAATTAACAAAAAATATTCACTTATTTTGTTGACATAAATTTTAAGTAAAAATTGGAATATTTTTTCACAAAATATTGTTTTCTTTAGAAAAATAATGAAATTAAAAAGAAAAAATATTTGCAGTCAGCAAGGCCATAATGTTGGCCAATGGATTGATATGAGTCTGACCGCCCACACTATAAAATATGTTTCACTTTGCCAATGTCGCCCGTTTCAGGGAAGGTCGGCACCAGTAGCAGGATGTATGTTCGTTTGAAGATTGGATTTTAATTTGTAAGTAGGTACACATGCAGAATTCGTAAGCGCGAACTTACACGTGTCCGTTTGTGGGCATGAATCTTAAATGTTAACATATCTTTGCATCTTAGATTACAGATAGCAATTATTTGGTGAGCCGAGCCTGCTAATTAGATCTCTTACATTTTATTGCTTTTACAAAGGAATCATGACACCTCGTGAATCTAATATTCATTACTGACCTTGAGATGCTGGACAATCTTCACAGACACATGATTCAACAGTGCCTTGTTCCTCATCGGTGATCAAGGTTACCGCGTATGCTTTTGTACGGACTTTGTGTTCTGGTGTTATACGGGCCTTAACAGTGCAAATGGCTCCATCGCGTTTCACTTGCACATAGCCAATGGCATTGTCTCCGTAACTTTCTCTCGAAGATCTAAAAACAAACAAACGGAATAAGGGTTAGGTTATATTGCAAGTGCACAACCCTTGACTGGTGTAAAGTAAGGTTATGTGATTAAAAACAACTTTTAATGATGTAATAAAGGAAGTAAGCTTTATAAACAATTAATTTAGCCTTTATATTAAGATTTAGAAGCTATGACATGGCAGTATTGCAATTTGAATAAGTAAGGTTACAGAATTTGTAAAGGAAAGATGTTTGCATGAAAACGTATAATATCTGGAGAATTTATGAATCTAAATGAACTTTGACACATAAACAGAACTATTTTTCTTACCTTGAAGCTTTTACTCCACGTAATTCTGAACTTATGAAGTCCATGTTCTTGGAGAAATACACATACATCATCATAGCATCGACCTCCGGTAAATTGTCAGATTGAGCCTTTTCAAAGCCCTTTTCAGTCATCTTTGATGATTACACCAATTCAATTATACTTTATACACGGCACAACTAACTTTAAAGTGCAAATAATAGTTGAAATTGATGAAAATAGATATACTCGTCAAATGTAAACAAATCCGCCATACAAAAATACACACGACTGAATGACAGCTGAGCCGAATGAGATCCATTGACGCACATCCGCCCAAATGCAAAAAATGGGCCGTTTAACCGGAAATGGAAAAATGACGAATTTAAAAGCGCCCTAATTCAAAAAATACGCATTATTAAAAAAAAAAAAAAACGGGAGACTATTTTTATAACTTAAATCTATCAATTTACGAAAGAAAAAAAAAGTGTGAAATTACCCTATTGTGAATACTTATTTGTCAACTTGTGAACTAAAAAAATGTCTACGCGAATTAAATACTGAAGGAGCTTCATAATATTTTGATGCTTTAAGACAGGTCCATAGTCCAGCGGTCACACTTTGGACTCGTAAATGGAAGGTTGTGGGATCGAATCCCGGCGGAGCACAAAAAATATACCATTTATATTTTCAAATTTGCTCTTCGCTGGGTTGAAAATTCAAAAACCTTTACGAAAGGCCGGTCACCAAAAGGTCCATCCAGCCTTACAGCAACTGGGTCTTGCTTGAGAATTGAATAAATTTGACAATTTTTAAACATTATGACATGTGTATTTATTGAGTGTCGAAACACAAAATGGCAAAAGCAAGAAAACATTGGTTTTGCATGACAAGACCACTGCGGTGTTTGACAGGACTGGGGAAAACTGTACTCTAAAGTATGTATCAATGCAGTAAGTTTTTTTTTTAAGAAATCCTGTGCTGGAGACTCCCTAGATTCTAGAGACTCTAGGGGTCTATGACACTTGTTGTAGTGCCGCAGAGGTGTACGAGCTTGGTCGTCGCTACTAAGCGCCAATACTCAAGCAAGACCCAGTTGCTGCAAGGCTGCATGGACCTTTGGTGACCGGTCATTGGTAAAGGTTTACGAATTCTTCAACCTAGCAAAGAGCAAATTTGAAAATATAAATGGTATATTTTTTGTGCCTCGCCGGGATTCGAACCCACAATCTTCCCATTCAGAGTCCTCAGTGTTGCCACTGAGCTACGGACCGGTCAAAGTTAGTTTCTATTCCTCCATATTGTAGCTCAATCTAATCTAATCTCATCTAAGTTGCAGAGATATGTAACATTAGGGATTCAATGTTTAATACAAATCATTAATGTTACTTTATCTTTGCAACGTTACATTATAGATAGATTCCGATTGCACAGAAGTGCCGTATTTAACCTGCGCAGATAACAATGTTACGTGTACACTTGAAAATTGTATAAAAATTGTCATTAATTGATAGAGTGCGTCATTTGTCGGTGATGCGAGTGTAAGAACCATTTCAGACATACAACACATTCTGCCCAGATTGTCTGTGGATTACCAGACAAACTGTTAGAAAGCTTCCATGCATCTACATCAGGCACGTTTATAGGGTATACGCAAATACATTTCAGAATAAATATTTTCTCCCATTCCTTTAAAATAACTCATTTGAAATTGACTAATGTGCTAACGATGGCTCCAATCAAACTTAAATTTTGAATTTAAAATCTCAATATCAAGCTTAAATGCGCTTTTTACCATATATTGCCTGCATATTAGGCGCATGTGCCTGTATGGGATGCACGCCCCTGATCTATATACACTACTGACTTCCGTGTCGGACAGAAAAAACTGGGCAGAATGGTGGTGTAGCGTGAAACAGCCGTAAAGGAAAGAAAATGCGTCATTCCACATACAAGACACAGTGGCTGGAGTACGAGCTGCCTAAGCCAAATAGATACGGAAACTCTATGGAGAAGGTGGCGCTTGCGGACGTGAGCATCGGCTTGTAAGTCCTCTTGCGGGTGTGGCGACACTTGGCCGCCTCCCACCGCCACCTCTGCCTCTCCCCCATCTCAAACAAAGTCAAGATATCAAAACGTCATAAGTCGGGGAAGCGCAGCGGGTCCTCCACGTAGTCTGCCGGGATCTGGAACATTTCCTGCGGGATCCCCTCGCGAAACTCAAACTCCTGGAAGGTTATCTTCGCCGTGACGGTCGGCAGAATCGGGATGTCGATCTTG
Source organism: Agapetus fuscipes (assembly GCA_951799405.1). NCBI lineage: Eukaryota > Metazoa > Arthropoda > Insecta > Trichoptera > Glossosomatidae > Agapetus > Agapetus fuscipes. The sequence continues at coordinate 15,225,019 of OX637354.1, read as the reverse complement.
ACGGGGAAGCCGCTGGGCAATTTCAACGCGACAAATTCCCGTAGCTTTGAAAAGTGCTTAAACGGCGCGATAACTTCTAGTACATTCAGAAGCATCTCTACACTCAAAGGGAAATCGTCGCTCATCGCAACGGTAGCTCTGAAATTCTTTGTGGATTCTTTATAAACTAGTTCTCTCCCCAATCCAGAGTATCTTCCAGGCGATGAATTAATGTAATCTGTCCAAGTTGTTCCGCCATCTGGAGGTGGATTCAACGAGCTCCTTCTAACCGGTTCACCGTTGGCGTCTAAGCCTTGCGTGTTTCCTTTTGTGAAGCTCTCCATCAAAGCTTTGTTCTTTTGCAGGTCATCGGTTGAAAGGTGCTCTCGCCGTTTACGCGATTCCAGCACTAATCCGTTGATGCAATAAAGATCACTTTGAAACTGTCCGGCGACTGTTTCTTTACGGTCTTCCCTAAAGATCCATCCCGATTGCGCTTTGGTAAAAGAGATACTCTTTGTCGACATCTGCGCGGCGAGAATATCGCTCGACATTAAGATATCTACTTCATCTTCAATCTCCAATTCAGTCTCTTCATATCGGACTCGTTGGTACACTTTAAACTTGTTATCGAGCACGGTTAACGATTTGCTTGGAGACTCGTCTCCCTTGTATATAAACGATATGTCCCCTCGCTCCCACTTCATATCCGAGAAATCAACCAGAGTTGAATCTAAGCGAATACTCGAACCGCTCTTGTAAATCTTGCAAATGTCAGATGGCAGTATCCTCGAGACTAACGGGACCCACGATTGAAAGTCCCACTTCAGCTCCATGTAGAAATCTTTTATCTGTTTCAGCGCTTGCACTAAATTAGGTCTTCTGTCTTCCATCTGTTCACGTGCTTGCTGTTTAAGTTTTTTAACGAGCGAGAGGATAGTTTGTCTGTCTCCGTAGCTAATGGCTTCGGCTAACGGCGACCATCCCAAGACGTTTTTCATTTTGACGGGTGCGCCGTGCGCCAGGAGAATTTGAACGCACTCTTTGCGTCCGAGCATGACGGCCAGATGCAGAGCAGTGTTGCCATGCTTGTCTCGTTTGCCGATGTCGTTTTTGCGCAGCAGGGCCGACAGCTGCCGGACGTCGCCGCGAAACACGCACTCGTGCAGCGGGTAGCTTTCCTCCTCATCGCTCGTCGCCGATTCCGCCATTTTGAATCGAGCGTTTAATCCACGATGCTCTCAAATGCAGACACGCTACATTTTACAAATCCATCCTGTGCCTTTTAATCTGAAATACAAAAAAAATAAACATTTCATTAAGTGATGATGTCCATGGCCAGTTTGCTGGGGAGAAGGCAAACTAATATTTTGTTATTGGACGCTAGAGGCACCAAGTCCTGTGATATCACCCTGTAGAGAAATATTAAATTTTGAACTTAGGCTGGTTTTAGTGTCGCGCTGACAACGCGCTGACCGTTCAAAATATATGAACTTGTAGGAAGCGTTTTAGAATGGCGCGTAGCTGTCAGCGCGACAAGTTAATATATTTGGCTGTCAGCGCTGACGGTCAGCGTGTTGTCAGCGCGACACTAAAACCAGCCTTAGTGTTGACTCTCTAAAATATAATTTGTTGTATGTGTGTTCCTTGACTTATAGGGTGGTATGCGGCTGACCACCCCTGCTGTAGAAAATGGTTCCCTTTGCCAACGTCAACCCTGCTTCAGGGTAGGACGGCAAGAGTTGCAGGGCGTATGCCCATTTGAGATTTGGGTTTTTATATCGTAGGTTCACATGCGGCATGTACAAGCGCGAACTTTTACGTGTTTTATTGTGAAAATGCATGTAATGTGAATCCCCAATGTAACATATCTTTGCAACTTAGATTAGATTAGATGATTTACTGATAGTGATACATTTAGTAATATTTTTTTAAATGTACAAATTGGCCAGGCCATGGCCAGGTTGCTAGGGAGAAAGCAAACTAAAATTTTGTTATTGGACACTAAAGGCACCAAGACCTGTGACATCACCCTGTAGAGAAATATTAAATTTTGAACTAAGTGTTGACTCCATACAAAGAGTTTTTCGGGTTTGACAGTTTTTTTTCCTGTGCAGGAGACTCCCTAGATTTCAGAGACGCTAGAGGTCTATGACACTTATTGTAGAGCCGCAAAGGTGTTGTTTACGAGCTTGGTCGTTGCTACAAAGCGCCAATACTCACGCAAGACCCAGTTGCTGTAAGGCTAGATGGACCTTTCATGACTGGTCTTTGGTAAAGGTTTATGAATTTTTAAACCCAGCGAAGAGTATATTTGAAAACATAAATGGTATATTTTTTGTGCTCCGCCGGGATTCAAACCCGCAACCTTCCATTTTCGAGTCCGAAGTGGTGCCACTGGACTACGGACCGGTCAAAGAAAAGCCAATTAAGTCAATTAAGACTTGGCACAAAATTTCAAAGACATAAAATTGTGCATAGCCGGGTTATTAGGGGAAATTCACACAAGCATCTTGATATTTGTGTGCATTTTCCTTGATATTGGTTGTTAAGGAGCCTAGTCACATAGAAGTGGGATTTCTGCCCGTCGCGAAAAAATGTTTGTATAGAGTCCAATAAGCTTCCAAATACAAATTCTGTTCTCTGATTTGAATCGCAGTGATTCAAAATATTTAGAAATTCAATAATTTCTAATTATAGAAATTCCAAATGACAGCTCACGTCAGATTCGACAACGAATTTTAGACTTGTATATTACGCAGTTTTTCTACATTAACTACAGCAAATCTACGTTTAATTTCAACTAAATTTATTTGTGAATAAATATACCATGTATTGATTTAGTATTTACCACTTTTCAGCAATGAAAATAACCAAAAAATCTGATTACGGATTAAGAATGAAAAATGTAACTTTTAGCACAATTTGGGAAGAAGCCCATAATGGAAAACTGATGAAAGCTTTTGATATCAGTGTAAATTAATGATTTTTACTTCCCACACATATTCTAGAATGTATCGCCCAGATAAAAATATTATCTTTATCAGATTTTATCACAATTTGAGGTTATGATTCATCATACCAACTCCCGTTATGCACAAATAAAACAAGTATTCAAAAATTTCTGCTCACTTTATATTCTTCAGGCCATTGCCGAATATTTTCAGTGTTTAAATTTGCGTATGTAAAGCATTTCCAAATCGATTTCTTTTGAAAACAGCGTATTAAAAATATTTTTCGACGGGTTTCTTTCATAGAGAAATTTTCTGAAGAAAACTGCCATTGAAAATAGCAAATACAAATATGTTGATGCCAGCTAATAAGATTAAATCTGTACACACTACAATATTCACAGGTAATAATTATAATTGTACAATGCTTTCTCGCGGAAGTTTATTAGTATGTACACCTCTTTAATAGAAAGAGTGTAAGAGGTTTAGCCATCTATTAATTTTTCTTACAAGCTTTTTCTAATAATTATTTGTAAATGTCATACCAACAAAAAGAAAATTAAGACAACATTAAATTAAGTGGTAGGTATATTTTTCAAAATTAAACTAATAATTTATTAAAATTCCTACCCACTTTTCACGAAACAATACTTATGTCCAAAAACCTGCGTTTCTCAATCTAATTGACAAATAAAATCAGTTGCAAGAAAGTTGTTCGTGAAAAAACATGTTTGTGAAAATTTTGAAAATATTTGTGATAAAAGTGGAATTAAAACGAAATTCTCGTTACTTTGGTGCATCCTGGTGGTTTCTGGATTCTAAAGGATTAAATCTGACTTGGAATACAAATTTTGGACGCATGAAATTGTAATATTTTGTATGTGATTTTGTTTGAGGGTTGCGATATAGTGAGAAAAAAGGATGGGTACATCAAAAGTAACTAAGTGCGAGGGAGACAAATAACAATGCAAGAAGTGTTCACTATAGAATTATTATTTGCGTGCGTATACAGGTTGTAGAAATGAAAAACAATGGCGACACAGACTCTTGACATGGGTTGAAAAGTGTGTATGGGTTTGTCTAAATTCTTCACTAAAAAACTACCGCCAGGGGTCTATCGAATAAGCACAAGTGGAAACGATAGAAAAGTAAATAATTTATTGTGATGAAGTGGTATTTTATAGTTTTGATTTTAATATAATTATATTATGTACCTAAAACAAAACTTCAAAACAATCAAAAGTGCGATGTGAAAGCCGAGATTTGAGAAGCAGCTGGGAGCACGCGCTCACACACGTTTTTTCAAATAACGTGTGTTCGAATTTCCCAAATAATGTAAGTGGTTTAGTTTACAATGATTGCTCCTTTTTGACGTATTTTTATTATTGTTTTTTTTCTGCACCTACCTATTAAGGGCCTGTTGCACCAACTTCCAATCAATATTTGATTGAAACATCAAATTTGATTGCTTAGTTCTGGTAAGGACCTCGGTTAAATATTTCTCGAAAGTTGGTAAAAATGTGATGGAATTTGAACAGGAAATATAATTCACATCTGCTGACTTACGTATATGCAATCAATTGTTTGATTTGAAAGGGAGAAACACACTTAATTTTGATTTTCGTCTGATTGGAGTTTGGTGCAACAGGCCCTAATTAATGTTTAGATACAATGCCATGTGAATTGACAGAGACAATATTGTATCGTCACCCGGTCGGTTTGCTAAGGAAACGGCAAACAAATATTTTTCTACTGGTCGCTAAGCATGGCAGTCCCATATACGAATGACGTTTGCTCGCCGAGGAAAAAATCTTGGGTACCTACCGAATATCGGTAATATTCGTATGCAGACTAATAAGTTGTTCACTTGTGGCCATCTTGGATTGACAGGTCTTCATACAAATATTACCGATATTCAGATGTTGACTACTTAAAATCAACGGTGGCGGAATGCGTCGCAGATGTAAACATTTGGATGCGATCACATCGTCTGATGCTCAACCCCAACAAAACGGAGATCATGTGGTTAACCACGGCCAGAAGAGCGCACCTAATAAATCATTCTCCAGTAACAATCTCTGGCGCTAACATTGTTCCATCCAGCGATGTAAGATTGCTAGGAGTCCATCTAGACAGCTCCCTTTGCCTGGACAAACAAATTAGCAGTACTGTCAGCTCTGGCTTTTATGGTCTCAGGCAGCTGAAACAAGCAAGAAATTGCGTACCACCTGACGCCATGAAGGCGCTGATAAATGCCTTCGTCATCTCCAAGGTAGACTACTGCAACGGTATCTATGCTGCACAACCAAAATGCCAGCTAAACAGATTACAGTCTGTAATGAACGCCAGCGCCCGCCTGATTTATGGTCAGAGCAAGTACTGCCACATTACTCCACTCCTGCAGAAGCTTCACTGGTTGAGGATCCCAGAAAGGATTACATTTAAGCTGGGCCTCACGGTACACAAAGCGCTGCATGGAGTGGCGCCAGAGTACTTGCAGGAGCTGATACTACCGAGGAGTCTGAGCGAGAGGGGGCTCACTCTGCGATCTGCCGACAGTGCTCTTACATCTGTCAGCACTCAACACAGAAAAAGATGTACAGTGTTCGGAGACCGCGCTTTCGCCGTTGCGGGACCGTCCACCTGGAACCAGCTGCCTCCTGAAGTGCGCGCCAAGGAAGGGATCGAGAGCTTCAAGAAGGGAATGAAGACCCATTTCTTCACCGCCGCGTCAAGCCTGAAAGCGCCCTTGCAGTGACAGTAGTCACGAAACGGCGCTATACAAATCATCATCATCATCATCATCATCATTCGGTAGGTAAGAATTACCGTGGTGATGAGACTTCCAGCCCTGGCTAAAGGCATTCCTCTTCACAAATCTATATCGTATACGATCACTTTTACAATATATCACCGGTCCGTAGTTCAGTGGTAACACTTCGGACTCTGAATGGGAAGGTTGTGGGTTCGATTCCCGGCGGAGCACAAAAAATATACCATTTATATTTTCAAATTTGCTCTTAGCTGGGTTGAAAAATTCATTAAACCTTTACCAATGACCGGTCACCAAAGGTCCATCCAGCCCTACAGCAACTGGGTCTTGCTTGAGAATTGGCGCTTTGTAGCGACGACGATCAAGCTCGTAAAAAGGTCGATAGCTCAATTGGTAGATAGAGAGCAAGGGTTCGATCTCAAAGGCTTACTCAGCCTTCACAAGAAATGAGAACCAGCCCCCCCGGGAGCTGGGAAACCCCCACTTCAACTGAAAGTGGTTGGTGTGAGGCCGGCCCCCTTACCTGTAAAAATAAATAGGTACCGAAGCGCCACATGCGACCCCTTCGGGGATAACGCAGACAAGGAGTTACACTATATGTGTAGCTTAGTTGCGTTTACAATTCACCAAGATCTTTCGCTGACTAATCGCCCTTTCTCATTCTTTTGTTGATAATAATGTATCATTTCATTAGCATATTTTGATTAATCATGGCCAAGTGTCACATTTTTATTCAAATGAAAACACGTGTGCGGTCGGGACCGCAAAAAAACACAATAAAAATAAACAATAGCACTCGGCAGACATGCAAATCCAGCGGACATACTCACTCTTTTTTAAGTTTCTTCTGAACAAGAAATCGCTCCTCCAGTTCTTGTTTACCGCATACGCCATCATCATCATTGGCACGACAACCCGGGGTGGGTCTTGGCCTTCCTCAGCAACCGCTGCCAGCGCTGTCTATCCAACGTCTTCCTCCTCCAGTCCCGCATTCCCACTGCACGGCAATCCGCCACCACTCCATCCAGCCATCTTGAACGTGGTCTTCCCACTGTCCGGCGTCCCTCCGGGTTCGTCATCACAATCGTCTTCTCCAGGCTCCGATGGTCCATTCGCTGAATGTGCCCCAGCCAATGCAGTATGTTGACCTTTATTGAGCGGACCACATCAGCGTCCTGGTACAGCTTATACAGTGCGGAGTTATATTATCTTCTTCGCCATATGTTTCCGTCCTTTATTGGACCATAAATACGTCGAAGTATTTTCGCATACGACAATCTTGTCAAATATGACTTTTTCATGCAGTTGTCTTATGAATCAAATTCTACACAATCTGAGCTAAGAAAAACCGTAAAACTCGATAATGTGAGAGTTCGTTTAAATATTTTTTAAATTAATTTATTCTTTTTATAAGACACATTGATCCAGTACACATGCAAACATTGCTCATGTAAAATTTTCTCAATGGCGTGTACGGTAAACAAGAACTAAGGCAGCGAAATGTATTAAATTCAGAGTAACTTTAATGTTTAAATTGCTCGGTTTACAAAGCATTTTGATAATGGAGTCCCGAGGAATAAATGGAGGCACCTCTGCAGAGGTCCTGGCCACCCCTAGCCAGAACAAAAAAAAAACCTAACACTGCGCTCAGCTGAGGCTGGAGCCAAATCAAAGATTGAAGAAACTATAAGAAGAGCTAACACAATGTTTGGAGAGCGTGCATTTGCAGTTGCTGGTCCACTGGCCTGGAACGACCTGCCACATCATGTGAGAGAGCTAGAGGACCATGGAAAGTTCCGGAATGCACTGAAGACAAGAAAATTACTGGCATCGTTTGCACTAGCGCCCTTGGAGTGACTACATCACGAAACGGCGCTATAAAGAAATCATCAACTCATCATCATCTAGCGGAATGGCGACAGAGTTACAGTTACAGTTACGATAAGGCAGTAGAGAGTAGGTATGCACGTAATTAATGTGAATATAAAAAACGCAACTAAGCTACACATATAGTGTAACTTCTTGACTGCGTTATCCCCAAAGGGATCGAATGTATAGTGATTTGGAACCTATTCAAAATATATTTTATATCCGGTCGATAGCTCAGTTGGTATAGTGCTTGCACCCGAGAGCTCGGGTTTGAATCTCACCGAGGGTGTCAGAAATGATTTTCCGTTTCGATGATTATTTCAAATCCCGGCAAGTTTACTCAGCCTTCACAAAGTGAAAACCCGTCTCTTTGCTAGCTGGGGGAACTCTACTTCAACTGAAGGGTCTGGCGTAATTCTGGCCTCCTTACCTGTGAATAGAAATAGATGCTACCCCTTCAGCGACAATACGGTAAGCAGTTGCACTGTATATGCAGCTTAGTCACGTTACATTACGATAGGTTACAGTTGGGGGGTGCTTCCAAAGACGTCAATAATTCATTTAGTTACACAGCCCAGCGACTAAGTAAAAGCCAATTTTTTTTTGTTGTTGTTGGTTACTAAGGATCCTAGTAAAATAGACGTGGGAAGTTTGCCTACTTAGGCCCGGTATATTTAAGTTTAGTAATATTTTAGTTAACTATTACTTACTTGAACTTTCAAACAAAATAACTAAAACCGAGAATTACCGAAGTGACAATCCCCGCCCCCAAATCTTGGAAATAATTGCAATGCCATTCAAAAGCTTTAAAGCAAACAGCTGGTTATCAAAATCAAATGCCCAACCTTCATTAAGCTAAAAAACGATACAAAAAATGTCCAGTTTGCAACAAATTTTGATGTATCCTCACATGATCCTCACATAAAAAAGAACAGCTGCTGTCAGTGAAGACGACGTCCCTGGCGAAATTCAACGAGAATAATATTATTGAAATTTAGCTACAATTGCATTTTAGTTTACTTTACTATACTCAAAAATACCGGGCTGTAGAAAAAAAACAAATTCGTGCACTCGTATAGGTACTGAGTCAATCAAATTTATTTTCCCCATACAAAAAAACGGACGATGCGTTGCCGCCAAAATATTGCGGTTTCCTTCCAAGTGAATCATCTTTCTTTATGGTTAACTGAGAAAATATATTTTATGTTATTTATTTCGTCGTATTTCATTCAAAATTCCTGCAATTTATTTGCATTTGGGTCACTTTTTGAATGGATGTTTTAGCCTACTCGTTTTATTTTGAGTGGGTTTTTCCTTCAGCGGTTGGCAACACTGCCCTATTGTCTATTACTCAAATTTAAAGAGAATTCCGAAATGGGACGTGCGTAGTTTATGATTCCGGATAATTTAATAGCATTTCTTGTTAATAAAATGCACTTATTTGTTTATTTTAGTTTTAATCTATAGAATAAGTTGTAAAGATATATTATCATTTAAGTTTCATATTTAGAGCACGCTTTAAAGCAAACTCGTGTAAGATCGCGGTTATACCTATTGTATGAATCCAAATCTCAAAAGAACATAAACCCTGCAACTCTCACCGACTCTCCCTGAATCACGTTTTTGGCGTTTACGAATTAAATACAGCTCAATTAGGCTTCTGGAATATCTAACGATCAGCTGTTTTAGGTAAAATTACACTATTCTCGACGTTTCGTTGGTGTTTTAGCCAAGAAATGTGCATACGATGCCGATGAAATATCGAGAGTAGGTAATATCAGTTATTCTACATTCTACCTATAACAATTTGTCAAATATCCAAAAAGTTACATTAATTTTATTAGTAGATAAACATAAATCTCAAATGCTTATAAAGGTACAGGTATCTGTCTAATCTAAATCTAAATCTAAGCTGCAAAGATATCTATCATTTAAGATTCATATTAAACGCATTCCCACAAGCAGACATGTATAATTTGGCGCTAACACAAGCCGCATGTGGACCTACAATATAAAACCCCAATCCCAAATGAACACAACGCCCTGCCACTCAATAATAAAATTATTCCAACTTTTTTTCTGTAGTGAGGTTATGTTTTTTTATGGCCGGGAAAATGGAGTAAATGCAAAAAGTGGAGTACAAATGCATAAAGTGACCTAAATAAATGGCGTATGACTGTAAAAACATCCATGTAATATTAAAATCATATAATTCAACAGTAAAACACACAAAAGACATGGAAATATCAAGGTCTATGGTTACGGATGACAGCTCGCGTCGTTCCCGCGTTTTTGTCACTTTGACAGTTGCACCAACATGGCGTCGGAGCGACAGCTGATCGGAGTACAGACTGACAGCTGGCATTACAGAAAATATCAGTTTTAATGCAGTTTAGACGCGAAGAAAACATATTTTTACAGACCAGTAGGTACTTATCATCAAAATAGACGATGGAAAAAAGAAATCATGAAAATGATTCATTAAACCTGTTGTTAGGATCATTTTGTTTTATGATTGCAAAACCTGAGCCATCTAATAAATAGTGTCCGACCGAATATTCGGTTTCGGCTTTCGGCTTTCGGCCTTTCGGCCAATATTTGCCACATTCGGCAAACTTACGGTTTCGGCAGAAAGTAGTGGTCACTTTCGGCCCAACCGAAAGTTAGGCAGACAAACCGACCACCCGCGCGCACGCAACGCGACGCGAACGCCGCGACGCGATTGGCGGCCTTTAGACGAATAAAAGTTTAAAAAATCTTAAATAAATTGAAAAATTCTTTCATATTCGTGTACTACACATACACAACATATGGAGAACATATGTAGTTTAAAATAAGAAGATTGACTGACTTGACGGTCGTTTACGCCCTGTATAACTAATTGGGCGTTGACTTAAACATGAAAAGTTTTTTTTATTACCGTTTTTTATAATTGTTTTATTTTCATTTCATTTAATTTCTTATATAAAGTATTTTTGTTGCATTTGTTTAACTTAATTAGGCGATGAAAGAAACATGAAAAGTTTTTTAATTTGTTTGATTTTTAATTATTAATAATTGTACCTTTTAGTAATTTAAAAAAAAAATGCATATAGTTTTGCATTAAATAAAAAAGTTCCCAGAATTGTAAACACCTTTTATTGTTACTTGCATATCCTTCTAACTAAATAATGCATAACTAACTAGGCACTTAAATAATATACATACTTTCGGCTACGGCTTTCAGTTTCGGCTTTCGGCTTCGGCTTTCGGCTTTCTGCCGAAAGTAGAATTTTGTCGAAATTCGGCTACGGCTTTCGGCCGAAAGTGAAAGTACACTTTCGGTCGGACACTACTAATAAAACGCATGCGTAGGTACTATGTTTGGACCGATTCGGACATAGTACGCAAGCAGCAATGGTGCCACATTTTTAGATTCGTCTGAGTTTTTTTTGTACACATGGAAATGCAACTGTGAATTTCTTTGTTGTCTTTGTTACTAATGATCATTTTACAGTTGAAAAAGATATATATTATAATGTCTATTTTCGTTAAAATTATTATAAAACTTCCAACTTTAGATTACCCTGAGTACGATTTGCAAAACTTGAGTAAAGTAAAGTGTACGGAAAGTATTAAAGAGTGGTTTTCCCCAAAATCTACCGTTTTTGTTTGTTTGAACTTGATTTTCTTCATCACTGTAACTCTTTTGCTAAGACCATAAAGTGTAAGAAACAAAAACGGCAGATTTTGGAGAAAATCACTCTTTAATACTTTCCGTAAACTTTACTTTACTCAAGTTTCGCAACTCGTACTAAGGGTAATCTCGATTGTAATTTTTCGTGCAGACTCCGTGATAAGTCCACGATGGAAACAATTGGTTTTCGGCCGGTAATAAGGCGGCTGTAGGTACCTGGCAAGCAAAGGCGGCAGAAATTGCAAATGGAAAGCGAGCATAATCATAAAGCGGTTGCCGCGTTATAGAAATATTATAATTTAAAATAGTTACGGCAATAAATTTTGTGAAATAAAGGTGGGTCTCCATTTTATAATACTACACTGCTCACAAATTTGATAATGCCTCTAGTTTGCGGTCTGCCACATCTTGTCTAGAATTAAAAACGGATTTAACATAGCTAAGGCTTAAGTAAGTTTAAAAAAGATGGAAGAATGACAGGTGAACTTGAAAGAAGAGTAATGAAGGGCAGGTGTGTACTGGGTGCCACAGCTTGTATCGCCAAAAATCAAAGCATATCTAAAAATGCTCGATTGGCGGTACACGGTGGCATACCTTTACCCACCTTGATGTATGGAAGCGAAGCCTGGACGGTGAATGAAAGTGAAATTAGCAAAGTCCATACTGTTGAAATGGACTTTCTAAGAAGTATTATTGGGAAAAAACGGAGTGACAGGGTGAGGAATGATTTTGTAAGAGAAGAATGTGGTGCAAGAGAAAGTGTGAAAGTGAAGATTAAAAGAAGTTTGTTAAGATGGTTTGGGCATATGGAGAGAATGAATAAGGAAAGACTGACGAAGAAAGTATATGTTGGTAGAATAGATGGATGTCGTGGTAGAGGAAGACCGAGAAAGGTATGGATGGACCAAATATCCGAAATTGCGAATGAATGGAATATCTAGAGTCATAATAAAAGAAGAGCCTGTATGAAAAAGGTTATGACTCAGGAGGAAATGAAAGAAGTAAGGACAGAAATAAATGGCGGCTGATCTGTAATGTTGGCGGCTAGGGTTTATTAAATTGGAATTTGCTTTCTGTTTAGTTTTGATGTCCATAGATATTTTTATTTATTGATTTAAAAATGAAATTTGTCGTGTATGTTCCTTGACTTATAGGTTGGTATGCGGCTGACCACCCATGCTGTAAAAATGGTTCACTTTACCAATGTCACCCCTGTTTCAGGGAAGGACGGCAAGAGGTGCAGGGTGTATGTCCATTTGAGTTTTGGTTTTTATGTTGTAGGTTCACGTGCGGCATGTGCAAGCGCGAACTTGTACATGTCTGGCTGTGGAAATGCATGTAATATGAATCTCAAATGATACATATCTTTGCAGCTTAGATTAGATTAGAAGGCTTCAAAAATTTTAATATATATCTTTTTTTGAAATCCTGTGCGGGAGACTCCCTATATTTCAGAGACTCTAGGGGTCTATGACGCTTGTTGTAGGGTAAAAAAGCTAACGAAAAACTTCCAAAGTACAGGGTTTTTAAACGTATTTAGTGTCTTCTCTCGTAGAAATGAAGTATGGTAAAATTCAATAAAATTAAAATCTACAAAACACCTATAAAACTATATTTCTATAAAACCGATATCTATCGACCGGTCCGTAGTGCAGTGGCAACACTTCGGACTCGTGAATGGAAGATTGTGGGTTCGAATCCCGACGGAGCATAAAAAAATGTACCATTTATATTTTCAAATATGCTCTTCGCTGGGTGAAAAATTCGTATGCCTTTACCTAAGACCTGTCACTTAAGGTCCATCCAGCCTTACAGCAACTGGGTCTTGCTTGAAAATTGGCGCTTTTTACAGAGCAGAGGGCTCTTGAGGTGTGATTCACACAAAAACAGCGCTCACTAAATGAATCATCCTAATATTATTTTATTATACATATTTTAATTAACATTGAATAAAAAAGACACTTAAAGAGTCGTTGACACGCTTGGTAGCGTTTTAAGTGAATCACATAATGAAGCTTCTTGATGAGTAATTAACCTCATGACAGGCATGTGCATTCATCGACATGCTGCGAGCCGTATTCTTCTTAATTTGCACTCAATTTCATCTGCAGAGTGAAGCATGTTGTCTTAATTTTATAGCGTCATTCTGGAAAAAACCATTAGACAATATATTTTGTTAAAAGGCATATTGGTCATGTATGTATGTCAAGTAATCAAGTATGTAAGAGATGGAAAGAATATTTTGAAGGGATTTTTGGTCGTGGCGAAAGAAATTTGTTTAGAAAAATGACAGAAGAGAATGAATTTAGGATTTTGAAAGAAGAAATAAAAGTATCTATTGAATGTTTGAAGAATGGAAAGTCTGCTGGGTTTGATGGAATAAATGGTGAAATGTTGAAAGCAGGAGGTGAATGCGTGATAGATTGGATGTACGAATTATGTAAGCTTTGTGTGAATGCAGGAGTAGTACCGATGGATTGGAGGAAGGCAGTCATTGTTCCCATTTACAAAGGTAAAGGGGACAAAAAAGACTGTCAGAACTTCAGACCAATCAGTCTACTCAGTATACCAGGAAAAGTCTTCTGTAAGGTGATTATAAAAAATGTGATTCTGACTACTAGTGAAACGATTTCCGATATACAGTCCGGCTTTATGGCCGGTAGAGGCTGTGTTGATCAGATTTTTACTCTACGACAACTTGTTGAAAAACAATTGTCGGTGAGGCGGAAGCTGTTCACGGCCTTTGTAGATCTGGAAAAGGCTTTTGACTCAGTGGACAGAGGTATGTTATGGGATGTTTTGAAAGCATACGGAGTGAATGGGGCTCTCCTTGGTGCGGTGCATGCAAACTATGAAAATAGTAAGGCATGTGTCCGTATTGATGGTGAGTATAGCGAGTGGTTTGAAGTTTATAAGGGTGTGAGGCAAGGATGTGTGATGAGTCCATGGCTATTTAACATAGTTATGGACAAGTGTGTCAGGGATGCTAGACTTAATGATTGTGGATTGATGATAGGAGAGAGCAAAGTGAGTGTTCTACTGTATGCAGATGATGCAGTTCTTGTATCTGATTCTGCAGTAGAATTGCAAACAATGCTCTCTAGATTGAATGAAGCTTTGTTAGGTAACCATCTGAAGTTGAATGCAAGTAAGACGAAAGTATTGATTTTTGAAAGAGATGATGAAAGTATGAATTATGAATTTAAAATTAATGGAATGAATGTTGATGTCGTAAATGAGTTTGTATACCTGGGAAGTAAGTTTGAAAAAGATGGAAGAATGACCGGTGAATTTGAAAGAAGAGTAATGAAGGGCAGGTGTGTACTGGGTGCCACAGCTTGTATCGCCAAAAATCAAAACATATCTAAAAATGCTCGATTGGCGGTACGCAGTGGCATACTTTTACCCACCTTGATGTATGGAAGCGAGGCCTGGACGGTGAATGAAAGTGAAATTAGTAAAGTCCATACTGTTGAAATGGACTTTCTAAGAAGTATGATTGGGAAAAAACGGAGTGACAGGGTGAGGAATGATTTTGTAAGAGAAGAATGTGGTGCAAGAGAAAGTGTGAAAGTGAAGATTAAAAGAAGTTTGTTAAGATGGTTTGGGCATATGGAGAGAATGAATGAGGAAAGACTGACGAAGAAAGTATATGTTGGTAGAATAGATGGATGTCGTGGTAGAGGAAGACCGAGAAAGGTATGGATGGACCAAATATCCGAAATTGCGAATGAATGGAATATCCAGAGTCATAATAAAAGAAGAGCTTGTATGAAGAAGGTTATGACTCTGGAGGAAATGAAAGAAGTATGTAAGGATAGAAAGAAATGGCGGTTGATCTGTGATGTTGGCGGCTAGGGTTTGTTAAAGTAAAATTGGTTTTTATGATTTAGTTTTTTATGTCCATGTATATATTATAATTTATTGATTTTAAAAATGTAATTTGTCATGTATGTTCCTTGACTTATAGGTTGTTATGTGGCTGACCACCCATACTGTAAAAAATTGGTTCACTTTGCCAATGTCACCCCTGTTTCAGGGAAGGACGGCAAGAGTTGCAAGGCTTATGTTCATTTGAGATTGGGTTTTTATATTGTAGGTCCACATGCGGCATGTGTTAGCGCGAAATTATACATGTCTGCTTGTGGGAATGCATTTAATATAAATCTTAAATGATATATATCTTTGCAGCTTAGATTAGATTAGATTAGATTAGGTCAAAAATGAGTTCTGAAAGCTATCCTGAGCTCGGGTTCGAATCCCACCGAGGGTGTCAGAAATGATTTCCCGTTTCGGGGCTAATCTAATCTAATCTAAGTTGCAAATATATGTTACATTGGAGATTCACATTACATGCATTCTCACAACCAGACATGTACAAGTTCGCGTTTGCACATGCCTCATGTGAGCCTACAACATAAAAACCAAATCTCAAATGGACATACACCCTGCAACTCTTGCCGTTCTTCCCTGTAACAGGGGTGACATTGGCACAGTGAACCATTTTTACAGCATGGGTGGTCAGCCGCATACCAACCTATAAGTCAAGGAACTCAAAGGAAATCAACCCAAAATAAAATACCGGTAAGGTTTACTCAGCCCTCACAAGAAATGAAAAACAGCCTCTTTGGGAACTGGGGAAACCGCCACTTCAAGCAAAGTGGTTGGCGTAAGGCTAGCCTTACTGTAAAATTGAAAAGGTTCCAATCGCGACAATAATGTGAATTTTTATGTACTCAGATAGATTTGAATTTATCAACAGTCCCTCCGGAAATCGAGAAAATCCATATCGACGGTTAAAAGGCGACATTTTGGTCAAAAATGAGTTATGAATGCTATCCTACTTAAAATTTTCCGCACTTTCTAATGCGCTAACTCCCATAGCTCTACGATGATTTTTGTGTTTTTTATGCCCAAGCAAACAACTGCGTTTTCGAAGTATGGTTTTGGTGCAAGCGACAAGTTTTTGGCCTATTTTGTCCTAAAGGCGCTTGTGACATAAAAAATCGTAAACCCACATTAATATGAATGCCAACAAATGCCTTTATTTTAATTTTAGAGCTGTTTTAATTTTAACGATTTGATAAAAAAAAAAAAAAAGTTAAGCCATTTTTCTGCAATCTCAAACTTTAAACTTCTCTCCTGGACAATTTAGTTTAAGTCGCTTATGCCCTAAATCTAAGTTGCAAAGATATGTATCTTTTGAGATTCATATTAAATGCATTCCCACAAGCAGACACGCATAATTTCACGCTCACACATGGCGCATGTAGACATACAGTATAAAAAACCCAATCTCAAATGATCATAAGCCCTGCAACTCTTGCCGACCTTCTCTGAAACAGGGGTGAAAGGGCAAAGTGAGCCATTGTTTACAGTATGGGTGGTCAGCCTCATATCAACCAATTAGTCAAGGAATACGTAATAATAATTATACCAATAATTGGATTGGATTTCCTTGACTTATAGGTTGGTATGAGGCTGACCACCCATACTAAAAAAATGGTTCACTTTTCCAATGTCACCCCTGTTTCAGGGAAGGTCGACAAAATTTGCAGGGCTTATGTTCATTTGAGATGTGGTTTTGATTTGTGAGTACACTTTCAGCATTTACAAGCGCGAACTTTTGGGTGGCACGTATTTGATATGAGTTTTGAATGTTAATATATATCTTTGCAACTTAGATTATAGATTATTATAGATCATAGCCAAGGGCGCTAATATCACGTAAATTATAAAGTGTACAAAAAAATAAACATACAAATTAATAGGAAATAGCTACTAGTTTAAAAAGCGAACATTGCAGATCAACCGCCATCTTTGCCAGACCTTAAAAAAATGATGCAGCTTAAAACGACTGAGTTCTTTGTGAATCTTATCTAATCTAAGCTGCAAAGATATATATATATATATATCATTTAAGATTTACATTAAATGCATTCCCACAAGCAGACATGTATTATTTCGCGCTAACACATGCCGCATGTGGGCCTACAATATAAAAACCCAATCTCAAATGAACATAAGCCCTGCAACTCTTGCCGTCCTTCCCTGAAACAGGGGTGACATTGGCAAAGTGAACCATTTTCCTTTTTACAGTATGGGTGGTCAGCCGCATACCAACCTATAAGTCAAGGAACAAATGAACACTGAATCACATTTTTTATTAGTTTTTTGACCTAACAATACAATAAAAAAACTAAAAATATTAATAATTAACTCACAAGCAGTCCTTAATATTGACATAAGCAATTTAAATCTAATCTAGAGTTGTCATAAAATCTACAAAATAACCTTTATCTATAGATTACATACATCGCAGGATATCCGGGCGATATCGAAAACTATGTAAAAACCCTTTGCAAGGAAAATGTCTACTAATTTTCTGTGTATTTAAAAAAGATGAGTTGTAAAAAAAATGATAGCGGAATGAGTAAAGTATGTACGGTGGAAATGAAGCATTTAAGAAGCATGACAGGAAAAACTCTGAGGGATAGAGTTAGGAATGAATGGGTAAAGTAAGAATGTAAGCTGAAAGAGGATGTGAAGATTAAGGTACAAAATAATGTGATGAGATGGTTTGGGCATGTGGAAAGAATGAATGATGATAGACTGGCAATGTTTATATACAGAGGAAGTGTGAAAGGAAAAAGAGGTAAGGGACGACCAAGAAAAGTATGGAGTGATTTTATTGAAGAGATTGTGAAAGAATGGGATATACAAAGTGAGGGTAAAAGAAGAAAATGCATGAAAAAGGGGATGGATGTGAATGAATTGAAAAAGGTATGTAAGAAAAGGGAGAACAGAGGCAGCTCTGCAGAGGCTCTGGTCACCCCTAGCGGAAGGGCGACAGAACTACAGTTACAGTAAAAAAATGCATTTTTCCGAACGTGTGGGTTCTATTTTTCTCACTGTACAGATTTGCAATCTCGCTTACTTGATCAAGCCAATCTTTCCTCAGAAACTTTATTTTTGTAACTCGTTCATTGTCCATTTTTTCTAGATACTAAATTTTTACTAGATCTCATTGTACTACTTTGTATCAATTTAAAATTAAAATTTAACTAAATAGATATAAAAAAAATATATTATTGTGAGTATATTCAGTTCCACGACCGGTTTCGCAAACTAAACGTTTGCATCCTCAGGTGGCTGAATTCTGTTTTCTATTAAAATTTGTTAAAAGTACGTATTTGTTTTAATGTACGAGTGAGTATTACATTATTTTCGTTTCTTCACTAATACGATGGTGTGAGGCTGGTCACTCATGCTTTAAAAAAACTTTTTTTTTTTTAATTCACCTCCTGAGGGAAAGGCGGTAAAAGTTGCGGTGCTTACGTTCATTTGTAGTTCAGGTTTCCTTTCACTGTATATAAGAACTACGGACTTACACGTGTTTGCTTGAATTTTATACGTAAAAATATATTTGCAACTTAGATTGTTCCTTGACTTATAGGTTGGTATGCGGCTGACCACCCATGCTGTAAAAATGGTTCACTTTGCCAATGTCACCCCTGTTACAGGGAAGGACGGCAAGAGTTGCAGGGTGTATGTCCATTTGAGATTTGGTTTTTATGTTGTAGGTACACATTAGGCATGTGCAAGCGCGAACTTGTACGTGTCTGGTTGTGAGAATGCGTGTGATGACAATCTCTAATATAATCTAATATAACTTACTAGGGGCGTTGCCCCTGGCTGCTACGCAGCCCAACCCCTTAACATTTGGTGAATGTGTATATTGCGCATAGTTTCCTCGCGTTA
The DNA here is from genome assembly GCA_951799405.1 of Agapetus fuscipes. NCBI lineage: Eukaryota > Metazoa > Arthropoda > Insecta > Trichoptera > Glossosomatidae > Agapetus > Agapetus fuscipes. Next base: position 15,206,010 of record OX637354.1, on the reverse strand, counting down.
AAATTCGGAAAACTTGTAAAATAAAAACATACAGCCTTTGTTAAAGAAAATCGACCACCCATAGTTTAAAAAATGGTTCACTTTGCAGATTTCAGCTGTGTTTCAGGGAAGATTGGCAAGAGTTGCAGGGCTTATATTAATTTGAGATTGGGTTTTTATGTTGTAAGTCAACATGCATTATGTGTAAGCGCGAACTTATAAATGTCTGCTTGTGGGAATGCATTTAATATGAATCTCGATTGGTATGTATCTTTGCAACTTAGATTATAGAACTTAACAAAATAATTTCCTTGACTTACAGGTTAGTATGTGGCTGACCACCCATACTGTAAGAATGGTTTACCATGAAAATTTTATCTCTGTTTGAGGAAAAGTCGGCAAGAGTTGCAGGGCTTATGTTCATTTGAGATTAGGTTGTAAGTCCACATGGAGCATTTGTAAGTGCGAACCTGTCTGCTTGTGGGAATGCATTTAATATGAATCTTAAATGGTATGTATCTTTGCAACTTAGATTATAGAACTTAACAAAATAATTTCCTTGACTTATAGGTTAGTATGTGGCTGACCACCCATACTGTAAGCAATGGTTCACCATGCAAATTTTATCTCTGTTTGAGGAAAAGTCGGCAAGAGTTGCAGGGCTTATGTTCATTTGAGATTAGTTTTTTTTATTTTGCAAGTCCACATTGGGCATTTGTAAGCGTGAACTTGTACCTGTCTGCGTGTGGGAATGCATTTAATATGAATCTTAAATGGTATGTATCTTTGCAACTTAGATTATGTAAAGAAATACACAAAATAATTTTCTTGACTTATAGGTTGGTATGAGGCTGACCACCCATACTTTAAAAAATGGTTTACTTTGCAAATTCACCTTTGTTTCAGGGAAGGTTGGCAAGAGTTGCAGGGCTTATGTTCATTTGGAATGAGCTGTTATGTTGTAAGTACACATGCAGCATATGTAAGCGGGAACTTATACATATCTGCTTGTGCTGTAAGAATGGTTTACCATGAAAATTTTATCTCTGTTTGAGGAAAAGTTGGCAAGAGTTGCAGGGCTTATGTTCATTTGAGATTAGTTTTTTTATTTTGTAAGTCCACATGGGGCATTTGTAAGCGCGAACTTATACCTGTCTGCTTGTGGGAATCCATTTAATATGAACCTCAAATGGCATGTATCTTTGCAACTTAGATTATAGAACTAAACAAAATAATTTCCTTGTCTAAAAGGTTAGTATGTGGCTGCCCACCCATACTGTAAGCAATGGTTCACCATGCAAATTTTATCTCTGTTTGAGGAAAAGTCGGCAAGAGTTGCAGGGCTTATGTTCATTTGAGATTAGGTTGTAAGTCCACATGGAGCATTTGTAAGTGCGAACCTGTCTGCTTGTGGGAATGCATTTAATATGAATCTCAAATGGTATGTATCTTTGCAACTTAGATTATAGAACTTAACAAAATAATTTCCTTGACTTATAGGTTAGTATGTGGCTGACCACCCATACTGTAAGCAATGGTTCACCATGCAAATTTTATCTCTGTTTGAGGAAAAGTCGGCAAGAGTTGCAGGGCTTATGTTCATTTGAGATTAGTTTTTTTTATTTTGCAAGTCCACATTGGGCATTTGTAAGCGTGAACTTGTACCTGTCTGCGTGTGGGAATGCATTTAATATGAATCTTAAATGGTATGTATCTTTGCAACTTAGATTATGTAAAGAAATACACAAAATAATTTTCTTGACTTATAGGTTGGTATGAGGCTGACCACCCATACTTTAAAAAATGGTTTACTTTGCAAATTTCACCTTTGTTTCAGGGAAGGTTGGCAAGAGTTGCAGGGCTTATGTTCATTTGGAATGGGCTGTTATGTTGTAAGTACACATGCAGCATATGTAAGCGGGAACTTATACATATCTGCTTGTGGGAATGCATTTAATATAAATCTTAAATGATATATATCTTTGCAGCTTAGATTAGATTAGATTAGATTAGAACTTATACATGTCTGCTTGTAAGAATGCATGTAATATGAATCTCAAATGTTATATATGTTTGCAACTTAGATTACAGATTGAAATCCATTTTTATTTGGCTTTTTTTTTTTTAATTTGCATGAAATAAAAGAAAATGTAAAAAAAACTTTCACGTTTTGCCGCTAGATGTCAATATTGTTCCATACATTTTCAGTATGAACAAACAGATTTTTTGCTAAAAGTTTTCATACATTTGTAAACACACACGCGAAAGCTCGCAGCATTGCAGCATATATACAAAAATTAATTTGCCATAGGTCATGAATGTGTTTCATCTGCTGTGATGGCATTGGTTTTGAAAATCGAAACTTGACGACGAAAGACGACGACGAAGGGCAATATAATATAACTTATAATCCTGTTTTCTAACGCTGTTGGTCTTCCTAATAATAAAAAAAAAATAATAATATAATAACATATCTTTGCAACTTAGATTAGATTAGATTAGATTACAGATTTTAAAATATATAAAACAAATAAGGACAATGAAAATTATAAGTTTATTCAAATAAAAGGTTTTTTAGGTAAATAAATCAATTTAAAAAAAAACAATGTTAATTTTCTTGTTTGATTTTTGATAAAAAAAATTACGCAGTTTTTTTTTAAAATGCATTATCTTTTGACTATATTGATTCAACCGTGACCTACCCATGAAAAGGTTTCAAAATCATTGAATACATAAAAAAAATAGCAGGTACATTCAATCCTTAAGAAAGATTTATTTATGGCCTGTCGAAGACTAACGCTTCGTATTTATAAGGTGGTAGCGAGATCGAATATCGTGTAAAAACACCACAAGAGCCCTTTGCTAATTTGGTCGACGCTACAGAAAGCGTCAATTCTCAAGCAAGACCCAGTTGCTGTAAGTCTGGATGGTTCCTTGGTGGCCGGTCTTTGTTAAAGGTATATGCATTTTTCATGGATTTTAACACAGTGTTCGCTAAACAAAAATTCCCAATCGCTCTGTATGGTATGGAGGGATGGACTCTCACGCAGGCACTGGAGAGACGAATTGAAGCATTCGAGATGTGTCTATACCGAAAAATGCTTCGGATCTCTTGGCGTGATCGAGTAACCAATGAAGAAGTCCTCCAACGAATGCGCACTACAAAGGAGCTCCTGCCCACCATTAAGCAGAGAAAGCTTATGTACTTGGGTCACATTATGAGAAATGAAAAGTACCGTCTCCTTCATCTTATCATTCAGGGTAAGATTGAGGGGAGAAGATCTCAGGGACGCCGAAGGACATCGTGGCTGAAGAACCTGCGACAGTGGTTCGACAGAAGCACCAAGTCCCTGTTTCGAGCCGCAGCATCAAAAATCAAATAGCTATGATGATCGCCGGTCTTCGTTAGAAGTGGCACAAGAAGAAGAAGAAGTTCGCTAAAAAAATTCACAACCATTTAATAATAAGTAAAGTAAACCATCTTTGGGGCTGTCCATATATTACGTCATTCGCATAAAGGGGGCGGGAGTCTGGTCTGCGGATGATGGCAAATGATGTACGAGTACCAAAAGTGACGTCGTTCTTGTAAATACCAATTTCTACAAAATATTCAAAATATCATGTAAGTAATATAACATTATTAATTATTAAGCTAATCCATTATTACAGCAAGAAGGGGAGTCATTAGATAATGACTATCGGATGATTTTAGGGGGGGGGGAGGTCGAAAATCGGCCAAAATCGATGACGTAATTTATGGACGGCCCCTTTCCTGCCTGGCCGAGTGACGTCACATTTTTTTAATCCACCCAAAATGTGCCGAGTCTAATATGTACGCTGATATTTGCATTAGAGCTTCGACGGTGAGCAGTTTAAATTTTTAATAAAGTACAGGCCGATAGAATTCCTGAAACTGAATAATTTTCAGTGAAACAAGAATCTTATAACCAGAGCCTGAAATTCCTAGTAGCTGAAAATGTCGAAGAACTTTCCAGATACAATAGTGCAACTATACTCTATTGGCCGGTCAATAGTCGAGTGGTAAGCGCTTCAACTCGCAAACGGAAGGTTATGGGTTCGAATCCCGGCGGAGCACAAAAAATATACCATGTATATTTTCAAATACGCTCTTCGCAGGGTTCGCAATTATCGCAACTAAGCTACATATATAGTGTGACCTCTTGCCGCGTTATCCCCGAAGTGGTCGCATGTGGCGATTTACCTTTTTATTTGTACAGGTAAGGGGGCCGGCCGTACGCCAACCACTTTAGTTGAAGTGGGGGTTTCCCAGCGTGTACTCATTTTTTGTAAAGGCTGAGTAAGCAAGCCTTGCCAGTATTTTATTTCGGGGTTTGAAATAAACGCCGAAACGAGAAATCATTTCTGACACCCTCGGTGGGATTCGAACCCGAGCTCACGGCATGGAATGCAAGCACTCTACCAACTATCGACTGGACCGGATCGGGTTGAGAAATCAATTAAACCATTACCAAAGGTCCATCCAGCCTTACAGCAACTGTATCGTGCTTGAGAATTGACGCGTTCTAAAGCGACGGCCAAGCTCGCAGAGAGCTCTTGAGGTGTGACTCACACAAAAAACAGCGCTCACAAAATAAATCATCCTAATATTATTGTATTGTTTTTGGGTTCTAACAGACTCTAAATTAAAACAACAGGTCTTCTTTCTGGATATCTATTTTCACTTAATTTATTTTACAATTTATATTTATTTTTAACACTTTTAGCAACTCAAATTTATTTTCTCAGCTCAGCACCGCACACACTCTTCAATCAAAGGCGACTATCTATCTGTCCTGCTGTATCCAATTTTGCCCCTTATATACTGTAGTGACAGAAGTCTCTAGGAGCTAATTTGCCAGCACATTCTACCAGCTTCGAGAGTACAAAAGGATTATTCCACTTCTAGACTTCTTAGGCGTATAATTATTGCTACCTACGATGTACACCTATATTAATCTACTTTTTACATAACACTATAATAATTATTACTACCTACGATGTACACCTACATATTTTGATCTACTATTTACATAAAATTATTATTACATAATATATCTGAATTTTCAGAGCAAGAGAGTTTCTCTTGGAATTCACAGGTACTACCTTCAACCCTGTTTCTCACCTTGTTCCCTCGGGAATCTAATACGCTTTTCTACGAAAAGGCGGTAAATTACTGCAGAGTGTTTTCTAGAACTCCCTCCGCAGGATGTGGGGGTAGATTTCTAGAATTTTCCACGGATTAAATGTACTTTATTGTACATCTCTTATAATCGTTCTACTTTATCCGGTTACCCCGACGTTGGCAAACTATTTGTAGTGATTTACAATTTAAATTGTTTCTGCAGCGTTAGAAAAAGGTTTTATTTTTTGAGCTCACACTGCGTTATTCTGAAACGGCAAAGCCACGGCTCATTCGCAGCCTTCAGTGAATTTTTCGTACAAAAATCAGCCATGGATCATTCTTTGACAGTTTGACAAATTTGATTGCTTAATTCTGGTAATAATATTACGATGATTTATTTGGTGAGCGCTGTTTTTGTGTGTATCACACCTCAAGAGCCCTCTGCGAGCTTGGTCGTCGCTGTAGAAAGCGCCAATTCTCAAGCAAGACCCAGTTGTTGTAAGGTTGGATGGACCTTTCAGTGACCGGTCTTTGGTAAAGGTTTATGAATTTTTCAACTCAGCAAAGAGCACATTCGAAATATAAATGGTATATTTTTTGTGCTCCGCCGGGTTCCAAATCCACAACCTTCCATTTACGAGTCCGAAGTGTTGCCACTACGGACTACGGACCGGTCCAAGGACCTCGGTAAGGATCTCGGTTAAATATTTCTCGTAAGTGGGTAATGATATGATGGAATTTGAACAGGAAAAGATGATGTACATCAGCTGATTAACGTACATGCAACCAAATTTTTTATTTGATGGGAGAAATAACACTTAAATTTTGATTTCTGTCCGGTCGATAGCTCAGTTGGTAGAGTGCTTGCATTCCATGCCGTGAGCTGGGGTTCGAATCCCACCGAGGGTGTCAGAAATGGTTTCCCGTTTCGGTGTTTATTTCAAACCCCAAAAAATACCGGCAAGGTTTACTAAGCCTTCACAAGAAATGAGTACCAGCCCCCTCTGGAGCTGGGAAACCCCCACTTCAACTGAAGTGGTTGGCGTAAGGCCGGCCCTTTTACCTATTCTTCTTCTTCGTGTCAGCTTCACACCGTATTGGCCCAGTAACGAGCAATGTCTACAGCTCTTTGGTTTCCCGCAAAGAGATCATCCATGGAGCAGCTTGTCGGCTTGCACTCGCCACATGCGAAACCCTTCGGGGATAACGCGGCAAGAAGTTACACTATATGTGTAGCTTAGTTGCGTTGCGTTGCGTCTGATTGGAGTTCGGTGCAACAGGCCCCTACAGTGTTATTCACATCACATTTGATCCGTATTTGATTCAAAGATCATCGTTTTTTTGTACAGAAAATTCACCTTAGGTGGCGGTTGAGCCATGGATTTGCTGTGTGTGATTAACACCTAATGGGATTTCCCAGATGGCTCTGATTTTTAAATTTTCTCCCAATCGTTTTGACCTTAATTCATAATTTCTTTCACGTAGTTGAATTTCTTGCAATTTGAAAAAAAATGACGCATTTTTCCTTTTCTCTAAGGAGTAGTAAAACATCAAATTTTATAACAAAAAACCACAGACCTCGCATTTCCGTTTCCTGAGTTTTTGAAATATATCGACGATGTCCAAGAAAAAGGTTTCAAGTAACAAAAAATATAAATGCAAAATAATAAAGTGTAAAAAGAAGTAATTAAGTGTAAGCGACTAGCCAACCGCTGATAATGCCCATTGCTCCGATGGGCGAAACTGTCCGGAAAGAATTAACCAGACCACGGCTACATAGCCCGAATAAAGTGATTGTGTCAACAAGAACCGGCCGTGAAAGCTTCAATGTACAAAGAGTAGAAATATTCATTATCATATAATGAGACCGGTGCGGAAGTCTGGTCGATAGCTCAGTTGGTAGAGTGCTTGCATTCCATGCCCGAAGCTCGGGTTCGAATCCCACCGAGGGGGTCAGAAATGATTTCCCGTTTCAGTGTTTATTTCAAACCCCAAAATAAAATACCGGCAAGATTTACTCGGCCTTTACAAGTAATGAGTACCAGCCCCCTTCAGAGCTGGGAAATCCCCACTTCAACTGAAGTGGGTGGCGTAAGGCCGGCCCCCTTATAATCTATCATCTAGGTTGAAAGGATATATTCATTTAGAGCTCTCAAATGCATGCCAACAAACAAACACGTGTGGTTCGCGCTTACAATTGCTGAATGTGTACTTACAAATAAAATCCAAACCTCAAATGAGCATAAGCCCTACAATTTTTGCCGACTTTACCTGACACAGGTGTGACATTGGCAAAGTGAAGCATTTTTTACAGTATGGGTGGTTAGCCTCATACCAACCTACAAGTCAAGGAATACCCCTTACCTGTGAAAATAAATAAGTTCTACTCGCCACATGCGACTCCTTAGGGGATAAAGCGGGAAGAAGTTACACTGTATGTGTAGCTTTTTTGTAAATTTATGAAATTTCAGGGAGTAATTTTTTTTTTTAAAAAGTGCACTTGTTTATTTTTTCCTGTACAGATCGTTGTATGGGACAATTCGACCGCAAAAAAACAGAATGGGATGAGTCATTGAACGGTTGATTTTAATCAATAAAAATATTATTTTAATTATAAGTTGAAGGAACATTTTGAGGGTTAAAAAAGATCAATGGACAGTCTGAGGTTTCATAGTACTTTTTCAAGGAAAGGCGGCAAGGATTGTTGGTTTTAGAGTCTAGTGGTTAACGCTTGGAAAAATGCATGGTTCGAATCTAGAGCGAAGCTTAAAATTTGTAATTTAATTTAGCTTTCAGGCTCCTTGGCTTGCAGGTTAGAATGAGGCTGACTCCCTATAACCGCTATAATCTTAGTTGCAAAGATATGCTAACATTTGAGATTCATATTAAGTGCATGCCCACTAACAGACACGTAAGTTCGCGCTTACAAATGCTGCATGTGTAGGTACTTCTGTAACTGTAACTGTAACTCTGTCGCCATTCCACTAGGGGTGGCCAGAGCCTCTGCAGAGTTGCCTCCATTTTTTCCTATCCTGACATACCTCTTTCAATTCCTTCATATCCATCACCTTTTTCATGCATTTTCTTCTTTTACGCTCACTTTGTATATCCCATTCTTTCACAATCTCCTCAATCTGATCACTCCATACTTTTCTCGGTCGTCCCTTCCCTCTTTTTCCTTTCACACTTTCTTGTATACTTCCAAATTAAAATCGCAACGCAACTAAGCTACACGTATAGTGCAACTTCTTACCGGGTTATCTCCGTAGGGTTTCGCATGTGGCGAGTGGAACCTATTTATTTTTACAGGTAAGTGTAAGCGTGCTTGCATTCCATGTCGTGAGCTCGGGTTCGAATCCCACCGAGGGTGTCAGAAATGATTTCAAACCCAAAATAAAATACCGGCAAGGTTTACTCGGCCTTCACAAGAAACGAGTATCAGCCCCCTCGGGAGCTGGGAAACCCCCACTTCAACTGAAGTGGTTGGCGTCCTTACCTGTAAACATAAATAGATTCAATTTGCCACATACGACACCCTTCGGAGATAACGCGGCAAGAAGGTACACTATATTTGTAGATTAGTTGCGTTAGTTTGAATTTACCCTAGCAACCCGACCGTGCGACGTCACAATTGTGTTTTCTATGAAATTTGTGTTGGGTCCATTTTGCATGTTTTGAAACACCTGCAATTAAAAAATGGCCTCTTCCAGGTGACATCATTCCCCGCGATGTGTCACATCTCCCCCCGTATTATCATAATTCACTGTTGCACCATGTTTGGTGATTTCACCCTTCCGAGAACTCCCCCCAGGTGGTATATACTCCCCCCAGGTGGTTTACACTCACCCCCCCAACGCCCCCTAAATGGTTTTCATTGGAACCCACCTGTGCATTCCAGCCCCATTACGCGAACATGAAACTTTCATAATATATTCCTGAAAACGTAGACTGCCAAGTGCTTGAAGGCTTTTACAGTGGTTAACACGAATGGTAGCACGACCTTTGCAATTACTAAGCTACACACATTGCGTAACTTCTTGTCGCGTTCTTCTAGAAGGTAATCGCATTTAGCGAGTGGAACCTCCTTATTTTTACAGGTAAGAGAGGCGCCCATACGTCAAACACTTTTGTTGAAGTCAGGGTTTTCCAACTCCAAGAGGCTGAGTAACAGCCCTCACAAAAAATGGGTATCAACCCCCTCAGGGGTTTACTACCCATAATCTATTCTATAACCTAAGTTGCAAAGATATTGTACATTTTAGATTTATATTAAATGTATTTCCAAAAGCAGACACGTATAAGTTTGCGGTTACACATGCCGCATGACGTCGATGCTGTAGAAAATGGTTCACTTTGCCAATATCAGCCCTGTTTCAGGGAAAGGCGGCAAGAGTCGCAGGGTGTATGTTCATTGGATATATATATATACAAGGATAATTTATTTATAAGGTACACATAATTGAAGAGCGCCGTTTTTGTGTGTGTCACACCTAAAGGGCCCTCTCAAATCACAATTTTTGGGTTTTAATGTTGCAGGTTCGCATGCGGCATGTGCAAGCGCGAACTTATACGCGTCTGCTTTTGAGAATGCATATAATGTGAATCCCCAATGTTACATATCCTTGCAACTTAGATTAAATTAGATTAGATAAGTCCCACACTAACTGTAACTCTCTGCCCCCGTTTCAATAGGGGTGGCCAGAGCCCTTGCAGAGTTGCTTCATTTTCCTCCTATCCTAGGATAACCAATTGTAGTTCGCTCATATAACCATATCCATCACAGAGTTAGGTTTACACGGCCGGCTGATGATGCTGGAGTGATGTTTTCCGGGATCTGTTGCCGTGGTCTGTGGGAGCTGGAGCTTCCGGACGTTTCGTCCATTTCTACGATGGGCTTCTTCAGCGTGAAGTATGATGATGATATGATCTTGATGAGAACTGTGATCATCATCATCATCATATCCATCACGTTTGTTAACACTTTACCTTCTTTTAAATGCACTCATTCTCCCATAATTTCATCTAATCTAATGTAATCTAATCTAATCTAAGCTGCAAAGATATATATCACTTAGGATTTATATTAAATGCATTCCCACAAGCAGACATGTATAATTTCGCGCTAACACATGCCGCATGTGGACCTGCAATATAAAAACCCAATCTCAAATGAACATAAACCCTGCAACTCTTGCCGTCCTTCCCTGAAACAGGGGTGACATTGGCAAAGTGAACCATTTTTTTTTTACAGTATGGGTGGTCAGCCGCATACCAACCCATAAGTCAAGGAACCATAATTTCATCAATCTGTTCAATTTTCCTTCCTCTTTTAATAATGGATGATAAGAGCCAGTCTTACGCCAATCACTTACTTGAAATGGTGTTTCTCAGCTCCCTAAGAGGTTGGTTATCATTTCTTGGGAAGACTGAGTAAGCCTTGCCAGTACTTTGATTTTGGTTTCGACGTAAACGCATAATTGGAAAATCGTATTTTCATATGCCGTTAATGTGGATCAAACACTGCACGCTTAATAGTAAAGAGCAATAACTCAAAAAATAAGAATGTTGGGAAATCGCGTTTAAAGTTCAGACAACCAGTACAACTTGTATGGGATGAAAAAGGCGGCCGATGTTTTATCTCGGTCATATTCGTCCAAATTGAACGGCTGTCGCATTCTACCTATTCTTCTCGCATTGTTCTTGCGTTTTATTACAATATCTCGATTTTCCCAATTTTTGAGTTATCCTTTATTATATTACTCCAGACCGTCGTCGTTCGCTTACATTTTCGATTTTCAAAATTAATGCTTTCACATTCACAACAGAGGTGTTTCCTCTGTTCTATGGAAAATTATTTTTTGTATATATGCTGCAATGCTGCGAGCTTTCGCGTTTGTGTTTAAAAATGTATGAAAACTTCTTTCAATAAACCTGTTTCTTCATACTGAAAATGTATGGAAATAAATTGACATCTAGCGGCAAAACGTGAAAGTTTTTTTTATATTTTCTTTTATTTCATGCAAATTAAAAAAAAAAATACACAAAATAAAAATGGATTTAAATCTGTAATCTAAGTTGCAAAGATATAAAACATTTGAGATTCATATTACATGCATTCTTACAAGCTGAAATGTATAAGTTCGCGCTTACATATGCTGCATGTGTACTTACAACATAACAACCCATTCCAAATGAACATAAGCCCTGCAACTCTTACCAACCTTCCCTGAAACAAAGGTGAAATTTGCAAAGTAAACCATTTTTTTAAGTATGGTGGTCAGCCTCATACCAACCTATAAGTCAACGAAATTATTTTGTGTATTTCCTTACATAATCTTAGTTGCAAAGATACATCCCATTTGAGATTCATATTAAATGCATTCTCACACGCAGACAGGTACAAGTTCGCGCTTACAAATGGCCCATGTGGACTTACAACATAAAAACCTAATCTCAAATGAACATAAGCCCTGCAGCTCTTGCCGACTTTTCCTCAAACAGAGATAAAATTTGCATGGTGAACCATTGCTTACAGTATGGGTGGTCAGCCACATACTAACCTATTAGTCATGGAAATTATTTTGTTTAGTTCAATAATCTAAGTTGCAAAGATACAAAACATTTGAGATTCATATTAAATGCATTCCCACAAGCAGACAGGTACAAGTTCGCGCTTACAAATGCCCCATGTGGACTCTCAAAATAAAAAAAACTAATCTCAAATGAACATAAGCCCTGCAACTCTTGCCGACTTTTCCTCAAACAGAGATAAAATTTGCATGGTGAACCATTGCTTACAGTATGGGTGGTCAGACACATACTAACCTATTAGTCATGGAAATTATTTTGTTTAGTTCTATAATCTAAGTTGCAAAGATACACACCATTTGAGATTCATATTAAATGCATTCCCACAAGCAGACAGGTATAAGTTCGCGCTTACAAATGCCCCATGTGGACTTATAACATAAAAACCTAATCTCAAATGAACATAAGCTCTACAACTCTTGCCGACTTTTCCTCACACAGAGATAAAATTTTCACTCCTTGACTGATAGGTTGGTATGCGACTGACCACCCATACTGTAAAAAATGGTTCACTTTACCAATGTCACCCCTGCTTCAGGGAAGGTCGTCAAGAGTTGCAGGGCTTATGTTCATTTGAGATTGGGTTTTTATATTGTAGGTCCACATGCGGCATGTGTAAGCGCGAAATTATGCATGTCTATAGTTTTTTTTATTGTGTTTATTTGTTTCATTTTACTTTCATATATAGGTATTTATAATTTTTTTCAATCTATTTTTAATTGTGGTTTTATATTCAGCTACTTACTTCTAATTTCTGCTTACTATTTATACATTCATAAACTGTCTTTTCTCTTGTTTTTTTATCTCATCTCTCTATTTTTTTTTAAAGTATTAATACCTACTTATGTAATCATTATTTTGTTTTATGTTACTTTTTATCCCGGATAGTTTTCAATTGTAGTTCTGATATATTTGTTGTTTCATTTTATACTTTTTACTTACTCTTGTATTTATAACACTATTTTTAGTATGGTTTGTAAAAGGCACTAAGTGTCGTGAATTTATAAATAAATAAATAAATAAATAAATAAATAAATGTCTGCTTATGGGAATGCATTTAATATGAATCTCAAATGATACATATCTTTGCAGCTTAGATTTAGATTTAGAATTAGATTTAGATGGTGAACCATTGCTTACAGTATGGGTGGTCAGCCACATACTAACCTATAAGTCAAGGAAATTATTTTGTTTAGTTCTATAATCTAAGTTGCAATGATACATACCATTTGAGATTCATATTAAATGCATTCCCACAAGCAGACAGGTAAAAATTCGCGCTTACAAATGGCCCATGTGGACTTACAACATAAAAACCCATTCTCTAATGAACATAAGCCCTGCAACTCTTGCCAACCTCCCCTGAAACACAGCTGAAATCTGCAAAGTGAACCATTTTTTAAAGTATGGGTGGTCGATTTTCTTTTTCAAAGGCGGCATGTTTTTATTTTACATGTTTTCTGAATTTTAACGCAAGGAAACTATGCGCAATATACACATTCACCAAATGTTAAGGGGTTGGGCTGCGTAGCAGCCAGGGGCAACGCCCCTAGTTGCTCTTTATTATTAAACGTGTGACTACTAGCCCTCTGAGATGAAAGCAAGGATTCTACCGACTGAGCTGTCGGTATTTCTACTGTGGAATTAAAACACTAACCCGAAACTTTAAATTATTTCTGACTTATTTGATTGAAATCTTTTTTTTCTTTTTTTAAGAAATCCTGTGCGGGAGACTCCCTAGATTCTTAAGACTCTAGGGGTCTATGACACTTGTTGTAGTGCCGCAGAGGTGTACGAGCTTGGTCGTCGCTACAAAGCGCCAATACTCAAGCAAGACCCAGTTGCTGTAAGGCTGGATGGACCTTTGGTGACCGGTCATTGGTAAAGGTTTATGAATTTTTCAACCCAGCGAAGAGCACATTCGAAATATAAGCGGTATATTTTTGTGCTCCGCCGGGATCCGAATCCACAACCTTCCATTTACGAGTCCGAAGTGTTGCCACTACGGACTACGGACCGGTCCAAGATGCCAACGACACGCGGTGTACCGGAGCGGTTACCCATCCAAGCACTGACCACGCCCAATGTTGCTTAACTTCGGTGATCTATGGGAACCGGTGCTTTCAACATGGCTAACGTCGTTGACAAAGATCAAAAATCTAACTTTTATTATTATTTTTTTACTATAACCTTATTGTTTCGGAGTTCGGAATAAGCTAATTCAAGAAACAAAGCCACATTATTTCACATAAAACATATTTTACTGAAAAACAAAACCTTTATTATTTTTTTTACAGCTCTTGTATTTCCTGAAAGATCGTTTCATTACCAACTCAATCGAAAAATGCTTCTTGACCTATCGGTCGGTATGAGGCTGACCTCTCACGCCTTGCTCGTTGGAGGCTTATTTTGTAAGTACGCTCGCAGCATGTGTAAGCGCGAAAATATACATGTCAACTTGTGGGCATGGATTTAATATGAATCTTAAATTTCAATGTATATTTGCTACTTAGGTTACAGTTTATTGATTATAGATTGAATGCTTAGTGGTCTTTAACACCATAAAAGGTGCCGCAAAGATTGTAGAGTTCCTTAGATCAAACCGATGATTAAAATTTAAACAATAGAAACATATAATATTGTATTTTATGTTGCCAAGCCTTTTTTCTTGGCATTTTTCCAATTTTTTTTACAAGGAAGGAAGTGTGGACAACATTGAAAAATAAACTCCTTTGTTGTTTTATAATCTAAGTCGATGATAAAATCCCTGTTTGAATCATACAAAAAAGGAGACAAGTGTGTTTGAATTTTACATTTTAATAAGGCACTAACGGGGCTACTCTTAGACATTTTAGTCGTCGGTTGAGCCCACGCTTTGACAAACTAATGATGCAATTGTATGAAGACGTGTCAATCCAAGATGGCCGCAAGTGAACAGCTGATTTGTTTTCATACAAGTATTACAAAATTCGGTAGGTAAGAATGACCGTGGGGATGAAATTTTCAGACCGGGCAACATTAGTTTGTCAAAGCGTGGGCTCAACTGACGACTAAAATGTCTAAGAATAGCCCCGTTAGTACCGAAATATTCAATTCCAAACGAAGTATATGTTCCTTGACTTATAGGTTGGTGTGCGGCTGATTGCCAATGTCACCCCTGTTTCAGGGGAAAACGGCAAAAGTTGCAGGGTGTATGTTCATTTGAAATTTATTTATTTTTTTGTCTTTTGAATTTGTCTTCCATCCATTCAGTCTTAGTTGTATCTCTTATTAGGTGCTATTCTTAGACATTTTGGTCGTCCGTTGAGCCCACGCTTTTTGACTAACTAATGATTCCAGGGCTGGAAGTCTCATCACCACGGTAGGTTCCTACCTACCGAATATCGTTCATATTAGTATGGAGACCTGCCAATGTCTAATCAGCTGTTCACTTTCGGCCATCTTGGATTGACAGGTCTTCATACAAATGTTACCGATATTCGGGTAGTTGCAGTGGTGGGGAAAACGGTTTAAAATACTATGGTTGTGTAGAGTACATTTCAAGGATCACAAGCATATATTTTTTCATAAAGTAAAAATAAAGATATGTAAGTATATCATTGATAATTTTCAAAAATAAAATGTCGAGAATTTGAATCCCGCCAAAACGCATTGCGACCGAAGAAACACGCTGTGACGTCAAAATTACGTAGATGGATCCATCGGTCTTAGAAAACCTAACGGCACACTCCATACATCGTGAGATCCATCGACGTCACATCCGCCTAAATAAAGAAAATGAGCTATTTTAGCGGAAATCGAAAAACAGAGCTGTAATTTAAAAACTAAGCCATATTTTTTTTAAAAACGCAGATGCATTTTTTAAAAGGTAGTCTATCATTTTATGGAATAAAAAATATGTGAAATTTCCTCAGCCCAGGAGGAATTAGCACTTTGTCGAGATGGCTGCGGTTAGTCAAGGAAGCCAAGACTCTCCCTGCATTTTCTTACCATTGATTAAGAAGATGATGACATATACGACAACAAGTATTTCGTTTCAATGAGATGTCTTATGAAGTATTTCTGTTTGATTGAAACGTCCTCAGCTTTATCTTTTCTACAATGTATCCCAATGATTCCATCAAGCCGAGATGCTATCAGTTTTTTTTTTTATATATATATTCAAAGTTATTACTTATTTCGAATTCTTTAATCCATTGACTTATGATAACTCTGGGCTATAAATTATTTTAACGAAAATATACTTTATATATCGCACGCTTAATTATAAAGAGCAATAACTCAATAATTGTGAAAATCGAGATTTTGTAATAAAACGCAAGAACAAATCGAGAAGAATATGTAGAATGCGACAGCCGTTCAATTTGGACGAATACGACCGAGATAAAACATCGGTCGCCTTTTTCATCCCATACAAGTTGTACTGGTTGTCTGAACTTCAAACGTGATTTCCCAACATGCTTATTTTTTTAGTTATTGCTCTTTATTAATTAGCGTGAGATATATGTATCTGTAACAATTTACTTACGAAAATGGTCATGAGTAAGAAAGAGAACAAAGAACTTCACAGTTGCACTTCCATGTGCACAAAAAAAAACTCGGGCGAATGTAAAAATGTTCCTAGAAAGTTTGTACTATTGCGAATAATAATGGCTGCCAGTTGACACATAACATGCGGTATAAAACAAAAACAACACAACTAAGCTACACTATAGTGTAACTTCTTGTCGCATGTGGCGAGTTGAACCTATTTTTTTTTACAGGTAAGCCTTACGCCAACCACTTCGGTTCAAGTGGGGGTTTCCCAGCTCCCGAGGGGACTTACTCTCATTTTTTGTGAAGGCTGAGTAAACCTGGCCAGTATTTTATTTTGGGGTTTGAAGCAAACACCGAAAGGGGAAATCATTTATGACAGCCTCGGTGGGATTCGTAATTTCTTGGTTAAGTTCCTTGACTTATAGGTTGGTATGCGGCTGACCACCCATGCTGTGAAAAATGGTTCACTTTGCCAATGTCACCCCTATTACAGGGAAGGACGGCAAGAGTTGCAGGGCTTATGTATGTTCATTTGAGATTGGGTTTTTATATTGTAGGTCCACATGCGGCATGTGTTAGCGCGAAATTATACATGTCTGCTTGTGGGAATGCATTTAATATACATCGTGATATATATCTTTGCAGCTTAGATTAGATTAGATTAGATTAGTATCAATTTATCAATGTTTTAAGTTAGTTTCTGCTCCTCTATGTTATACTCGATGGTTTAATCAGTCGATCGTTATTCAGAGAGCTTGCTAAGGTATGAAGGGCGCCCATTAAGCACAGGCTTAGTTTGACATTTAGAAACAAACTACCGCCTATCCGGTAAACATGGAATATCTATCAATTAGTACGTGGATAAGATTAAATAGGGCTGTCAAATGTTACGACTACAATTAGGGTTTTTATTTATTTTAGATTTTCAAGTGATGCACAAAAAAATGGTTCTGGAGTGATGTTTTCCGGAATCCTCTGCCGTGGTCTGTGGGAGCTGGAGCTTCCAGAAGTTTTGTCCATGTCAACGATGGGCTTCTTCAGCGTGAAGTATGATGATGAAGATTATCTTGATGAGAACTGGGATCAAAAAAATCAGATCCCGGAAAACATCACTCCAGCATCATCAGCCGGCCGTCTAAGCCTCAAATTCAAAAATGTTTGATTGAAATAAGCATCGTCGGAAGCTGCGTTTGGATGCCTTGACTACTAAAAATATCTACGATCTAAGTTGCAAAGATATATTAACATTTAAAGCTCATATAAAATTATCCTTGTATATATATATATATATATATAGCGCCTTTTATGACAGTGTGTCACTACAAAGGCGCTCATTTATATGATTGAACGAAGAGGTGAGTCTTGAGACGTCTTTTAAACAGTCTCTCCAAATCCAGTTCCTTTAGCAAAGTGAACATTTTGCTACAGTATGCTTGGTCAGCCTCATATCAATCTGTAAGTCAAGGAGTCCAAGGGTTCAAGATTATTTTAAGTTGACTCTATTTTTGGACCGGTCGCGACAACCCTGATTTAAATGTAGGTTTTTACAGTTAATCATCGACTACTTCCTTTTTCCTGGTGCGTGACTCTAGAAATCTTCCTCCCAGTGATCTGACCTACCTAATAACATGAGCATTGTCTTCTCAGTACTCTACATAATATTATTATAACAGAAGAAGTTTTCAAAATAAGCGCCCGTAGTCCAGTGGCAACACTTTGGACTCGTAAATGGAAGGCTTTGGGCTCAGATCCCGGCGGAGTACACTCAAATCCAATCTAATCTAAGTTGCCAAGGACGGTTGAAAGGTATGTTGGTAAAAAGCGACAAAAACTATGTAAATTGTTCAGAAGATCAGTTTAAAGTTTGGTCTTGCGGAAAAATGACAACACTTTTTTATTTTTTATCATATCGTTAAAATCAAAACAGCTCTCAAATTAAAAAAATAAAGGCATTTATTGGCATTCCTATTAATGTGGTTTACGATTTTTTTATGTCACAAGCGCATTTCGGATAAAAATGGCCAAAATATTGTCGGTTACACCAAAAATATACTTACAAAAATAAAAAAAACGCAGTTGTTTGCTTGGGCAGAAACAACGAAAAAATCATCGTAGAGCTATGGGAGTTAGCGCATTAGAAAGAGCGGAAAATTTTAAGTAGGACAGCATTCCTAACTCATTTTTGATCAAAACGTCGCTAATGCCCTACTTTCTTTTAACTGTCCATATTATTTAGGACAGGCGAGATGTTCAAAATTAACGTCCGTGGTCCAGTGGCAGCACTTTAAACCCGTAAACGGAAGGTTGTGTGTTTAGATCCCGGCGGAGCACAAAACATAAACCATTTGTACCTTCAAATGTGCTCTTCGCTAGGTTGAAAAAGTCGTATACCTTTACCAAAGATCGGTCATCAAAGGTCCATCCAGCCTTATAGCAACTAGGTCTTCCTTGAGAATTGGCGTTTTGTAGCGACGAGCAAGCTCGTAAAAGTCAGTTTGATAGCTCAGTTGGTAGAGGGCTTGTATTCCATGCAGAAGAGCTCGGGCTCGAATCCCACCGAGGCGAGGGTGTCAAGACATGATTTCCCGTTTCAGTGTTTATTTCAAGCCCAAAATAAAATACCCGCAAGGCTTACTCGGCTCTCACAATACCTATATGAGTTACAGCACCACCGGGAGCTAGTAGCCCCCCTTACCTGTAAAAATAAAAAGGTTCACTCGCCGACTTCTTTCGGAAAAAACGCGGCATTAAGTTACACAGTGTGTGTAGCTTAGTTGAGTTTTTTCTGAGCCCTCTGCGAGCTTGGTCGTCGCTATAGAAAGCGCCAATTCTCAAGCAAGACCCAGTGGTTAAAAGGCTGGATGGACCTTTGAAGGGCGGTCTTTGTTACATGAATTTTTCAATCCAACAAAGAACATACCTACGTAAATATTAAAATATATCTTTATTATGCTCCACCAGGAATAGAACCCATGACCTTCTGATTACAACTCCGCAGCGTTAACCTTAAGACCACATACCAATTATGGATTAGAAGTTAAGCAACATTGGTCGCGGATGCTACTTGGATGGGTGACCGCTAGGTACACCGCGTGTTGTTGGCATTTCTTGGACCGGTCCGTAGTCCAGTGGCAACACTTAAATGGAAGGACTCGTAAATGGAAGGTTGTGGATTCGAATCCCGGCGGAGCACAAAAATATACCATTTATATTTCGAATGTGCTCTTCGCTGAGTTGAAAAATTCATAAAACCTTTACCAAAGACCGGTCCCTGAAAGGTCCATCCAACCTTACAACAACTGGATCTTGCTTGAGAATTGGCGCTTTATACAGCGACGACCAAGCTCGCAGAGGGCTCTTGAGGTGTGATACGCACAAAAACAGCGCTCACCAAATAAATCATCCTAATAATATTATTCTTATTATTATTATTGACACCATTTTGTAAATAACTAAGCTACAAGTGCAGAGTTACTTCTTGCAGCGTTCTCTCGCATGTGACAGAGTAACCGATTTATTTTTACAGGTAAGAGGACCGGCCTTGCGCCAAACACTCCTATTGAAGTGGAGTTTTCGTAGTTCTCGAGGGAGCTGCAACTCATTTCTCGTGAAGGCTGAGTAAATCTTGTTGGTATTTTATTTTGGGTTTTGAGACAAACACCGAAATGGGTTTTGAGACAAACACCCTTGCTCTCGGCATGGAACGCAAGTGTTCTACCAACTGAGCTATTCACTGGATCAACGAAGAGCATGTTTGAAAATTTAGTAATACCTTTTGTGCTCCGTTGGGAATCGAACCCACTAACTTCCGATTACGATTCCGTAGCATTAACCACTAGACTACAGACAAGTTATGGGTTGGTATATTAGATAATGGCACCCGTCCTGAAAAAATATTCCTTCAATGAACCTGAAAAAATACTAGATTTCTTTGTATTTTAGGAAACGGTTCCATGGTAGAACGACACAGTGACAAAACAACACATGACATAATAACACAATGACAGTAAATCACAATGGCAAAACATCACAAGACAAAACATTTCATGACAAAGCATCGTATACCTAAAAGTTAAAACAGAACGTGTTTTGTCATGTGATGTATTTTGGTGTGCCGTTTATGGTATGTTCTATTTTAGGCATGTGATGTTTTGTCATGTTATGATTTGTCCTTGTATTGTTTTTGTCATGTATAATCTATAATCTTTAATCTAAGTTGCAAAGATACATTCACATTCAAAATTCATATCAAATGCGTGTGACACGTATAAGTACGCGCTTACAAATGCTGAATGTGTACTTACAAATTAAAAACAGCCCTCAAATAAATTTAAACCCTGCAACTTTTGCCGACCCTCCCTGAAACAGGGGTGACATTTGCAAAGCGACCCATTTTTACAGTACGGCTGATTAGCCTCATACCAACCTATAAGATAAGGAGTCATAGTGTTGTATTTTCTGTGTTGTTTTGGCATAGTAATGTTGTGTCATAGGCGCAGCATGTGCAAGCGCGAACTTGTACGTGTCTGCTTGTGAGAATGCATATGATGTGAATCCCAAATATATTTGCAACTTAGATTAGATGTACTGTCATCGCGATGTTCTGTCATCTACCGTTCTGTCATGTGTCGTTCAGTCATGTGTCATTCTGACATGTGTCGTTCTGTCATATGTCGTTCTGTCTTGTGTCGTTCTGATATGTCGTTCTGTCTTGTGTCGTTCTGTCATGTGTTGTTCTATCATGTGTCATTCTGTCATGTGTCCTTCTGTCATGTTTCATTATGACATGTGTAGTTATGTCATGTGTAGTTCTGTTATGTGTCGTTATGTCATGTGTCGTTCTGTCATCTGTCGTTCTGTCATGTGTCGTTCTGTCATGTGTCGGTCTATCATGTGTCGTTCCGTTACATGTCGTTCTGGCATGTGTCGTTCTGTCATGTGTCGTTCTGTCATGTGTCATTCTGTCATGCGTCCTTTTTCATGTGTCGTTCTCTCATGTATCGTTCTGTCATGTGTCGTTATATCACGTGTCGTTTTGTCACTGCAGCGTTCTAACTTCTCACCACAGAAAACAAAATCATAAATTATTTTCGACATCCAAGCAACTTAGATTAACACAGATTCCTAGTATCGCAATAAAAAAAAACCGAAACGACATAATGCAAGGAAAATATCCCAGAAAATTCCTGCAATCCTTACAGAAAATAATAATATTATTAATATTCTTTGTTACAAAGAAAAGCATACAACATGCCTTATTATAACTACACCTTTGAGTCTTTATAAAACCAACTCACAATCTGGCCGAGAGTTCAGTTTGCGTTTGCCTGCCGTTCTGCACGGACGCCGTGGAGTACAAACAGTTGTTTCCGCGCATTCGACAAGATCCATACAACTTGTCTGAGCGGGAATAGCTGAAAAAAACCTGACAATTAAGTACCAGTTAACAGTGAAAAGAAACCCTGAATTTTTATCCTTTTAAAGTTACTTTACGAGTGTGCAGTGTTTTTTGTTGTTGTTTGTTTGTTGGTTTTTAAATGTTTTTTTGCTTTTACTTTTAAAAGTAGATTCACATTGAATTCAAGTAAGTGATGTTTTTTTTAAATTTCATTTTAAATATATTTTGTATTGTTTGTGTATTTACACTGTGAAAATTCATATTCAATAGTTTACTCAGTTCAAGGATTTCAATCAAACACTGTTTTATATTTTCACTTTTACAATTATTTATTCTTTAATGTTTTTGATCTTAGATCATCGTCAGGTATATATTTTTTTTAAATAAAAGTCTATGGTGCTTTTATTTTAAATAATTTAAAATACGTAATTTTGCATTTCACAAACGAATTGGGAATTGAGGTTATTGGAAAAAATAAATGACTTAAAGATTGGTATGAATCTGACCACTCATACTGTAAAAAATGGTTCATTTTGCCAGTGTCACCAGCTGTTTCAGGGAATGGTCGGAAAGTTGTTGGGTTTATGTTCATCTGAGGCTTGGATTTTAATTTTTAAGTACCTATATGAACTTATAGGTTGGTATGAGGCTGAGCCCCATACTGTAAAAAACTTGTTCAGTTTTGCCAATGATACCCCGGTTTCAGGGCACTGTTTTTTTGTATTTTTTTTTTAAAGTATACATGCAGCATTTAAGCGCGAGCTTACTTACTGCCTGTGTGAATCTTTTATGTCGATATATGTCAGCAACTTAGTTGATGAATTAATATGGATAGGGATGCTCCGGTCGATAGCTCAGTTGGTAGAGCGCTTGCATTCCATGCCGTGAGCTCGGGCTCGAATCCCACCGAGGGTGTCAGGAATGATTTCAACAGAATCGGTTGGCGTAAGGCTGCCCCCCTTACCTGTAAAAATAAATAGGTTATACTAGCCACATGCGAAACCCTTTGGGGATAACGCGGCAAGAAGTCACTCTATATGTGAAGCTTAGTTGAATGGAAATGGTAAATAAGACATATTTGGCAAATTTGATTTGTCTATGTAATTAGAAAAATAACATATATTTTTAGATACAGAAGGATATGAATTTTTTGGTGACATATAATTTTAAAATATCATGACAATTTTCTACTTAATTTAAAGCCTGTAAATAATCTATAATCTAAGTTGCAAGGATATATTCATTCAAAGCTCTCAGATGTATGCCCACAAACAAACACGTGTAGTTCGCGCTTACAAATGCCTATTGTGTACTTACAAATAAAATCCAAACCTCAAATGAACATAAGCCCTGCAACTCTTGCCGACACTCCCTGAAACAGGGGTGACATTGGCAAAGTGAAACATTTTTTACAGTATGGATGGTCAGCCTCATACCAACCTATAAGTCAAGGAATGCGAGTAATAAAAAACATTTAAGTATAAAAACAACAAAACATTAAAAAGATGCTTGTAAACAATCTACCATCTAAGTTGCAAAGATATATTGATGTATTTTTTGGACCGGTCCGTAGTCCGTAGTGGCAACTCTTCTGACTCGTAAATGGAAGGTTGAGGATTCGGATCTCGGCGGAGCACAAAAAATATACCATTTATATTTCGAATGTGCTCTTCGCTGGGTTGAAAAATTCATAAACCTTTACCAAAGACCGGTCACTGAAAGGTCCATCCAACCTTACAACAACTGGGTCTTGCTTGAGAATTAGCGCTTTCTACAGCGACGACCAAGCTCGCAGAGGGCTCTTGAGGTGTGATACACACAAAAACAGCGCTCACCAAATAAATCATCCTAATATTATTATTATTATTATAAGGGTTGGCTCCTTGACTCATAGGTTGGCATGAGGCTGACCCCCGTGCTGTAAAAATTGGTTCACTTTTGCCCATGTCACCCTGTTTCAGGAAAATGCGGAAGGAGTAGCAAGGTTTATGTTCACGTCAGGTTTTGTTTATTTGTATACACGCATGCAGAATGTGTAATCGCGAACCGACATGTGTCTGTTTGTGGGCATGCATTTAACATTAGCCTTGAATGTTAACATATGAAATGTAAGCTTAGATTATAGATTATAGATAGAAGGGTCATAGCTATTACATGAACACAGGTAAGTAAGCGCGTACATATCATGCATGTGAACTTAGAAAATAAACAAAACCTCAAATGGACATAAACCTAGCAGCTCCTTACTCTGATACGGCTCGCATTGGTAATATAAGCCAAACTTTACAGTATGGGTGGTCAGCCTCATACCAACCTATGGGTCATAGAACAGAGAAATCATATACATTGGACGATATTTAAAAAAATAATACAATGAAATCATTTTGATTAACATTTAAGTATGGAAAGCCTTGAAATTTCAGTTTAAGCCGCCATTTTCTTTAGTCCTTCAAACCTTGCCGGTATTTTATTTTGCGTTTGAAATAAACACCGAATTGCAGGAAATCATTTCTGACACCCTCCGTGGGAGTCGAGCCCGAGATCTCGGCATGGAGTGCAAGCACTCTACCAACTGAGCTATCGACCCGATTTGTAATTTTTAAATTTACAATTATTATCACTTTGTACTTTTTGTTGTTAAATTAAACAAATTTCCAATATACACCAATTGCGACCACATTTTTGGCACATTAACAAATGGAGCATATCTATTGTCAATTGAGAATAAAGTTTTGCAACATTTCCCAACATTTCATGCAATTTTAACGCTTAAATTTAAAAATTCAATTCACTTACATTTCATTCATTTTTAGACTAAAAACAAAAAAATCTGACAAGACACCTAATACCGAAATTCAAGTTTTGTTTGTCATCTCATAAGCTACGGTGTGAGTGAGTCTATCTATCACGGCTCATTCTGGAGACATGGAGACATCCTCATTTTTTGAACTTCGCCAGATAAAGGCGATCAGGAGATGCTTACCGTCGGGAGCAGTCAAGACCCTGGTGAATGCCTTTGTGATGTCACGAGTTGACTATTGCTCAACGCTGTACATAGGTCAGCCGAAAAAGCAGTTCAACCGTCTTCAGTCTGTGCTGAATTCAGCGGCAAGACTCATATTCGGGATGTCTAAATTTACTCGCATTACTCCATTGTTAGGGAAACTGCATTGGCTTCGTTTTCCGGAGAGGGTGGTCTACCGTGTTTGTCTAATGGTGTATAAGGCTGTAAATGGTACAGCTCCTTCATATTTGGCTGACATGTTTACACCCGTTGAGAGGGATTTGAGGCGCCAAACGCTCAGATCTGCAGGGGAAGGCGTGGTGGACTTGGTCCAGACACACCGTCAGACACGCACTAATTTTGGGGACCGTGCTTTCCGGTTTGCGGGACCAATGGAGTGGAACAGACTGCCACCTTAATGTGAGGAAGGCAAAGACTGTTGGTGTCTTTAAAGGAGCACTAAAGACACATCTTAACAAGAAATCTTATCCGTGATTTGAGAGGGCCCTTGAGGTGTGACACACACAAAAATGGCGCTCTTCAATTATGTGTACATTAAAATAAATTATCCTTATATATATATATGGTCTCTCATCTTACTATGTCCTCTATTTCACAGACTTTTATGTGGTCTTCCATCTGGACGTTGACCAATTGTCATCTCATAAGCTACGGTGTGAGTGAGTCGATCAGGGTTCACCCTCTTCGTTTTTCATTCTCGATCCACATAAATAAGAAGGCAGATGTAGGTTCATACATACATATACTGCAGCAGTATACGCTGCCTCAGTTCTTGTTTGCCGTATAGACCATAAGGCAAATTTTACAGGAGCAATGTTTTTGTTTTTGTAATTGACAAAATCTTAATTCAATTACCTATTTTACTGAAAATACTGAAGGTCTGGCATTATAATAATCCATACAAATCATTATAATTTTACGTTTAATACTAAAAAAAGCGTTTTTAAATGGATATACGCCAAAGATGCGCAACGAAAATTACCTAAAGCTGAGATACGGCAAAATGATCGGACTTTGACCGATAGTGCTTGTTTGGCGTAAGCGCCAAAATACATATAACATACAACAATGTGTCGGTGTGACGTCATGCCCACGCGCGTCTGTGATTGGCTTACAATTGTAGATGACGCAGTCACGCATGCGCCTCTAGCGTTTAGTGGATATACGGCACTCGAGAACTGAAATAAAATTTTGAACACAAAATATCGTATGTGAAAATGGTGAATAGCTCACACATTTGAAGACAAATACGTATTTTTCGTAGCTCAGATTGTGTAGAATATGATTCTTTAGACAACTGCATTAAAAGGTCATATTTTACAAACTTGGTCTATACGGCAAACAAGAACTGGAGGAGTGAGTACATTACAGATTACTCTATATAATATACTCTTTGTATGACGAGCTGATGATGATAAGGATGTAGAATCCATCTTTCCGGGCTTGTAGACCATGTTCAATAATTCTTTTATAGGCTGCTTTATTCTTTTTGGAAGGCTGCTACGTTTCGTCAGTAACATACGACTGACTTCTTCAGGCCTTGTACTTAGACTAGTACTCTTTGTCGAGCGTTCATCAGCCCTTTCCAAATGGTGGAATTTACATATTTTTTGCTTTGCCAGGATTCGAACCCACCGCCTTCCTAGCTTTAACCAATAGACTACAAACCGGTATAAATGTTAAATTTCTTTCCAGATATGAACAGAAGGAGCACCAACGGTCCGACATACGCGTTCAGTGACAGACTCAATTTAGGACATTCGCACATCCATTCTTCAAGCATGGACTCTTCCAGGATGGTCAGGTCCACCTTCAGCCAGCTCCTGAGGCTGTCGGTCCTCGCCGCCTGCATCATCAGCTGCACAACGGCACCAGTTTCCACAGACACACAAGCTATGGTGAGTCCTTTTTGCATCTTTTGCAAACGAAAATGCATTAATATGACAGATATAATCATTTTTTCATGTGATGCTCTGTCGTGTGTTGTTTTGTCATAGGTATGTTCTGTCATGTGTCGTTATGTCATGTATCGTTATATCATAAGTCGTTATGTCACTGTGTTGTTCTAACTTTGAACCGATTTTAATGCAGTATAAGAAGAATAGCATAAACAGATCATTTGCTTATTATTCACTGAACACTTGTTGGATTCCTCGCCTTGATTATGTGGACAATGAGCTTGAAGACTGTCCCGGCTCCACCATATCCTGGGCTGATGGATGATTTCTTTCCTGTGGCGCCATTTAATGGTCCAGGACCATCTCAAGGGCGCCATGGCTTCTGGAGAAAAGTAGTGTCTTCAGTTCCTTTCTGAAGGTGGTGGTAGGCTGGTTCGCGCGAACAATGAAGACTAATCATCTGTTCACTTGCGGCCATCTTGTATTGACAGGTCTTCATACAAATATTACCGATATTCGGTAGGTAAGAATTACCGTGGTGATGAGGCTAAATGCCATGTCCTGGGGCGCTTGCCCGATGACGATTAGATTTCTGTGACGTCATGCGATGACCTCCAAAGAGAATGAATGCAGTCTCTAGTATATACAGACAGGTGACTTCTTAAAGTAACAATACCTACACTGTCCTACTGGTTTCAAATTAATGATGCTGATGGTGAATCAATTGACCAGTCCGTAGTCCAGTGGCAACACTTTGGACTCGTAAATGGAAGGTCCTGCGTTCAAAAAGTGCCCCGTCGCTTCAAGCTTTGAAAGTGTTCCCCGCTCTAGGAAATGAAACGTCGGCAGACAAAATTACTGCAAATATAGAACATGGTCTATCCCGAGGAAAACAATGTCATGTAACACCGACCGTGAAAGTGAAAGTTTACAATTTTATTCAACTTTGTTTTTAAATTAATCTTTCAAAAGAAGGAAGGGTAGATAGGCAATCTTTTTTCAAAGCTTCATAATATACCTATACGCACTCAGTATAAATCCCAATGAGCTCCATTCATTAATACCTCCCCCTCGCATTTCATAAAGGGAAACTCGTAGTACGACTCTCAATCATCCCTTTGCAGTCGATCTCAAAACTATGAGAACTTGGCGTTTTCTTGACTCATTCCTTTGCCAAACTGCCCGTTTATGGAATGATCTACCAGTATCTGTGTTCCCTTCCCAATTTAATACGGTTTTATTCAAAACCAACATCAATCGCCACTTCCTTGCAGCGCCTCATGACAGAAGCAACACCTCTGCGGCCCCCTTTCCAGGGTGACATACACCCGCAAGACTTTTAAGTATTGGGAACCCTCCCGCTAAGGGTTCCTTAAAAAAATATCGAACATGCGATTAAAATCGAGATAGTTTGCGTTTTTATCCAACTTATTACATCAATAATAAACTGTTCTATGTTGTGTCAATACGATGCTTCTCATCGTAGGTACCCTTAGTACGAGTTGCACAACTTGAGAAAAGTAAAGTTTACGGAAAATATTAAAGCGTGGTTTCTTCCAAAATCTGCCGTTTTTGTTTCTTACACTTTATGGTCTTAGCAAAAGAGTTACAGCGATTAAGAAAATCAAGTTCAAACAAACAAAAACGGCAGATTTTGGGGGAAATCACTCTGTAATAATTGCCGTAAACTTTACATTACTCAAGATTTTCAACTCGTACTAGGTTGGTATGAGGCTGACCACCCATACTGTAAAAAAATGGTTCACTTTGCCACTGTCACCCCTGTGTCAGGGAAGGTCGGCCAAAGTTGTGGGGCTTATGTTCATTTGAGGTTTGGATTTTATTTTTAAGTACACATTCAGCATTTGTAAGCGCGAACTACACGTGTTGGTTTGTGGGCATACATCTGAGAGCTTTAAATGAATATATCCTTGCAACTTAGATTATAGATTAGAGACTAAGGGTACTGATCACAAAACAGGAAAAAATGTGCTTCAAAGTGTTTTAAAAACCCGTCGTATTTTATAGATACTGTTCGATAGAGTGATTTCATAGTTCGTGAATTGAATGATGAGGTATTTCTCAGTAACCTTAAAAACAAGTTTTTCTGCCACATATTGACTTAGCGCCTGTCTAATAGAGACTACGGATTTGATGACGATTAAAGCTAAATAATCAAGCAAACAATTCAATATTAGGATGATTTTTTTTTATTTCTAGTAGGTGTTATGGCCGAGGAGGGCAAGTGGTATTCTTTCTTGCGTATTTTGAATAGAACAGCGTTGGTTCGATCCCCGCCTGGGCCATTTGACCATAATTTTGACCCTGGTTCAAAAGATATTATTGAGTAATTATTAATCAATAATCCATTAAAATATACAATAATCTATAATCTAAGCTGCAAAGATATGTTAACATTTAAGGCTCATATTAAATGCATGCCCACAGACAGGCACATGTAGATTCGCGCCTACACATTCTGCATGTGTGCATACAAATAAGCAAAACCTCACATGAACATAAACCTTGCAACTCCTGCCGCCGTTCCCTGAACCGGGGTGGCATTGGCAAAAGTGAACCGATTTTTACAGCACGGGTGATCAGCTTCATACCAACCTATCAGTCAAGGAGCCTACAATTATTAATTATTAATTGATGATGTTTATACATGTTTCTGGTAGAATAGGTTGGTGAATTGCATTCCTCTTCACAAATCTATTTTTAAAAAATCTCAGTCTTATACCAACAAGTAAAGAAATATTAAAAGGGCCTGTTGCACCAGACTCCAATCAGACAAAAATCAAAATTAAGTGTGATTTCTCCCATCCAATCAAAAATTTAGTTGCATACACGTAAACCAGCTGATGTACATCATATTTTCTATTGAAATTCCAACATATTATTACCCACTTCCGAGAAATAGTTAACCGAGGTCCCTACCAGAATTAAGCGACTGTTGTTGCATTACAAATTTAGCAGAGCTTTAGATACACACAGATGCCACTAGGTTTTACCTTTTTTCTAACGACCTTACTTTTATATTTTTGCTATCATTCCTTGTCACTTTGCATTTTTGTTTGTAAATTTAAAATCATCGAGCCCCAAACCCTCACGGCCATAATCTTTCAGTGATTTCTGAGCCTCCTTTGCTTTGTGTAAACACTTGGGAAAGTGTAGCTTCACTTCTGCCACTCGTATCTCACTTAACGTTTTGCATGCGAGTCCTGTGACACATCCCCGGATGGGATGGATATACAGGGCGTGGGTCAGTGGAGGGGAGACTGACCCTGAGAGAATGGGCTGTCATTCCTTATTTTTCCCCTATAGTCTTTAGATACAAACATAGCTTATGTGAAATTACCTCTAATGGACATCAGACAAACAAGCACTGATGGAACTGTGAGCCAATCTTAATTGAAAGAAAGATAAAGAGTGTGTACAATAATAATAACTACACAGTTAAAATGTGTTTCTCGGATATTAGACGAACTGTTATAAGAGAACTTACATTATTCTCGACATTTCGTTAGAGACGTAGCTAACGTCTTCATGAGACACCCTCTCTGCACGACGACTGTGGATGAACTGAGTTCATTCTCAGTTCTCTATCAGTTTATCCTCAGTCGTCGTGCAGAGAGGGTGTCTCATGAAGACGTTAGTTACGTCACTAACGAAAAGTCGAGAATAATGTAAATTCTCTTATAACGATTCGTCTAATTTCCAAGTAATAACTTTTAACTGTGTAATAATAATATTAGGATGATTTATTTGGTGAGCGCTGTTTTTGTGTGTACTACACCTCAAGATCCCTCTGCGAGCTTGGTCGTCGCTGTAGAAAGCGCCAATTCTCAAGCGAGACCCAGTTGTTGTAAGGTTGGATGGACCTTTCAGTGACCGGTCTTTGGTAAAGGTTTGTGAATTTTCAACCCAGCGAAGAGCACATTTGGAAATATAAATTGTATAATATTTTTGTGCTCCGCCGGGATCCGAATCCACAACCTTCCATTTACGAGTCCGAAGTGCTGCCACTGGACTACGGACCGGTCCAAGATGCCAACGACACGCGGTGTACCTGAGCGGTAACCCATCCAAGGACTATCCGTGCCCAATGTTGCTTAACTTCGGTGCTTTTAACATGGTGACGTCGTTGACCTAACGAAGTGTTTGTTATAGGTGTAGGATTGAGACACGAGAAGAAGTGTTTGTTTTTGTTGCAATATATTTCGTAGTGGTCACTGCTAGGTCGTAAGGTTGGCTCAGTCATCGCCTGTTGTGAGCTAGACTGGAGTATTGACTGTCAGCCAACTGTGACCAGTCAGGCAGAACTTGTGTCCACTGTTATAGTTCAATGGAGGACAACAATGAAGTCGAAATCAGCGCGATTGCTGCAACCGAAAATGACCAATTCATATTCTATACTCTAATGTAGGGAAGTGAGATATGGACGGTGAATGAAAGAGAACTAAGCAAAGGTTTATCGGTGTTATGGTTGGGGGAGTCAAGTGGCTGATCTTTCTAAGGTATTTGGAATAGAATAACGCTGGTTCAATCCCCGCTTGAGTCATTTGACTATAACTTTGATCCTGGTTCAACAGATGCCATTGAGAAAATATTAATTAACAATTCATTCTGATATACAATAATGAATTATTAACTGATGATATTAATACCTGTTTCTGGATAGGTTGGTGAATTTCATCCCTCTTCTTTTCATTCCTATTCCTTGACTTATAGGTTGGTATGAGGTTGACCACCCATGCTGTAAAAAATGGTTCACTTTACCGATGTCACCCCTGTTTTAGGGAAGGTCGGCAAGAGTTGCAGGGCTTATGTTCATTTGAGATTGGGTTTTAATATTGTAGGTCCACATGCGGCATGTGTTAGCGCGAAATTATGCGTGTCTGCTTGTGGAAATGCATTTAATATGAATCTCAAATAATAGATATCTTTGCAACTTAGATTTAGATTTAGATATATTGAATACTTTGTATTTTTTTTACATTCATCCTAACATTTATTTTATATTTCTTTTTAATTATATACACACTTGCAAGGTTTTATAATTGCCATGTCATAAGACTATTGTAGGTATCTATATATATACATACAATTTGCAATTCTAGCGGTTTCCTGGCGAATTAACATATTTCCCGCACGCGAAAAGCATCTCTGGTTAACAGTGTCGGAGGAGATACTTTGGCGTGCATCTAATCCAAGTCGAATGTCAGGGCTTTTAAAACTATTACACATTGTACTTGACCAAGAAATGTGTATGAATCAAAGTCACTATCGTTGCGAATGTGTAATTGTGTGTCTGTGCGAGTTGTGTCTGTGTGAGTCTGTGAGGTCTCTAGATTTTTTTAAATAGATTTGTGATGAGGATCGTAATTCACCAACCTATTTTGCATGGCCAGTTGTCTTCGTGCAAAAGCAGATGCTTGTGTGCATGCAATGGTATCTGCTGAACCAGGGTCGAAGTTATGGTCAGATGGGCCAGGCGTGATTCGAACCAGCGTTATTCTGTTCAAAATACGCTAATCAAGAATAGCGGCTTGATTCCCTCGTGTCAGTCCCGCATGTGCCAGTTCTTAATATTCGAGAATAACCTATATTCTCAGCTGTAAATAGAGACCGAGATGCTCTGTAGCCAGACTTGTATCTAAGTCGTCGAGCTATACAGTTGAAAAGCAACCCTGTGTACAAACCGTATACAAAAAAACAGTAACTGTAACTCTGTCGCCATTTCGCTAGGGGATGCCAGAGCCTCTGCAGAGCTGCCTCTATTTATTCCTGTCCTTACACACACTTCAAAAACGCAGCTGTTTGCTTGGGCATAAACAACGAAAACATCATCGTAGAGCTATGGGAGTCAGCGCATTAGAAAGAGCGGAAAAATTTAAGTCTAGGATAGCATTCATAACTCATTTTTGACCAACACGTCGCTTATGTCCTATTTCCTTTTACCCGTCGGTTTGATCCACGATTTCTCAAATCAGTGAATCAGAGCTTATTCAGTTTTACCTTTAAGGTGGCAATATGCTGATACATTCATTGCTTTCTTTGGCGTCATCTAATCCATATCCTTCCGGTGAATTTATTTTTCTCTTAATTCCATTACTAAAAGTGTAATTACCAAGAAATTCACTCACACATGTGATTTTTGTACCGAGTGTGTGTGATAAACTGGTTTTCGTATGACCTATATGACGTAATATGAAAAAATCTCTATGACTAACGTACAATAGTTAGTCAAACCTGTTCTTATCAGCTATAACGATTATTTTTACGTTCGTATTAACAAGAATATATGTGAAATTGTAATCTTTTACATCGACTTTACGGTCCGACTGATTATAATCTATCCATGACTTATAAGTGGTATTCCTTGACTTATAGGTTCAACCTGCTTCAGGGAAGGTCGGCAAGAGTTGCAGGGTTTATGTTCATTTGAGATTGGGGTTTTCATATTGTAGGTCCACATGCAGCATGTGTAAGCGCGAAATTATGCATGTCTGCTTGTGGGAATGCATTTAATATGAATCTCAAATGATACATATCTTTGCAGCTTAGATTAAGATTTAGATTTAGATAGGTTAGTATTAGGCTGACCCCCCATACTGTAAAAAATGGTTCACTTTGCCAATGTAACCAGGAAAGGCGCGACCGGGTGACCACTGACCAGTAAGCCACATACGGTGCTATTCTTAGACATTTTAGTCGTCGGTTGAGCCCACGCTTTGGGCTGGAAGTTTCATCAGCACAGTCATTCTTACCTACCGAATTTTGTAATATTTGTATGAAGACAAATCAGCTGTTCACTTGCGGACATCTTGGATTGACAGGTCTTCATACAAATGCATCATTAATTTGTCAAAGCATGGGCTCAACCGACGACTAAAATGTCTAAGAATAACCCCGACAGTGTGTAACAATCCCGTGAGCGAATTTCGTCTCCACCAACATTGCAGCTCAACGTACAAGACCTTGTTTTCGCTTGCACACTTATTAATACTCGTCAGGGATGAGTCAGATGGATGTTTTTAATATTCCTGTCGTGTCCATGTACCTGGTAGGTACAGCGAACATAAGGTAAAGGATTCACGACCAATGTCAATGACTGGACATGACAAACGCGCAAACTCACGGCCGATATCAAAACAAAGTGAGCATTCTCACTTCTTTAGATTTTAAAAATGAAGAATAAGAAATAAAAGAAGAGCCTGTATGAAAAAGGTTATGACTCTGGAGGAAATGAAAGAAGTATGTAAGGACAGAAAGAAATGGCGGTTGATCTGTAATGTTGGCGGCTGGGGGTTGTCAAATTGTAATTTGTTTTCTCTTTAGTTTTGATGATATTATTATTTACTGATTTATAAAATGTAATTTGTCGTGTATGTTCCTTGACTTATAGGTTGGTAAGCGGCTGACCACCCATGCTGTAAAAATGGTTCACTTTGCCAATGTCACCCCTGTCTCAGGGAAGGACGGCAAGAGTTGCAGGGTGTATGTCCATTTGAGATTTGGTTTTTATGTTGTAGGTTCACATGAGGCATGTGCAAGCGCAAACTTGTACGTGTCTGGTTGGGAGAATGCATGTAATGTGAATCTCCAATGTAACATATCTTTGCAACTTAGATTAGATTATATATTAATTAAATAAAACACAGTTTCAATTCACTTTTATACTCTTTTCTATCTAACTTCTGTTTTCTTTCTATCTATTTTCTGTCTAACGTTTTCGCCTACAAGGCATCATCAGGACAATGACAAAAGATTTGTAAGCGCGAACTTGTACGTATCTGGTTGTGAGAATGCATGTAATGTGAATCTCCAATGTAACATATCTTTGCAACTTAGATTAGATTAGATTAGAATAAAAAAAATATTTTATAATATTATATTTTGTATTGTTTGTGTATTAACACTGTGAAAATTCATAATGTTTAGTTTACAATTTTTTTGAAGGAATTCAAAGAAAACACTGTTTATTTTCACTCAAATATATTTAAAAAGATTAAAATCTTTAAATAAATTACAAACGCGTTTTCGACCTAGTAGGTCATCATCAGGTATGGATGATACCTGATGATGACCTACTAGGTCGAAAACGCGTTTGTAATTTATTTAAAGATTTTAATCTTTTTAAATATATTTGAGTGAAAATAAACAGTGTTTTCTTTGAATTCCTTCAAAAAAATTGTAAACTAAATTTTATAATATTGTTACAAATATGAAATTACCGTAGGATGGTTTATTTGGTGAGCGCTGTTTTTGTGTGAATCACACCTCAAGAGACCTCTGCGAGCTTGGTCGCCGCTGTAGAAAGCACATATGAAAATATAAGTGGTATTTTTTTGTGCTCCGCCGGTATCCGAACCCTCAACCTTCCATTTACGAGTCAGAAGTGTTAACCACTAGACTACGGACAATATTTTCAATAACTATTATTCAATATAATTTAGTTACAAGTTCTAATTCTTTTTGTACATTCCTTATCTTTTAATGAGTGGTCTTTTATCTGTATGCTCCACCTGTTTTTATATAGGTACTTGCTTGCACATATGTGTTATCTGCTTTATCTTTACTAATCAGCAAACGATAAGAAAGATAGGAAACAAGAAATACGATTCAGTACGCATAACATTCCATCTATTTTTATTTATTCCTTTGTTCAATTCTTTTTTACTACAACTTCTACCGTTTCAATCCTAGAATTGGTTTGCAGCACTGTACATTCATCTTTCGCACCATTCCTCTCTATCGAAGGCTCCTTGAAAACATCACACGAAAGTACATTCCAATGACAAAACATCACATGAAAGTACATTCCAATGACAAAACATCACACAAAAGTACATTCCAATGACAAAATATCACATTAAAAAACATCACATCACAAAAAAAACATTTATTTTGCAACTTATGCCGCCTTAACCTTCGACTTGGGGTCACAACGGCAGTATGCATTATTTTTTACAGTTGAGGTAGCTAGCCCCACGCTAATCTATAAGTCAAAGACTCATCTAAATCTAAATCTAAGTTGCAACGATATGTATCATTTGAATTTCTTATTAAATGCATTTCCACGAGCAGACACGCATAATTTCGCGCTCACACATGCCGCATGTGGGCCTACAATAAAAAAAAACAACCTCAAATGAACATAAGCCCTGCAACTCTTGCCGACATTCCCTGAAACAGGGGAGACATTGGCAATGTGAAACATTTTTGATAATAGGCAAAACAAATGTTTGTGTTGCTTGTGATGTTTTGGCATGTGATATTTTTTCTTCAAGTAGGTACCGTTTATGGTATGATCTGCTTTAGGTATGTGATGTTTTGTTATATGATGTTTTTCCTTATGCGGTTCTGTCAGTGATGTTTTTTTCATATGATGTCCTGTCATGTGTCTTTATGTCATGTGTCGTTATGTCATGTGTCGTTATGTCATGTGTCGTTATGTCATGTGTCGTTATGTCATGTGTCGTTATGTCATGTGTCGTTATGTCATGTGTCGTTATGTCATGTGTCGTTATGTCATGTGTCGTTATGTCATGTGTCGTTATGTCATGTGTCGTTATGTCATGTGTCGTTATGTCATGTGTCGTTATGTCATGTGTCGTTATGTCATGTGTCGTTATGTCATGTGTCGTTATGTCATGTGTCGTTATGTCATGTGTCGTTATGTCATGTGTCGTTATGTCATGTGTCGTTATGTCATGTGTCGTTATGTCATGTGTCGTTATGTCATGTGTCGTTATGTCATGTGTCGTTATGTCATGTGTCGTTATGTCATGTGTCGTTATGTCATGTGTCGTTATGTCATGTGTCGTTATGTCATGTGTCGTTATGTCATGTGTCGTTATGTCATGTGTCGTTATGTCATGTGTCGTTATGTCATGTGTCGTTATGTCATGTGTCGTTATGTCATGTGTCGTTATGTCATGTGTCGTTATGTCATGTGTCGTTATGTCATGTGTCGTTATGTCATGTGTCGTTATGTCATGTGTCGTTATGTCATGTGTCGTTTTGTCACTGTGCCGTTTTAATTGTCATCCCCTCAATTATGGAATGCAGGGCTGGAAGTCTCATCAACACGGTAATTCTTACCTATGGAATATCGGTAATATTTGTATAAAGACTAATCAGCTGCTCACTTGCGGCCATCTTGGATTGACAGGTCTTCATACAAATATAACCGATACTCGGTAGGTAAGAATTACCGTGGTGATGGGACTTCCAGCCCTGGCGTTTTATGTGTCCTAACCATCTTGCACGCCTTTGGGACAGGGCTTTGAACAAGTGCCTTCCTCTTCTGCTTCTTCAGACAATCTCTTCATTCCTTATGTGGTCATCCCAAGAAGTCTTCTGTAGGTCCACATTTCGAAGGTCTATTTTTTCTCTTTCTGAAAGACACTCTGCAGTCTCATAGCCGTAGATGTCAATATAATTTAATGTATTTGTTTACATGGATTACAAAAAAAAAGAAACATTTTAGTCATCGAGTTTAATGACATATAATCATTTTTATTGTACGGACGGGCCCTTTCGGACCTTGGCCTCTTTCGACAACAGCTAACAATAGAACATTTATTTAAACAGGAAAATTATTAGTAGACACTATTTAAATAGAAATAAAACTTTTTACCTAAAACAGTACAAATATATTTAATTTTTCAAGTAAATTAAAATACACAATCACACATTCGCAACACAATGTTTTGATGAAATGAAGTCCGTACATTGATGGACAAAAACAAAGTGTAACATCACACGGCCGGGCTGCTATTTCGGAGTCTAATTAATAAATTGTTATTTGTTTCTAAGGATTATAGTAAACCACAACCAATTAAAGGTTATTTTTTACTAAGGAAAAAAAAATAGAAGAGTAAAGAACCATGCAACTATAATAAAAAATAACATAAAACATATAATTAATCTATTCAAATAAAAGTTAAAAATACACACTAAAGCCCCTTTTTTATTTTTTTATTATGAAATAGATGTAACAAAGAAAATACATCTATTCAAATTTATGACTCATCTTCTTATTGTGCTTCTTCAATGAAGATTGGCTATCATAATAGCAATGCGCATCTTTGATATTTACACTTTCTGCTTGTGGGCGTGCATTAATTATGTAACTTAAATGTAATTAAATATATCTTTGCCACTTAGATTATAGTTATTGCTTCGGTTACAGTATTTATTTAATTGGCAATATAATAAATATGCTGTTCGGTGGGTTGAAAAATTATGTATTTTTACCAAAAGACCGGTCACCAAAGGTCCAGCTTTACAGCAAGTGGGGCTTGCTTGTGTAACTTGGTGCTTTTCGCAGCGACGATCAAGCTTGCAGAGGGTTCTTGAGGTGTGATTCATGAAAAAATGGCGCTCATTAAATAAATCATCCTAATATTAACGTTTATTTGAATACCAATGCTTTAAATGCTATTCACGTCCCAGTTTTGAAAACACTTGTAACGAGTTGTAAGGGTCCTTCTGACACTTAATTTCCCTTAATTCACCTTTGAATTCGTTCATGCATATTCGATGTACATAAAAATACGAAATTTGGCTTTTGATAGGGCTTGGCAAAGAAATTATAGCTGTTTAAAGTTATTTTTCGTGTTATCTGAATAAATCGATTTTCTTTTTTGTATATTAGACGCCAGTGTCATGTACGTGAAATTCTAAAGCATTCTTGTGAGCTCTTATACACATTCAATGAATTCATTACCGCAAACTTCGATCCAAAATTAATTTGCATATAAACTGTTCGACTCATAAATGGTTAACGCGAATAATTCGCATTACAAGAAATAATAAACTGACGTTTCGAGAATAAATATTCCAACTTAAATAAATGACTATTCACCATTTAATTTAAAATCTTGACGATCCATTTAAATAAGTTGAAAAAAAACTACATTTTATACAAATTTCTGTATATCTTAACAAGTATTTATATTCCTTTTACACAAAATTATCTGTCAGAAATTAATAAACAGAAATCATCCGTCAACTTTTCAAATGAAATGGAAAAAAATTAAAGTCAATTGGATGTTAAATCTATAAAAGTAACAAAAAAAACTTCGTTTCCAATTCACAAGAAATTAAATTGTACCTGTTGATACAAATCATTTTTCTCTAACAAAAACGAAATATTTACTATAAAAAAAAATATCTGACATTCTTTTAACACAAAACCATCTGTCACTTTATAACACAAAACCATCTGTCACTTTTTAACACGAAACCATCTGTCACTTTTTAACACGAAACAAAACGTTTTTTTTAACACGAAACAGAATAATATTTTTAACACGAAACCAAAATATTTCTAAAACGAAAAAAAAAATGCTGCGAATGATTTCGCGTTAACCGTTTCTCCCCTCACCCAGTTTCAGCTTTTTCAGTATGTGTACACACATTTCTCCACTATGTATTGTACTTTACACAAAGCTCTTTCAGGATTGCGTGTTGCACGCCACCCTGTACTTTGAATACAAAACATCATTTCCAAAACCACTTAAATCGTTTCCTAAAAAAATGTATGAAAACTAAAACAGCACACCTATCGAATGTTTCAGTTTTCATACATTTATTTTTTTGGTAAATGCAATGATCGAGTGTAAACGCAATTGATTCCTAACAGCGATAGGTAGACCATTTTATAATGTACGTACATACAATTAATGGCAGCTCGTTATGTATGGACGAAATGGACGAAAAAAATTGTAATTTTATTGGCATTGTCACCCTATGCAGAAAAAGATTATGACTCTGAATAAAATGCAACATGTTTACGTTCTTAACTCTTTTTTTCTTTGACTAATAGTTTGGTATGAGACTTACTACTCTTGCCGACCTTCCCTGAAACAGGGGTGACACTGACAAAGTGAACCATTTTCTACAGCATACCAACATACCAACCTATACGTTTTATTACTAAACTAATGGTTTAGCATGAGTTTGACAAAATACTGCAAAAAAGTTTCACTTTTACCAATGCCACCTCTGTTTGAAAATAAGCAACAACGCTGTCAAATCTTCTGTTTTTTTAAAAGTGCACACGCAGCATGTGTAAGCGCTATCTTACGCGTGTTTTCTTATATGCATATATACATGAACTTTTTAAACTTTGATAATAAGAAAATTCTGATTCGGACCTGTTTCTGACTTAAAATAAGCCTACTTGAGTCGTTTAGAATCAAGAACGGTAATCTAGGATTTATGTCTAAAATTAGATAAATAATATTCTTACGAATATTTAGTCGTGTGTTGTGTTTGTCTGTGTGAGTTACTAATAAAGTCTGTAAAGTCTCTCTTTAAATAAATAGATATTGGGTACTCATATTGGGTGCTCCTTGACTGATAGGTTTGTATGAGGCTGACCACCCGTGCTGTAAAAATCGGTTCACTTTTGCCAATGCCACCCCGGTTCAGGGAAGGTCGGCAGGAGTTGCAGGGGGGTGTATGTTCATTTGAGATTCGGGTTTATATATTGTAGGTCCACATGCGGCATGTTTAAGCGCGAACTTATACGTGTCTGCTTGTGAAAATGCATGTAATGTGAATCTTTAATGTTACATGTATTTGCAACTTAGATTGGGACACAATCTGAGCTGAGAAAAAAATGTAAAACTCGATAATGTGAGAGTTGTTTTAAATACTTTTAAAATCAATTTCCAGCATTCATAAGACACATTGTTCCAGTACACATACAAACATTGCTCATGTGAAATTACCTCTGATGGACATAAGACAAACAAGCATAATAAGTTTCTTACAAGCAACAATTATTTCAGGTATTATTCACTTAGGAAAATACGCAAAACACTATACACATTTGAAAACGGCAAAAACGACTAAATAAAATTTTATGTACCATCTGATTGCAGTAAAGAATAGGCCTTAAATTTTTTTTAATGACACATTGAACCTCGGTTTCAACACTCTCAACGCAAACGGTGCTATTCTTAGATATTTTAGTTGTCCGTTGAGCTCACGCTTTGACAAACTAATGATGCCTGCGCTGGAAGTCTCATCACCACGGTCATTCTTACCTACCGAATTTTGGTAATGTATGTATGAAGACTAATCAGCTGATCACTTGCGGCCATCTTGGATTGACAGGTCTTCATACAAATGCATCATTAGTTTGTCTAAGCGTGGGCTCAACGGACGACTAAAATGTTTAAGAGTAGCACCGATAGAGTCGGCACATTCAAAATTTATCGCGGCTGGATGACATCACGATTTTCACTTCAACTAAATAGATTCAGGAATTTCATTTGAATAACGGAATTGTTGCATCCTTGATTAATCGGTTGATATGCGGCTGACCACCCATGGTGTAGAAAATGGTTCACTTTGCCAATGTCACCCCTGTTTCAGGGAAGGACGGCAATAGTTGCAGGGTGTATGTCTATTTGAGATTAGACTCTAGGGGTCTATGACATTTGTTGAAGTGCCACAGAGGTGTTCATCGCTACGAGCTTGGTCATCGCTACAAAGCGCCAATACTCAAACAAGACCCAGTTGCTGTAAGGCTGGATGGATCTTTAAGTGGCCGGTCTTTGGTAAGGGTTTATAAACTTTTCAACCCAGCAAAGAGCAAATTTGAAAATATAAATGGTATTTTTTTAGTGCTCCGCCGGGATTCGAACCCACAACCTTCCATTTACGAGTCCGAAGTGTTGCCACTGGATTACCGACTTCCGGTCATGAATCTTATTTTTTGTGTATCTTTCGCAACTTAGATTATGTAAATTAAAATAGTATGCAAGGTGAAAAAAAAACCCTTAGCACGGGCCGAAAAATCAATACTGACCAGTACAAAGTTGTACCTTTTTCTAACCATTAAGTTACAATACAGAGGAGAAGAAACTAATTTACTGCATTTATGCAAGCTTTGCAGATGTTGTATGATGTATGGAAGTGAAGCATGGACAGTGAATGATAGCGAAATGAGTAAAATATGTACGGTGGAAATGAAGCATTTGAGAAGTATGACAGGAAAAACTTTGAGGGATAGGGTTAGGAATGAATGGGTAAAAAAAGAATGTAATTTGAAAGAGGATGTGAAAGTTAAAGTACAAAAGAATGTGATGAGATGGTTTGGGCATGTGGAAAGAATGAATGATGATAGACTGACAAAGTATGTATACAAAGAAAGCGTGAAAGGAAAAAGAGGGAAGGGACGACCGAGAAAAGTATGGAGTGATCAGATTGTGGAGATTGTGAAAGAATGGGATATACAAAGTGAGCGTAAAAGAAGAAAATGCATGAAAAAGGTGATGGATATGAAGGAATTGAAAGAGGTATGTCAGGATAGGAAAAAATGGAGGCAACTCTGAAGAGGCTCTGGCCACCCCTAGCGGAATGGCGACAGAGTTACAGTTACAGTTACAGTAACGTAGATTATAGATACAAACTTTGCAGCACAGTTCGTCCCTCTATTGCTAGTTGGGCTTATCTACCATTAGATACAATGATGAAGGTCGGCAAAAGTTGTAGGGCTTATGTTCATTTGACGTTTGGATTTTATTTGTACGCACACATTCAGCATGTCGACTGCTCCAAGGAAGACATCACTAAGTCAAAAAATATAGTTTTGCAGCAAAGCCAATTGAATGTTGTTTATTCCATGGAGAACAATGCCTAAACTATTTTTTACATTCATTTTTTAACGAATTTAAAAGAGAATAGAGACACGGCTGTCATCTTGGAATGAAGATAATGATTTGGTACCTTCAGAAATGGGAATAAGTCAAAAACCTTAATTTCGGAGTTACTTCCTTCTTCCTTGGAGCAATCGATGTGTAAGCGCGAACAACACGTGTTTGTTTGTGGGCATGCATTTGAGAACTTTAAATGAATGTATCCTTGCAACTTAGATTATAGATTATTATAGATGACCTTTGAATGAAATTGTCTTGAGAATCACATTCTACACGAGCTAAGAAAAAACGTAAAACACGATAATGTGAGAGTCGTTTTAAATATTTTTCAAATCTATTTCCAGTTTTCATAAAACACATTGGTGCAGTACTCATGCGAAATTATGTACCTCTGATGGAGGTAGGAGAAACGAGTTGTCTCCAGTCCTATCAAACAGGAGAGGTCTAGACATACAAGACATATTCTTAGGGGCTGTCCATATATTACGTCATTCGCATTAAAAGGGGGGGGGAGTCTGGTCTGCGGATGATGGTAAATGATGTACGAGTACCAAAAGTGACGTAAAAAATCTAAATCTAAATCTAAGCTGCAAAGATATGTATCATTTGAGATTCATATTAAATGCATTCCCACAAGCAGACATGCATAATTTCGCGCTTACACATTCCGCATGTGGACCTACAATATAAAAAACCCAATCTCAAATGAACATAAGCCCTGCAACTTTTGCCGACCTTCCCTGAAGCAGGGGTGACATTGGCAAAGTGAACCATTTTTTACAGTATGGGTATATATTTATATATATTTTTACATTTTTTACGTCGTTCTTGTAAATACCAATTTCTACAAAATATACAAAATATTATGTAAGTAAG
The DNA here is from genome assembly GCA_951799405.1 of Agapetus fuscipes. NCBI lineage: Eukaryota > Metazoa > Arthropoda > Insecta > Trichoptera > Glossosomatidae > Agapetus > Agapetus fuscipes. The sequence continues at coordinate 15,162,881 of OX637354.1, read as the reverse complement.
TAATATAACATTATTAATTATTAAGCTCATCCATTATTACAGCAAGAGGGGGGGGGGGGGGAAGGGTCATTAAATAATGACTATAGGATGATTGTAAGGGGGTCGAAAATCGGCTAAAATCGATGACGTAATTTATGGACGGCCCCTTACCCGTGAAATTATATTTTTTCTTGCTTTCTCAATTTGTGTTTTGACACCGAACACATGCCATAATATATCAAAATAACGCCTTTTACGTTTAAAAATTGACCAATCACAATGTTCGCGCAGGCGTGAGTTTCAAAGCTACCAACTTTCTAGAAAGATTTCGTTGCTTATGTACTGTACTGTATCCTGCCATCATTGCCCAATGGGTGGCCGTAACCTCCTCAGATGCGTCTCCACTTTTTTCTGTCCTTGCGTATCTCTTTCATCTCTTCAACATTCATCACTTTCCTCATACATACTCTTCTCTTATTCTCACTCTGCAGGTTTTATTCTTTTGCGATCTCACCTATTTGGTATATTCCCCTTCCACGCTTTCCTCTGACATTCCCTCTGTACACTTTCTTCTTTAATTATTTATCATCCATTTTTTATTTCACTCGAGTTTTCTTTGTTTACAACGAAAAGACACTTTGAAGATCTTTGTTCTCTTTCTAACCAAGGGCGATTTGCGGTTAAGTAAGCTGAAACGGATATAGTGTCTATTTTGGTTAAAACTAGTTTCCAGTCCACAGATATCATAAGCCAATGTTTCTAACTCTCCAATACATAAAAGTAACTAGTACCTATATGCAAACATACACAAGTAGAAGGACTGAACCAAATAGCACCGAAGGGCGAGAAAATTCCATTTAAAAATATATATTTTTAATAAAAAGGACACACAAAAAAGGAACTGTGTATTTTTCCATATATTTTTGTATTTATCATATTTTCAACAAGAACAAAAAATCCCTAGATTGCCACTGTTTATAATCTGTAATCTAAGTTGCAAAGATATATCACATTTAAGGTGCATATTAAATGCATTCTAGCAAGCAGACGTGTATGAGTTCGCGATTACGCATGCCGCATGTAGACTTACAACATTAAGACCCAATGTCAAATGAACATAAGCTCTGCAACTCTTGCCGATATTTGCTGAAACACGGGTGATGTTGACAAGGTGAACCATTTTTTACAGTATGGTCGGTCAACCTCGTACCTATGTACCTATAAGTCAAGGAACTTTATAAAAAAGTATAAGCCCTCTATAATCTAAGTTGCAAGGATATATTCTTTTAAAAAGTTCTCAAATGCACGCCCACAAACAAACACGTGCAGTTCGCGCTTACAAATGCTGATTGTGTACTTACAAATAAAATCCAAACCTCAAATGAACATAACCCCCACTACTTTTGCCGACCTTTCCTGAAACAGGGGTGACATTGGCAAAGTGAACCATTTTTTACAGTATGGGTGGTCAGCCTAATACCAACCTATAAGTTAAGAAATCGGTTAGTAAAGTTCTGACCACCCGTACTGTAAAAAAAAATATCGCTGTACAAATGTCACCCCTGTTTCAGGCAAGAGCTATGAGAGTTGCAGGGTGTATGCTCATTTGCATTTGAAAGCGCGAATTTATACGTGCCACCAATGGTGCCACCATACCATGTTGAATGCACCGGTTCTCGTCCGATCACCGAAGTTAAGCAACATTGGGCGTGGATAGTACTTGGATGGGTGCCTGCTTGTGGGATTACACTGAAAATGAATCTTCAGTATAATATATATTTGCAACTTAGATTATAGACGCTTCAAGTAATTTATTTTTAAGGTCGAACCCTTCTTCCACAAATAAAGGAGTTTAGGTATAATAGGTTACCTTGGAGATGCAGGTACAAATATTAAGTATTCATCGTACACAAATACTAAAGTATACCTAATACATTATGTATCTAATACATAAGAGTGACTTGTTGAATCGATAGCATCCCTATTTGTCAAAAAAGCATCCGTCTATTTTCGTCTTACATATGAGATATACATGGACTCAGTAATCGTCATTTACAGTGACTTACAAACATACCTTTAATCTATAATCTAAGTTGCAAAGGTATATTGACATTTAAGGTTCATGTGTAATGCAGACCCACAATCAGATACGTGCAAATTCACGTCTAAACATGCTGCATGTGTATTTGAACCAAATCAAAATGAACCTAAACCTGATGATGATGAGTTGATGATTTCTTTATAGCGCCGTTTCGTGATGTAGTCACTCCAAGGGCGCTGGTGCAAACGATGCCAGAAATTTGCTTGTCTTCAGTGCATTCCGGAACTTTCCATGGTCCTCTAGCTCTCTCACATGATGTGGCAGGTGGTTCCAGGCCAGAGGGCCAGCAACTGCAAATGCACGCTCTCCAAATATTGTGTTAACTCTTGTTATAGGTTCTTTAATCCTTGATTTGGCTCCAGTCTCAGCCTGATATGAACATAAGCCTTGCAACTCCTGTCGCGTTTCCCTAACCGGGTTGGCAATGGTAAAGGTGAACCAAGTTTTTACAGCATGGGAGTCAGTCTTATACCAACCTATTTGTCAAGAGCATACCGTATGAAATTAATTTTATATTATAAGTCCGGTCGATAGCTTAGTTGGTAGAATGCTTGCATTTACTGACGAGAGAAAGGGTTTGATCCCCACTGAGGGTGTCAAAAAAAAAAAAGTGTTTTTTTAAATATTTTTTTGTGGTGGCAATTCTTAAGTTATATATTTTGTTCAAACTTTATAACCAAGATAAAAAATTAATAAACATGCTTGATTTTTTTCATCACTGTAACTATTTTGCTAATACCATAAAATGTAAGAAACAAAAACGGCAAATTTAGGAGAAAAAGGTCGATAGCTCAGTCGGTAGAGTGCTTGCATTCCGTGCCGTGAGCTCGGGTTCGAATCCCACTGAGGGTGTCAGAAATGATTTCCCGTTTCGGTGCTTATTTTAAGCCCCAAAATAAAACACCGGCAATGTTTACTCAGCCTCCACAAGAAATGAGTACCAGCTCTTTCGTAAGCTGGGAAACCTCCACTTCAACTGAAGTGGTTGGCGTAAGGCCGGCCCCCTTACCTGTAAAAATAAGCACATGCGACGCAGATAACGCAGCAAGAAGTAACACTATATGTGTAGCTTAGTTGCGTTAAATGACGCAAAAAATGCACATATTTTTTTTAGTACAAACGAACTGTGTGCAGTATGACAACGATTCGACCATGAAAACTGCGAGATGACATTCAATGGCAGCGCGGGATAATGGCAATGATTGTTCTAATGGCTCCATAATGCGAAATTATATTACATTTATCTGGCATCCATCTCTCTACATATTGTTCATATAAAATACACGATTTTTGCGTGTTTTCCGAGGCGTTTGTTATTTTTTCACCTAAAATCTAGGTGTACGAATTGTTGATTAGTATTTAATTCAATTTACGAGCACAGCAAGATAAACGCACGTATAAATTATAACCTTAGAAGTTTTTTACAATAATTATAGCTATTGACACAGTTAATCTTTTTTTGATCGGATATTCCACGAACCGTTATATTAGAGAACTAACGTTATGCTCGACGTTTCGTTAGTCACGTAGCTAACGTCTTCAGTAGGTACCTTTAGTGCGAGTTGCAAAACTTGAGAAAAGTAAAGTTTACGGAAAATAAGAGTGGTTTCTCTCAAAATCTGCCGTTTTTGTTTCTTACACTTTATGGTCTTGGCAAAAGAGTTACAGTGATGAAGAAAATCAAGTTCAAACAAACAAAGCTTATTTGTTTAAAATTTCATATGATAATTATTAATCGGTATACGAACAAAGATTGATTGCGAATATTGAGGTTGTTCTGCAAAATTGGAGACTGGTGTTGCTAGTTTATTTGCGAGGTCGAAAATACGATCAAAAATCGATTTGTTCTTGAATTTTTTTCACCTGAAATTCAATGTCAAAAATGAACAATACAGATATCAAATGATATTTTTAGAAGTGATTTATTTGATTAAAATTATTTCGTGGTTTACTATGAAAAATCCAGTTTCCCTGTGTAAGTTTTAATGCAGCATGTGTAAGCGCGAACTTATACGTGTCTGCTTGTGAGAATGCATAAAATGTGGATCTCCAATGTTACATATATTTGCAACTTTGATTAGATTGGATTAGAAATGGAGTACTACAAAATTTTCCGCTGAAACATTTCATGAGTTGATATATTACTCAATTATTTATTTATTTATATAAAGCAACTTAGATTACAGATTGTCTGCAGATGACTGTAACTGTAACTTGTCGACATTCGGTGGCCAGAGCCTCTGCAGAGCTGCCTCAATTTCTTCCTATCCTTACATACCTCTTTCAATTCATTCATATCCATCACCGTTTTCATGCATTTTCTTCTTTTACGCTTCCATTCTTTCACAATCTCGTCAATTTGATCACTCCATATTTTTCTCGGTCGTCCCTTACCTCTTTTTCCTTTCACACTTCCTCTGTATATATACAAACTTTGTCAGTCTATCATCATTCATTCTTTCCACATGCCCAAACCATCTCATCACATTTTTTTGTACCTTAACTTTCACATTCTCTTTCAAATTACATTCTTTTTCCACCTATTTTTCAAATATGCTCTTCGTTGGGTTGTAAACATTCATAAAACCTTAAACAAAAACCGGTCACTAAAGATCCATCCAGCCTTACAGCAACTGGGTCTTGCTTGAGTATTGGCGCTTTGTAGCGACGACCAAGCTCGTACACCTCTGTGGCACTACAAATGGCATAGACCCCTAGAGTCTGTAGAATCTAGAGAGTCTCCCGCACAGGATTTCTTAAAAAAAACACATTTTAAAAAACAACTACATTTCATGTCAAACACACGCTGTAGAAGCAAGATGGTGGACATAAAACCCTCAGTGCACACACACTGACATCACAGTTCTCATCAAGATCATCATCATCATCATACTTCACGCTGAAGAAGCCCATCGTAGAAATGGGCGAAACGTCCGGAAGCTCCAGCTCCCACAGACCACGGCAACAGATCCCGGAAAACATCACTCCAGCATCATCAGCCGGCCGTGTAAGCCTTAAACTCTTATTCAAATCACACTTAATTTTGATTTTTCTCTGATTTGATTTTGGTGCAACATGCCCTAAGTATCTAAATTCATCGACAAATTCAAGTTTCATACCATTTATGAGTAGATGATCAGTCAGGTATTAGATAAGAAATTACTAATGTAATTAAGATAGTGAGAATAAATGTGGAGAAGCCGGAAACGTGACACATCCACTGTGGAATTCCTCTCTATGCGAGTGAATTACTGAATGAGCAATGCCCGCTATCCAATATGGAGAGACCGGTTTATTTGAGATGTTACAAAGAGGACATAAAATCACTGCGGCAGGTCGAAAACATTGAAATTAGTTAACCAGCGGCTCCCAAATATTGTAGCTAATAATAATATTAGGATGGTTTATTGGTTGAGCGCTGTTTTTGGGTGCATCACACATCAAGAGCCTCTGCAATGCGCTAATTCTCAAGCAAGACACAGTGGCTGTAATGCTAGATGGGTCTTTGCCCTTTGGTGATCGGTCTTAAATTTAACGAAATAATTGTTTTATATACTTAATTGTAATTAATTGTTTATATTCCTTGACTTATAAGTTGGTATGAGGTTGACCACCTATACTGTAAAAAAGGTTCACCTGCCAACTGTCAATTTTCACCCCTTGTCAATTACACCCCTGTTTCATAGAAGGTCGGCAAGAGTTGTAGGGCTTATGTTTATTTGAGATAGGATTTTTATTTTAGGTCCACATGCGGCATGTATTAGCGCAAACTCAGGCATGTCTGCTTGTGGGAATGCGTTTAATATGAATCTTAAATGATATATATATTTATTATATATATATATATATTTTTTTTTTTAACAAGTATGTACAGGACTGACAGTGAGACACAAAAACGTCACAATACATATAACATTGCAGAAATAATAGAACAATACACAGATACATTATTCTACGCATCCACACGTCATTCTAGTATACAAACAGACTCCGATAGTAAGCGATCCACACCAGTTGTAAATATATCCAGGTGTGGGGCTGAGGAGGCCAGAGTATTGAGCAGCGACAGCGCACGCACTACCCAAGATTGACGGAGAACATTGGGATGTGGAAAGTGATGAATGTTGAAGAGATGAAAGAGATATGCAATTACAGAAAAAAGTGGCTACGCATCTGCGGAGGTATCAGCCACCCCTAGTGGAACGGCGGCAGGATACAGTACAGTCAAAGGAGCATTAACCCAACAACTCCATCCACTTTTGGTTGAAACAGATGTAGCATTGACAAAATTGAACCATTTTTGTACAGCTTGTACAGTCAGTCTCATTCTAACGTATGAGTTGAAGAAAAATAAAGTGAATCAAATTTGAGAAACACTTGTCCATTTGATGACTCTTTCATTTCACACGTTTCTGTTTTGTTTATTCAACCTGCTATTTAAGGAATATCAAAACGATATAAATCAATTCAAGTCCCACGGCTGCATGCGTGAATTGCCTTATTCCAAATTGCCTTTCCACGAATACGGATGATTTGGTTTCCGAGAAATTTCTGACATCCATTCTTTCCACAAAGCACTTGAGCCGTTTTAGTTTTATGCAACGTGAAATGACTCATTGAAGTCAATAAAATCATTCTCAGTACTGGAACTGCTCTATAATCAGTATCTATCAATGAAAAAATGATTGTCATTATGATTAATCAATGGAAACTAACGGTGTTGTGTCTGACAGGTTAAATAGGGTGTGACGTAGCCAGGGGCAACACCTCAATAAGAGCAAATAGTTTCGTCTTTAACATCATGGTCCCTCATTTTTCTATGTCCTCTATTTCAAAGACTTCTGTGTGGTCTTCCAACAAGCTACGGTGTGAGTGAGTCTATCATGGCTCATTCTGGAGACATGGTCTCTCATCTAACTATGTCCTGTATTTCAAAGACTTTTATGTGGTCTTCCAGCAAGCTACGGTGTGAGTGAGTCTATCATGGCTCATCCTGGAGACATGGTCTCTGATCTTACTATGTCCTCTATTTCACAGACTTTTATGTGGTCTTCCAGCTGGACGTTGACCAATTGTCATCTCATAAGCTACGGTGTGAGTGAGTCTATCATGACTCATTCTGGAGACATGCTCTCTCATCTTACTATGTCCTCTATTTCACAGACTTTTATGTGGTCTTCCAGCTGAACGTTGACCAATTGTCATCTCATAAGCTACGGTGTGAGTGAGTCTATCTTGGCTCATTCTAGAGACATGGTCTCTCATCTTATATGTCCTCTATTTCACAGACTTTTATGTGGTCTTCCAACCATCTTTTGATGGCTCAAGGTCCCACATTCAAAAATGTCGTGCAAATATGTTGAATGTTAAGCGATGTGTTGGAGCATTATTTAACTGACATCATGTGACTCAGTTCGTTGTAATATTTATGTAAGTAGATACATGATAATGTTGACCTTTCATTCACATAAGTACATCCATGTACTGACTATACATAAGTAGAAACAATAACATATGGAATTGCATATTATATGCAAGAAGCAAATACTGCAGCTAATAAAGATCGCTGTATTTAAGACAAAGGACCTAATAAATGTTGCGATTTTTTCTTTAAAAATAAAACCTGTATAGTAGTCTCATTACAACTGTAACTGTAATTCTGTCGCCATTCTGCTAGGGGTGGCCAGAGCCTCTGCAGAGCTGCCTCTATTTCTTCCTATCCTTATATACCTCTTTCAATTCATTCATGTACTCCACCTTTTTCATGCACTTTCTTCTTTTAAGCTCACTTTGTGCATCCCATTCTTCTAAAATCTCCTCCATCTGATCACTCCATACTCTTCTCAGTCGTCCCTTACCTCTTTTTCCTTTCACACTTCCTCTGTATATATACTTTGTCAGTTAATCATCTATAATTCTTCATTTTCAAATTAATTCTTTTAGAAGTGAATACATCTTAAGTTCACAGCTGATTTGTCACATTAGTATGTATGCCATTTATTCTCTGGCATGTCAATTGGAGGTCGAGGAACCAATCCAAGAGAGAACACCTATAGAATAAATAAACATATTTAGTAGGAAGGAAGTCCTATGGGTTAATTTACTTCCGAGTTTAAGACTGAAATTTTAATTATTTTTAAAACATCATAATATATCTCTAAAATACATGTGTCTCCTCTTCGTTCTGTCCTTGCACACTTCTTTAATCTCTTCGATATTAATCACTCTCTTCATGCGTGCTCTTCTTGTTCTCACAATCCAAATATTCCACAGATTCAAAGTTTCATTTATTTGATGAATCCATTATTTTCCCTTCCACTGTAACTCTGTCGCCATTCCGCTAGGGGTGGCCAGAGCCTCTGCAGAGTTGACTCCATTTTTCCTATCCTTACATACCTCTTTCAATTCATTCATATCCATCACCTTTTTCATGCATTTTCTTCTTTACGCTCACTTTGTATATCCCATTCTTTCACAATCTCCTCAATCTGATCACTCCATACTTTTCTCGGTCGTCCCTTCCCTCTTTTTCCTTTCACACTTTCTTTGTATACATACTTTGTCAGTCTATCATCATTCATTCTTTGCACATGCCCAAACCATCTCATCACATTCTTTTGTACCTTAAATTTCACACCCTTTTTCAAATAACATTCTTTTTTTACCCATTCATTCCTAACTCTATCCCTCAGAGTTTTTCCTGTCATGCTTCTCAAATGCTTCATTTCCACCGTACATACTTTACTCATTTCGCTATCGTTCACTGTCCATGCTTCAATTCCATATATCAAAGTCGGTAACAATATTCCATTGTGTACCGCTATTCTCAGATCCATCGTCAATCGCTTGTTCTTTGCTATTCTTCCTATTGCACCGACCACTTGCTTGCCCTTACACACCCTATTCTCAAGTTCTCTTGTCATCTTTCCATTCTTCTCAAACATACTTCCCAAGTATCTAAATTCACGTGCATTCTACATTTTCATCCACGCTTACCTTTAACATTCTTGCGGCCACACACTCTTTATTTAAGCTCGGTATTCTTCAACGCAGTTTTCGGGAAACTGGTCTACATCCTCTGTTTGGGCGAATTGTTGGGTAGGTTTTGTTTATGGGTAGCTGGCCATGAAATCCCTTGTCTTTCAACCTATCTTACCACTCCAATTATTACCCAATGACCAGTCTCCAGCATCAGTACATGTGCAACTTCGGCAGTGGATAGACGGGGCCACGGCCACTGTATCCTCTATATCGACAATTATATCCTCCTAAAGACAGTAGTCTCTAGAGGCCAATTTGCTAGAACCCTCTCGAACGCTCCAAAAGCTTCGAGTAGGTACATAGTCATTATGATTTTTAGTTGCTTCGAGTACATAATTTAGATGATTTCTTTAACCTAGGTGCCTATAGTAATTATTCCAACTATACTACACGGCTATACTCGGCTACCTACCTACCTAACATTGAAAGCACTTGTCATTTACATAACACTATGATTTAAGAAAAAATCAGAAGACAAAATGAAAGATTCCAGGAAAATTTACTTAATAAATATGAATATTAAGTATTGCCTTTATTTAGATTTTTATTACAAGAGAGGAAATACAGTATGGAAACTTTGAATATTTTTCCTTTTAAGGAATTCATCATAATAATTGTATAATTGACATTTCAGTATTAAATAAATACGTAGAATTATACAATTACTAAGTTTGTATGTATCAATTATTATGAGTATTGGAAAAACCGTTTAAAATTACTTAGTGTGAAAAAATTACAATAATATATGATGATTCTCCTTCTTCGTGTCAGCTTCACACCGTATTGGCCCAGTAACGAGCAATGCCTACAGCTCTTTGGTTTCCCGCAAGAGTCCTCCCGTCCCAGAAATCCCCAGGTCAGCATGTTGGCCCGGGCTCTTCCAACATTGGTCCTCAATCTGTTCATGGATTTCCACACGGGCCACTCGAGGTTCTTTCCTGGAGGTAGGCTCATATATGATGATGATGATTTAATATAGCGCCGTTTCGTGAAGATTGTCACTCCAAGGGCGCTTGCTGTGGTATCGCGGAGAAATAGTGTGTCTTAAGGGATGTCTTGAGGTTTTCCTTGGATTTCGATGCTAGCACTTCCGGTGGCAGCTGGTTCCACGAAGAGCGACCCGCAACAGCAAACGCACGATTGCCGAACACAGTGGTTAATAAAATAATAATAATATTAAGATGATTTATTCGGTGAGCGCTGTTTTTGTGTGTCACACCTCAAGAGCCCTCTGCGAGCTTGTCGTCGCTGTAGAAAGCGCCAATTCTCAAGCAAGACCCAGTTGTTGTAAGGTTGGATGGACCTTTCAGTGACCGGTCTTTGGTAAAGCTGTACGAATTTTTCAACTCAGCGAAGAGTACATTCGAAATATAAATGGTATATTTTTTGTGCTCCGCCGGGATCCGAATCCGCAACCTTCCATTTACGAGTCCGAAGTGTTGCCACTGGACTACGGACCGGTCCAAGATGCCAACGACACGCGGTGTACCTGAGCGGTAGCCCATCCAAGTACTATCCGCGCCCAATGTTTCTTAACTTCTTAATCTACTCACTCACCAACGTTTTGGAGCCCCTCTCTGCCGAGTGAAGCGCCAGTCCTCTCTCCTGTATATCCTTTGGGTACACTAGTTCCTGCAAGTACTCCTTGCAGAGCGTTGAACACCATGAGGTTCAGTTTAAAGAGAATTCTCTGAGGGATTTTCAGCCACTGGAGTCCTTGCAGAAGTGGCGTGATGGGGCAGTACCTGTTCTGCCCAAATATCAGGCGTGCACCGGCATTCAGTACATACATTGTAAGGTTGGTACGAGGCTGAGAACCCATGCAGTAAAAAATGTTTCACTTTGCCAAGACCGGTCCGTAGTCCAGTGGTAACACTTTGAACTTGTGAATGCAAGGTTGTGGGTTCGAATCCCGGCGAAACACAAAAAAATACCATTTATATTTTCAAATTGGCTCTTTGGTGGGTTGAACAATTCAAAAACCTTTACCGAAGACCGGTCATCAAAAGGTTCCTTCAGTCTTAAAGCAACTGGGTCTTGTTTGAGATTGGCGTTTTGTAGCGACGACCAAGCTCGTAAAAAGTCCGGTCGATAGCTCAGTTGGTAGATTGCTTACATACCATGCCGACAGCTCGGGTTCGATCCACACCGAGCGTGTCAGAAATGGTTTCCCGTTTCGGTGTCTATTTTAAGCCCAAAATAAATACCGACAAGGTGTACTCAGCCTGCACAAGAAATTAGAACCAGCCCTCTCCACGAGCTGGGAAACCCCCACTTCAACTGAAAGTGGTTGGTGTGAGACCGGCCCCCTTACCCGTAAAGATAAATAGGCGACCTCTTCGGGGATAACGCAGGCATAAAGTTACGCTATATGTGTAGCGTAGTTGCGTTGGGTACTCACTGTTTTGGTAATTTTAAATAAAACATCGTCGACTTCCTTCCTTTTCATCTGTTTCCGGTAGTTTTATATAATGTGTGTGTGTGAGTCCAAATCTATTTTAAATTGTATCAATCTGAATGAAAATCACGCAGCAATAGATTAATACGCAGCACAAGAGTGGCAAGGTTAACTCAGTCATCACAAAAACACATTGACCATCCACACCCTGTAAAACGCTACAATTTTTTTCGTATTTTTTTAAACAATTTTCAGTTAAGTATATTTTTTCACGCTGGCAATATTGGGATAATTTTATAATAAAAATTCTTGCAACATTGTCTCCGAGTGTTGCCTTGCGAAATGCATGATTGAATGAATAAAAATTTGTACCTAACTGTGGAAAGCGAATTTGAAAAAAGAACGCGGCGCGGCCATCTTGAAATAAAAATTTAATAAGCATTTGAACTTCGAATAGAATGTTTAAAAAATTTTATACCTAAGGTACTTAAATAAGATTGTTCGCACTAGATCAGTAGATTCAGTAATTTCTTAATTTTGAGGCGGTGTGCTATTATTGTAAAAAAATAATGTTTATTGTATCCTAAGTCTACATTCTTGCCTTTGAATGCCTTTTTCTATAAGTATCTATATCTATCTATAATCTAAGTTGCAAGGATATATATTTATTTAAAGCTCTCAGATGTATGCCCACAAATTAACACGTGTAGTTCGCGCTTACAAATGCTGAATGTGTACTTACAAATAAAATCCAAACCTCAAATGAACATAAGTCCAACAACTTTTGCCGACCTTCCCTGAAACAGGGGTGACATTGGCAAAGTGAACCATTTTTTACAGTATGGGTGGTCAGCCTCATACCAACCTATAAGTCAAGGAATATCAATTACATTTTTGTATTTTATTGAAAAAAGAATTCGTTACATTAAAGGAGTATTTTAGTACGTTCTTAATAGTAGCTCTTCAGAGGGCTCTTGAGGTGTGATACACACAAAAACAGCACTCACCAAATAAATCAGCCTAATTTAATTATTTAATTTTTCCTCATCGCCAAGTCTTAGCCAATGCCACCCCTGTTTCTGGGAAGGACGGTGAGAGATGCAGGGTTTATGTTCTAAATCTAAATCTAAATTGCAAGGATATATATATATATATATTTTAGATTCATATTACATGCATTCCCACAAGCAGACAACACCTTCTCTCAGGGTCAGTCTCCCCTCCACTGACCCACTCCCTGTATATCCATCCCATCCGGGGATGTGTCACAGGACTCGCATGCAAAAGTTATGTGAGATGCGAGTGGCAGAAGGCCCTCCCGTGAAGCTACACTTTCCCAAGTGTTTACACAAAGCAAAGCAGGCTCAGAAATCGCGTATAAGTTCGCGCTAACACATCGCACGCTTAATAATAAAGATAAATAACTCGAAAATTGTGAAAATCGAGATTTTGTAATAAAACGCAAGAACAATACGAGAAGAATAGGTAGAATGCGACAGCCGTTCAATTGGGACGAATATGACCGAGATAAAACATCGGCCGCCTTTTTCATCCCATACAAGTTGTACTGGGTGTCTGAACTTTAAACGTGATTTCCCAACATTCTTGTTTTTTGAGTTATTGCTCTTTATTATTAAACGTGCGACATGCCAAATGTGAACCTACAATATACAAACCCAATCTCAAACGAACATAAGCCCTGCAACTCTTGCCGACCTTCCCTGAAACAGGGGTGACGTTGGCAAAGTGAACCATCTTTTTACAGTATGGGTGGTCAGCCTAACACCAACGTATAAGTCAAGGAATGTAAGCTTTAATTTAATTTACCACTTTTCACTAACACTTTCTACTTGCACTTTCTACTTGCAACTAACCAAGTAGCAGCCAAAAACAGAGATAGAAAATGGAATCGATCATAAACAAAGAAAAATTAATGACGAAAGTCAGTGTTGCCAAATATAGCGCAATTTTTTTTTACTCAGCTCTGCCAATAGTGTCACGCAGATTTACGACGTTGCAATGAAAATTGTCTTTGGGCGGCTTGCGAAATTCACTAAACGGTTATGATACAAATTATATCAATCAAACTAACGTAGAATCTAAATCTAAGTTGCAAAGATATGTTACATTGGAGATTCACATTAAATGCATTCCCACAAGCAGACACGCATAATTTCGCGCTCATACATATACCGCATGTAGACCTACAACATACAAACCAAATCTCAAATGGACATACACCCTGCAACTCTTGCCGACCTTCCCTGAAACAGGGGTGACATTGGCAAAGTGAACCATTTTTACAGCATGGGGGGTCAGCCGCATACCAATCTAGAAGTCAAGGAACATACAGGACACATTACATTTTTTAAATAATCCAAATATTTTACAGGTGCATACAAATTAGGCTGATTTTTTTGGTGAGCGCTGTTTTTGTGTGTATCACACCTCAAGAGCCCTCTGCGAGCTTGGTCGTCGCTGTTGAAAGCGTCAATTCTCAAGCAAGACCCAATTGTTGTAACGCTGGATGGACCTTTTGATGACCGGTCTTTGGTGAAGGCTTATGATTTTTTTGTGCTCCGCCGGGATTCGAACCCATGACCTTCCAGTTACGAGTCCGAAGTGTTACCACCTGGACTACGGACCGGTCTATCCATCTAAATTATATGTTGCAAAGATAAATCAAAATTTAAGATTCACATTTAATACGTCGTTTCCTCAAGCTGGCACGTGTAATTTCGCGCTTACACATGCTGCATAATATGCACTCAAAAAATGAAAACCATATTTATTTAAATCCCAAGTCCATTCCTCGGAGTTTTTTTCCATTCTTTTTTTGAATTTTATTGTTCCTCGTAAACGGATTCGAGATTTATCGTCTCCTGCGCATCGTGCAGTTATTCATTCCTGCGCATATTTTGGCATGCGAAGCGAGGAGTTCATTGTTTGGTTTTCGCGTGAATTTGAAGGAATGCCCATTGTGGTGTAACGAAAAGAATATGGATTACAGGCAACGTGAAATATTATGTGGATTCCAAAAAGAATGTGTCGTATTTTTTGGGATGAATTATATTACGGTATTTTGCATAAGACATTTGATATTTGGTTGAAAAGAATGAATAAATGAAGGTGGCGGTGAAAAAAAGAATGGATTGATGGAAACTCAAAACATGTAGGTATTATTGGTTTGTTACCCATATGACATTCGATATTTGGTTGAAAAGAATGGGTAATATTGATGGTAGTGGTGTCAAAAAGAATGAATTAATGGGTACTGAAATAAAAACTAAGTATAGGAATGACTAGTGTTTTTTGGGATGCATTCAGTTTTATCAATACGATATTTGATATTTGATTGAAAAGAATGAATAAATGATGGTCGTCTCAAAAAAGAATGGATTAATGGAAACTAAAATGAATACTAAATACGTGTATTATTGTTTTTTGGGATGAAGTACGGTATTGTTATCTATAAGATATTCGACAAATTGTTAAAAAGAATGAATAAATGATGATCGAGTCAAAAAATACTGGATTCATGGAAACTGAAAGGTTTTAATTGTTGGATAAATGAAGGTAGTTGTGTCAAAAGAAAAATAATAATAATCTAAATTACCTAAGTTGTTTCTTACTTTGGGAAAATCGGAGATGACCTTGAAAGGAATGGATTATATTTTAATGTAGAATGAAAAAGCTAATAAATAACCGTCATTGAAAATAATGTAAAATTCATTGTCACGTGAATTAGAAAATAATGGATATTTAAACATAATTGCATTATAACTATATTGCTATATATTCTTTGCTGGTTTTTGAAATTGTATAACTATGTTGTTTATCCCATATATTACATGTATAACTGTTTGTTTGTCTAATAAAAATAAAAATAAAACTACATACATGCACAAGACATAGTTTTGTAAAAGAGTTTTAAAAAAGTATTCACTCGAAGTTTAAATACTGAAAAATTAAAATATTTTTAAAAGAAAATGAAATGCAACTACTAAAGAAGTAAAGAAGTATACAAATAAAATGCAACTACTAAAGAAGTATTGTAAAATAATAAATTCAATTAAAAGGTTTTTTTTAAAGAAAAAAAGTGTAAAATTCGTTATACCTTGTTAGTCATGTTTGAAAAGAATGAAAAATTGATTGACGAATACGTAAGTACACCTACTTTATATATCACGGTTGATAGGATAGTCTTAAAAAAAATTGACGCAATTTCTTTGAACAAGTTTTTTAAAAAAACAACCTCATACAAATATAGCTCAGGGTCGGACTAACGTAAAAATCACATATTTACAAATTTTTAATGAAGAAATTGTCATTTTCTTTATGATTTAGTCAAGGAAAAATAGTTGTGAAAATGTGATGCCACTTGGCCGGGATAGAGCAGAGACAAGACAGAGAGTCATAACTGTAATTCTGTTACGAACTATGAGTTTGTGTGTGCATGTACCTAGGCACGTAGCTTGCTGATGTGCGTAACTGGAACAGTGTCGAACAATATGCTGTAAAAATGGTTCACTTTGCCAATGTCACTCCTGTTTCAGGGAAGGTCGGCAAGAGTTGCAGGGTGTATGTCCATTTGAGATTTGGTTTTTATGTTGTAGGTTCACATGAGGCATGTGCAAGCGCGAACTTGTACGTGTCTGCTTGTGAGAATGCATATAATGTGAATCTCAATGTAACATATCTTTACAATAGCTTAGATTAGATATGGTGAGCGCTGTTTTTGTTTGAATCACACTTCAAGAGCCCTTTGCATGCTTGTTCGTCGATGTGGAAATTGACAATTCTCAAGCAAGACCCAGTTGCTGTAACGCTGAATGGACCTTTAGTATGGACCTTTGATAAACGAAATTTTTCAACCCAAAAAGGGCATAATTTGTAAAAAAAAAATATAGGAAGTATATTGTGTATTTTTTGTCGGAACTGTTTTTGACATACCTACTATACATAGAAATGAAACTATCCTGTGTTTTTGGTAAACCGAAATCACAAAAAAAAGTGTCTTGTATTATAGAACTTTATTTACTTTTCAAAAAAAAAAACAAGGAAATTTTTATATAATGGTATCATTATTTTTAAATAAAGAATTCAGAATTGCCAACGTAAAAGTGCAATAAACAGTCCATAAAATACCTAACGCTTTATTTGTTTATTTTGCATTTGGCAACGCAGCAATAAATTTATTTTTACGTCGTGAGATAACACCTTTTGCATAATGGAAAATTCTTTAAAGTGTTAATTTCTTAAAAAGTACTTGCTAAAAAAATAAAATATATCGACGGTTAAATGTGAGTTGCAAATAAGCAAAGTTTTGTTCAAAAATGAGTTATGAATGCTATCCTACTTAAAATTTTCCGCTCTTTCTAATGCGTTCACTTCCATAGCTCTACGATGATTTTTTGTTGTTGTTTATGCCCAAGCAAACAACTGCGTTTTCGAAGTATGGTTTTGGTGTAACCGACAAGATTTTGTCCTAAAAGCGCTTGTGACATAAAAAAAATCGTAAAACATTTTAAAACCACATTAATAGGAATGCCAATAAATGCCTCTCCTGAATAATTTGTTTTTTGTCGCTTATGCCCTTTTACCTTTCAACCGTTGATATATTTATTCACCATTTATTAAGATTTTTTCAAAGAGCTCATTGAACCAAATCAATAATTTTCCGTTCGATTAATTTTGTTCCTATAATAATTGTTTACTTTAAATAGATATGTAGGCTGACTCCATGCTATAAAAAATTGGTTCACTTTTGCCAATGCCACATCGGTAGCAGGTAAGGGTGACAGGAGTTGCAAGGTTTATGTTCAAGTGCGGTTTTTTTATGAGTAGGTACACATGCAGCATGTGTAAGCGTGAATTTACACGTGCCTACCTGTGAGTGTGCATTAAATATACCTAAGCCTAAAATGTCATGATATCATTGCAACTTAGATTCTAAAAAGACAGACAGTATAACAACCTTGCAAAATTTTAAAATAAAAGAAAAAGAAGACTGATCCGAAATGTCATTCTTTTTTTAAAATGCACTTTTTCGGCTCACGGCGCATCTCGCCAATTCATCAAACGAAAAAAAACGAAGGGTTTAAATATTCAAATCCCGCTTTCCATTTACATTCCTGCATTTGAAATAAGAACTGCGGGAGCAACGAACTATGATTCAATTTTCAAATTTCGAAACGTCGCGTTCTTTTATTTTTCCCGCCCTGTCATCTGTCATTTGAATGTTTTTTTTCTCCGCGCGTGTGGCCGCACTGCCGCGCCCATCCAGAAATGCAACAATGGCTGCCAACCTTACATAAAATACGAAACAATATACCTAATAAGTTTTTTTTTTTTTGTAAAAAGGAAACTAACGATTTAATACATAATAATTAAGATTCGTCCGGACTTGTGATCGGAAGGTAGTCTGCAGGCCGATATCTCAGTTGGTAAAACGCTTGCGTTCAAAGCCTAGAGGCTAGGGTTCGAATCCATCTACGTGTGTCAAAAATGATTTTCGTCGGCGTTTTTTTTTCAAACCCAGGTGACATTGGCAAAGTGAACCAAGTTTTTATGGAGTCAGCGAGTCATCCCAACATATAACCCAAAGAAAGTCGGTCGATAGCTCAGTTCGTAGAGTGCTTGCATTCCATGCCGTGAGCTCGGGTTCGAATCCCACCGAGCGAGGGTATCGGAAATGATTTCCCGTTTCAGTGTTTATTTCAACAACTCAAAATGAAATACCTGTAAGGTTTACTCAGCCTTCACAAGAAATGAGTAGCAGCTCCCTCGGAAGCTGAGAAAACCCCAGTGAAGGTCGGCTCCCTTGTAAAAACAAATAGGTTCCACTCGCGACCAGCATGTGCATGTACCTACTTACACAGATTTTTACAATTTATTAATTAACTGTTCCTCCGAATATCAATAAAAAAAACCATACGTTTGCCTGCTTATGTTTGAAATGATCTGCACTATATTTAATATAATCCATCATCTAAGTTGCAAAGATGTATAAGCATTTCAAGCTCATATCAAATGCATGCCCACAAACAGACACGTGTAAGTTCGCACATACAAATGTTGATTGTAATATATGTACTTACAATTTAAAATCCAAACCTCAAACAAACATACAACCTGCAACTTTTGCCAACCTTCCCTGCAATAGGGGTGCCATTGGAAAAGTGAACCGTTTTTTACAGTATGGGTGGTCAGCCTCATACCAACCTATAAGGCTATAAGTCAAGGAAGGTCCCTAATAAATATATTTAAAAAATACACACAATAGGTCTAATGTTACAGTTTAAATGCTTTGTAAAACAGAATGACAAATACAATTTATCTTTTATGACATTAGAAGATCTTTATTATTTATCCATCTTTAAAAATAAAAACCTTAAAAAGTATTCACCTTAAACCCTTCTTGAAATAAATTGATTCAAGTATATTTTTTTTTGTAAAATAAAAACCAAAGAGACGATTTCAAGTCTTGATATGACAAATTGTTACACGTTCTTGATTTTGTTTGATTTATTTGCGTATACGAATGCACCGTCAATAATATAATATTTATTTTGATTCAAAAGAGGTAGATTGCAAGCAATCAACTCCATTGATCCGATCATCTCACTATTTCAACAATTTGATCAAGCCATACTCTTAACGGTGTTGCTTTTCCTCTTTTTCCTTTCATATATCTTTATATATGTACGTTGTATGTCTTTCGCTATTCTTTATTTCTACAATCCATACATATTTATGTCTAAACCACATCACATAATTTTGTACTTTCACTTTCACATACTTTTTTCAATCTGCAAAACCCTTTTAGCCATTCATTCTTAGATAACTCTTTCCCTTAGAGTTTTTCGTTTTATATTTCTCAAGTGCATCTAATCTAATCTAATCTATGTTGCAAATATATGAAACATTGGGGATTCACATTAGGCATATTATGCATGAATTTTCATATGTTCGCGCTTATACAATATACATGCCACATGTGAACCTACAACATAAAAACTCAAATCAAATGAAATGGACTTGCATCATTATCTGAAAACACATTTCTTTATTTTTTATATAACAAGGCAGCTACGTATTTTGTAATTTATTTTAATCAATTCATAAATGAAAATTCTCTTTGACGAAGGCGCTGTACAATGCAGTTATATGAATTTCATTAATACAAATCTATGTATTTATAAAACACGAGATTCATCTTATACGCATGACTTTTTAATCAATATTACATAAGTGTAAAACAATTTCATCATCCTCTTGTAAAGGCAGTGTCTTATCGTTCTATCCATTTATCTCTACTGGTAACCATCCTTTTGTAAAGGCAGTGCCTTGTTGTGCTATCCATTTGTCTATGCTGGTTGCCATTGGAAGACGAAATGTCTGTGAAATAGAGGACATAGTGAGATGGAAAAGATCCAGGAGGTTAATTCGTCTCCAGAATGAGCTATAAAAACACTTATCGTAGTTTATGAGATGTCAATACATCAACGACCAGCTGGAAGACCTCCTAAAAGTGGAAAAAATTGCTGGTTGTCCTCATTTCAGGATCCATCTATAATCAATAATCTAAGTTGCAAGGATATATTCATTTAAAGTTCTCAAATGCATGCCCACAAACAAACATGTGTAGTTCGCGCTTACAAATGCTAAATGTGTACTTACAAATAAAATCCAAACCTCAAATGAACATATAAGCCCTACAACTTTTTCCGACCTTCCCTGACACAGGGGTGACGTTGGCAAAGTGAACCATTTTTTTACAGTATGGGTGGTCAGCCTCATACCATCCTATAAGTCAAGGAATACCATAAGTAGATAAAATGTTGTTTTTTATTCTCTGATATAAATTTCTAAATTAAAAAAAGAAAAAGATAAATATTATCCAAATAAAGGTGCATGTAAATTTTGAAAAAGGAACCTTTTATTTAAATTTTAAACATGATACTTTAAAAGTATGATTGATTTCGACATGGTTCCTCATAACGCAAATATTTTTGTATCAATTTATAAGGGATAAGGGCCGTGACGGGTTGAATTTCTATGTCAAACCTTAAAAAGGGTCGTCCTTTAGGTATTAATCTCAATATGATTATCCTAAAACATCAAATTTAAACGTTGTTTTGACATGCCCCTGTATTGTCATCTGTCAAAAGTGACGTTTATAAAAAAACATGGAAGTTGAGATGCGTTTCTGCGAAGTCGTCTGTCAAAAGATTTAAATAAAGAACAATAAACAAAGAAATAACTTCAAAACAATGATTTTAACTCTTGATTTGTCATCGGCACAAGTCAAAATACTTTATAAACGCATTTAAGTTCGATTCCCGATTAATAAAAAAAAAAAATTCATAACGGTCACAAAGGTTTAACCATTATTTCAGCGAGTGAATCTTCCTTGAGAAGTAACTTTTGAAAAAAATAAGCAAAAACTGTTTTTTTTGTGATGTTCAAGTTTTAGAAAGAAAGAATACACAGTGTGGTTTGTTGAACTTTTGGTTTGAAAATCAAATTTGTTTTTTGCCATCCAACTCGTATAAAATCAAAAGCGGCAATTTAAGATTTTAATTTGAAAATTAAATAAACATTTGGAAATACAGAAAATGTGTTTTTATTTTATACTTGGCTTACTATTTGTTTTATCATAAGCTGTGAGAGTATTTAAACAAAAACAAAAGAAACCCACTTTAAAATAAATAGCTTTGTCATCTGTCACAATATTTTAAATTAAGAACATGTAGGGTAAAATTTGAATTAATGTTCCAAAACTCTTCGAATCGAATTTGACGTACTTTTGTACCTAGCGCTTTGTTTGTGGTGCTGCCAGATATGCACTTTTTCGGACGCGTTTTTTATTTGTTTGTTTTCCGTCGGTTCACGATGTGAGATTAATCGGACAACGATCCAGTTTTCTTGTTTTGGCCTTTTTCCCTATTGAGTCACGCCATGCCTGTATTGAGAAAAAAAACCACAACCCATCATTTTATTTAAGACTGGATCAATGGCGTATCTACCAAAACAAGGAAATTCAAAGAATGGTATTTGAATGAATATAATTTAGGACCGGTTATAGTCTAGTGGTAAACGCTACAACCTCTTTATCATAGGAAGGTGGTGGGCTCAATAGGGTAACTGCAGTGGTAGGGAAAACGGTTAAAAATAATATCGTTGTGTAGAGTACATTTCAAGGATCACAATAATATATTTTTATATAGTAAAAATAAAGATATCATCGATAATTTTCAAAAATAAATTTCGGAGAATTTGAATCCCGTCAAAACGCAGCTCGCCTGGTGCTAGCAAACCGATTGCCTGGGCCCGTCGATACCTACACTCCGAAGATTTGAAGATCCATCGGCGTCATATCCGCCCAAATAAAAAAATGACCTGTTTTACCGGAAATCAAAAATACGCGAATTTTAAAGAGCTATAATTTAAAAAACTAAGCCAGATATATATCTTTTTTAAAAGCGGATGCTTTTTTTAAGGTGTAGTCTATCATTTAATGAATTAAAAAAAAAGTGAAATTACCCTATTCCGAGCAGAGCATAAAATAATATTATTTGTTTTTTAATATGCACTTCACTGAATACCATCTTGGCTAATTCCAGATCGTTTAATTTTGTGATTTCTTCCATATAAAGGGACTTGCATAATTGCATCTTTTGCTCCAATTTCAAAACAAAAATAACAATTTCAAAATTATAAGCGGTTAATATGAAACATATTTTTTTCCATTTAAAAATAATTACAAATTTAAAATCTTAATTCTTATTTACTCAATTTTCATTTCTTGCGGTTAACCACCTCATCTGTAAAACTAAATAGACCTTGACCATCTGTATTAATGTAACGTATCAAAGTTTTTTTTATGCAATGTCGTTTAATAGTTGCCAACGTTGTAACAAAACCATAAAATAAAATCAATTACAAGAATATTGTTTTTTTTTGTAATGGCAGGTATTTTGTAAGGAACTAATGCGCAAGTTTGCAATATTAATTAATGATAATTGAATTGTTTTTACTAATTGACGCCAGGAACGCAATGCTGGCAATAAATCACGCTTCTCAAGTTGACATTTACAACTACGCAATACTTAACTTTTTATATTTATTTGTATATTGTGTATTCCGATCTGGCAACAATTATTTATTCTTTTACACTTTTTAATTATTTTAGATAATCGATAATTTAGTAGAACCTAAGTATTCGTGTGTTTTGGATTTCGCGTATTTCCGTTAACAAACAAGGTGAATGGATTTCCGAAATGTATTTATTGTAAATCTAAATCTAAGTGGCAAACATATATCTCATTTGAGATTCATATTAAATGCATTCCCACCAGCAGACATGCATAATTTCGCGCTAACACATGCATGTGGACCTACAATATAAAAACCCATTCTGAAATGAACATAAGCCCTGCAACTCTTGCCGACCTTCCCTGAAACAGGGGTGACACTGGCAAAGTGAACCATTTTCTACAGCATGGGTGGTCAGCCGCATACCAACCTATAAGTCAAGGAACATACACAAGAAATACTTTTCTGTATTATTCCACTACCATAATTTTATTAACTAAAAATTCGATGATAAGGGTAATTGCAGTGGTAGGGAAAACGGTTGAAAATAATATGGTTGTGTAGAGTACATTTCAAGGATCACAATCATATATTTTTCAAGTAGTAAAAATAAAGATATTGATAATTTCGAAAAATAAAATGCGGAAAATTTGAATCCCGCCAAAAATGCAGTGTGAATTGCCAGGGACGTGTGTCGTTATTTTGACGACTAACGTCGCTGTCAAACTGACCACCTATTTGACACCTAAACTCCGAAGATCTGACGTCATATCCGCCCGAATAAAGAAATGACCTGTTTTAGCGGAAATGGAAAATACGCGAATTTTAAAGAGCTATAATTTAAAAACAAAGCCACATAATTTTTTTTTGTTTTAAAACGCAAATGCATTTAAAAAAAATATAGCCTACCATTTTATGAAATAAAATTAAAAAGGGAAATTACCCTAATTCAAACAGCTTCCCGCAAACGTATATTGAGGTCCAAGCCATCAAATTGGTATTCCAAGTCAGTAGCGTTTTGCTTATTTTATTTTTATTACACTTTTTTTAATTGTCATTTATTGTAAATAATAATTCAATTCCGCGTTATTCTTTGTCATTCCGTGATGGAGCAAATGGAGATACACGTCGCATTGTACCGTCAATAACAAAATAATGATGAATATAAGATGTTCCGATTAGCATCATGCAGGCCCGTGAATCATTAGCAGGTATTCAAACTCATTTATTTCATTTTTTACTTTGAATAATTAAAGGATATCTTTATATCTTGATTAAAATGTTTTTTTTAATATATTAAATAACGTCATATTTGAGTCATTAGTACCAATGACGGATATCCAGGATTTCTTTAAAAAATGAGATAACGAACCAAACGACGATCTAATCTAATCTAATCTAATCCAAGTTGCAGAATATAAGAACATTAGCGATTCACATTATATGCATTTTCACAAAACAGATATGTGTAAGTTCGCGCTTAAACATGCCGCATGTAGTCCTACAATATAAAAACCCGAATCTCAAATGAACACACACCCTGCAACTCCTGCCGACCTTCCCTGAAACAGGGGTGACATTGGCAAAGTGAATCATTTTCTACAGCATGGGTGGTCAGCCGCATACCAACCTATAATAGTTGTAGGTAAATAAGGTTTTTTTTTGTAATTATTTTGAAAAAGAGATATTATATTATTATGGTAATTGTATAATAAAACAGCCAATTAAATTTAGCCCTCAAATATACTTTTACAAAAATTAAGGCCCATTATTTTGTAATGGTGTATACATATTTTGTAATGGTGATTTTATCATTTTGACTTTAATTTTACAATAACATCAAAATAACATAATATTCATAATCAAACTCGGATAAAAATTAATCTTAATTTTGTTTTCATAAAAAAATAGGGCTTTGCTAACCGTCCCTTTTCATATAAGTTAAAAAAAAAAAATCAATTTTATGAATTATGGTTTTATGGCTTCCTTGACATATACTTAGGTTGGTATGAAGCTGACCACCCATACTGCAAAAAATGGTTCACTTTGCCAATGTCACCCCTGTGTCAAGAAAGGTTGGCAAAAAAATTAGGGTTTATGTTCATTTGAGGTTTGGATTTTATTTGTAAGTACCTACACATTTAGCATTTGTAAGCGCGAACTGCACGTGTTTGTTTGTTGGCATGCATTTGATATGAGCTTTAAATGTTGACATATCTTTGCAACTTTGATTATAGATATTATTATAGTTTCGAAAAAGGTCAACTATGTAACAACCGTAATTTAAAAAAAAAAACATGTTTTTTGTACTTTTTTTCACAATGAAAAATATTGTAATAAAATTACTTCCACACCAATAAATAAATTGCAATTAAACAGTTAGAGGCTTAAATCTATAATGGCAAAAGTTGATTTATCCAGTTCACCTAGCTCGATTAATAAATTATTAATTTGTATTTAAATACACAGGCACGCCAATGCGTCGTTCACATTTACAACCACGTGCAAAGCAAAAAAAGATTGAGTGCGTTTTTTTTTACTCTTTGCTTTCGATTTCTGTACGTTGCGTCGGTGAGCCCCTTTTATTGGTCGATGATCCTTCTTCCATCGCATCTTTATGGTCATTTAACATTTTAAGAGCTGGAGGCGCAATTGTTTCAACGAAAGCTTAATCAACTTCAAACTCAAAAAAACTACTCCAAACGGCCTTACAATTTTTACTTTTAGTTGGCTATTTTTGATTGGTTTCTTTTAGGTTATATTTGAAGTGCTTGACTTTTAGATAAAATCTTCTTCTTCTTCATCTGTATGACGAATACCGCGGAGAACAGGGGCGCCAGTGTCAAGTATACTTAGATAAAGTCATGTGGAATAAAAATGACAAAGTATGCTAGAAGCCAAAAAGAATATAAATTTATTTGATTATGGCAACATTATATTTTAATAAATAAATCACTTTTGTGTTGTTTCGGGTTTAACCATGTTCCACTTGCAGCTCCCACATCTGCCGACGTTTCGCTTTCACGAGCAGAAAGCATCTTCAGGGCGAGTTTTTAAATCGCCGTGGCGGTTTTCGTTGTCTTCGCGGACGCGCGTTGGTGTAAACTGATGACGAATGCGATGCGTTGTTCTCATATTCCTTCGCTCTGGGGCGGGGGACTTTATTTAATTATATTTTTAATTAGAATTTGTTTTCCGTTAGTTTTTGATGTCCACACATTTAATATAATTTGTTGATATTAAAAATGTAATTTGTTTTGTATGTTCCTTGACTTATAGGCTGGTATGAGGCTGACCACCCATATTGTAAAAAAATGGTTCACATTTCCAATGTGACCCCTGTTACAGTAAAGCTCGGAAAGAGTTACAGCGCGTATGTTCTTTGATTTGAGGTTGGGTTTTATATTGTAGGTTCACATGCGGCACGTTTAAGCGCGAAATTATACGTGTCTGCTTGTGGGAATGCATCTTATATTAATCTTAATGTAATAATATATCTTTGCAACTTAGATTATAGATTATCGGGTTATTAGCTAAACCCACACATTTGTTTTCAACAAATATATACTCAGTGCAATAAAAGTTTTACCACCTCTGAGTAGGGTACCCTTTGGTTGGGTAGAAAACAAAACAAACAGTTAATTAATAATCACAAATAAGCCAGCCAGTAACACGGGATCGGAGGGTCCATGTTGTATAATTTTTGGGTCTTCGTGCCAATATTTCATTTCATTCGAACTTCAATAAAAAAATAAAACTACAATCAAACTTCTTTCTCACGCTTTGAAATTTTGTTTCCTATTTTGTTATAAAACACGGATACCTTTCTTCATTTCGTATCACCTAGCTCTTCATCCTTTCATAGAACTAAAGTCCGGTCGATAGCTGAGTTGGCAGAGTGCTTGCATTCCATGCCGTGAGCAAAGGCTTAAATCCCGCCGAGGGTGTCAGAAATGATTTCCCGTTTCGGAGTTTATTTCAAACTCCAAAATACAATACCGGCACGGTATCGACTTTTATTATTCATATTCCTTGACTTATAAGTTGGTATGAGGCTGACCACCCATACTGTAAAAAATGGTTCACTTTGCCAATGTCACCCCTGTTTCAGGGAAGGTCGGCAAAAGTTGTGGGGCTTATGTTTATTTGAGGTTTGGATTTTATTTGTAAGTACACATTCAGCATTTGTAAGCGCGAACTACACTTGTTGGTTTGTGGGCATACATCTGAGAGCTTTAAATGAATATATCCTTGCAACTTAGATTATAGATTATATCGACGGTTAAAAGGCAGTTATGAATGCTATCCTACATTAAATTTTCCGCTCTTTCTAATGCGCTAACTCCCATATAGCTCTACGATGATTTTTAGCGTTTTTTATGCCCAAGCAAACAACTACGTTTTCGAAATATGTTTTTTGTATAACCGACAAGATTTCGGCCTTTTTGGTCCTAAAAGCGCTTATGACATTAAAAAATCGTAAAACATCGTAATACCACATAAATAGGAATGCCAATAAATGCCTTTAATTTGTGTTAATTTTAATTTAAAATAATATAAACTCTTTAGATTTTAACGAAATGTTAAAAAAAAAGTAAAGCCTTTTTTTCTGAAATCTCAATCTTTAAACTGCTCTCCTGAACAATTTAGGTTTTGTCGCTTATGCTCTATTACCTTTTAACCATCGCAATGTTTTTTTTTTCAATTTCTCCCTAGAAACCCTTGGGTTGGGTGCCGCGCATTTCGTTATTACGAAAACGGAATACTCAAGTAAGTTATTCAAACGTTTTCGAGATATGGCAACACCGTCGGCAACTGTCAATTTTGTTTTCCCGCCGCGCAAAAAAAAAATGTCGCTCGTGTCACAATGAAACACGTGCTTGGCTGTACAATCAATTAAATCGATCTTCCGCCATTGAATTATCATCGATAAATACATTAAACCTCCAACTGGAATGTGTTGCGTGTAATATTTAAACATAATCTCCGCCATTATCGGCAAACAACGACTGTTTGACGCAAGACAATGCAAATGGCGGTCATGTTTTGAGATGAGCCGATCGAGAATTCTTATATAGTGTTAATTGGATTTGTTAAAAAGTACATTAAAATGCCTTTTTATGCTACTAGAAATATCAAACAGTTAACTGGTGTTTTTCCAATTGTTTGTAAAACAAAGCGTGTAGCAAGATGTTTCAATTATGTCCTTTAATAAGTTTAATAACACTAAATATCTAATCTAATCTAAGTTGCAAAATAAAGGTAACATTAGAGATTCACATTATATGCATTTTCATAAAACAGACTTGTTTAAGTTCGCGCTTAAACATGCCGCATGTAGTCCTACAATATAAAAACCCGAATCTCAAATGAACATACACCCTGCAACTCCTGCCGACCGTCCCTGAAACAGGGGTGACATTGGCAAAGTAAACCATTTTCTACAGCATGGGTGGTCAGCCGCATACCAACCTATAAGTCAAGGAACATACACAACAAATTACATTTTTAAAATCAACAAATAGGGTATTTGCAATAGTGAGGAATATGATTAAAAGTATATTATTTTGATAGATTTCGAAAAATCAAATAATAATATGTTGATTTGAAATCGAAAATATTTTTTTTCGATTTTATATTTAAAAAAGAAAATATAGAAATTTGGACAAGTTTTTAAACGGATATGAGATCTGCTTTTTCTATTTCCGGTGCTGTGACGTCATATGATGACGTCACTTTCTTTTATTGACATTCCATACTCTGTTGACATGTGTTGTTGTCAACAGAAACAAATAAAAACAACAGAAACAAATGAAATGTTTTTAAAGAAACACACAAACTTGTTGAAAAATAACAGCCTCAACGGTGTAAACATTAAAAAGCGATGTTTGAATTACATGAATGTGAGGGCTGTCAGTTGACACGGCGTTGTTTACAAGACCGTGACGTCACGCGAGAAAATTTCATCTAGTAGCGTTTACGCGCGAAAATTCAAAAATCGATTTTAAAATGCTTATAACTTTGCTAAAAATACAACTAAAATTAAAATTCAAGAAGTTTTGGGCTAATAAAGCATAAACGAATTTAAATCACAAAAAAAAGAAAGATGTGAAAATACCCTATTGTAGATAATATGCAAGTCTTTTAAATGGGTTAATTAATCAAGTCTTGACCAGTATCTTGAAGACAGTAGAAAAGATTTTTACAAAAAATGATGCATTTGCAAAAAATAAAAAGCGTTGATCTAAGTCGGTAGATACCTATACAGACCCTTTTTAGCACTTAATTAGTTATCATTAAAAATGCATTGGCTCGTTTGTGATTTTATTGTCTCAGAATTAATTGAGCGATGTCCGATGTGACAGATAGGATGAGGGTTATCGTCCCCGAGCCCCTGACCTTCGCGAAGCCAAAAAGAGGAGCCGAAAAGGTCAACGTATCCGTCAAGTAGGCTCCTTGATCCGAAGCAAACAAACGTACAACCAAAAATAATGATGGAAAACACGTCACAACAAAACTCACTCACCGCAAAGGAATAATATGTCATTTTTCGGACATCGATGCAAACTGAATTTAAAAAAAAAACGATTGTTGAATTTTTGTTTATCTTACAACACGTTTTCAAACCAAATCACTTTTTTTTCAGGTGTTATTTTTTGTTGTTCTCAAATAAACATTCCTTATTAGATTCATTATTAAAATTGTTTTGAAATTAGAATTATGGTTATAGGTTGGCATGAGGCTGAGCACCCGTACATTATTCGCTTGCCTTTTCATAAGTAGTCCGGCCGTGAGATTTCTCAGTTTGTATCTTTAGAATCGAAATGCCGAGTCTACTCATAAACGCAACTAAGCTACACATATAGTGTAACTTCTTGCCTGCTTACGTCATCGATTTTGGCCGATTTTCGACCCCCCCCCCCCCACCTTACAATCATCCTATAGTCATTATTTAATGACCCCCTCTCCCCCTCTTGCTGTAATAATGGATGAGCTTAAAAGAGGTCGCATATGGCGATTCGGGACCTATTTATTTTTACGGGTAAGGAGGCCGGCCTCACACCAATCACTTTCAGTTGAAGTGGGGATTTCCCAGCTCCCGGGGGGCTGGTTTTCATTTCTTGTGAAGGCTGAGTAAACCTTGAGATCGAACCGTTGCTCTCGGCATGGAATGAAAGCATTCTACCAATAATTGAGCTATCGACCTTTTTATGAGCTTGGTCGTCGTCGCTACAAAGCGCCAGTTTTCAAACAAGATCCGATTTCTTTGGAAAAAACACGGCAAAAAGAATTTCCTAATTTATTTTTTATACCTAGT
This sequence comes from Agapetus fuscipes, assembly GCA_951799405.1. Taxonomy (NCBI): domain Eukaryota; kingdom Metazoa; phylum Arthropoda; class Insecta; order Trichoptera; family Glossosomatidae; genus Agapetus; species Agapetus fuscipes. The sequence goes on along the minus strand of OX637354.1, from coordinate 15,132,944 downwards.
TGTTATTCGGTTGTACTTTGACGTCAAAACACTTCTAAAAAGGCCTTCTCAAGGCCGCTGTCATCGCGACAGCTGTCATCTGTCAGACATCGCCATGCGCATCACGCACGCGCACGCCGCCGCCATCTTAAGTGGCGGCCATCTTGAAATGCTGCCAACGCTTAAGATGCACGGCGCGCGCGGAAAACGCAGAAATCTGATTACATTGTCAAATCGATGTTTTGATATATTTATTTTCAACAATACCTCAATGGATGGCACGAGCTGTTCTATCTATATAATGTATTTAATAAACAAAAGTGCAAAGATATAATATGTATACCTACTTATAATATACTTTGTCAGTCTATCATCATTCATTTGTTCCACATGCCCAAACCATCCCATAACATTATTTTGGACCTTGTAGAAGATATATTAATTTATTTATATTTTGTTATCTTTGTTTTCCTTGTTATGAATCATAAATGCCATCTATTATTTTCTTCTATACTTATGCAAGCTTACTAATAAGTTCACTTCATGAATCATCAATATTAATCAGAATATCAAAACAAAAGATAAAATCTGACCCTTGTGAACTCGTAAGAAAAATAAATAAAAAATAGATTCGTCATTACTGTATCTTACTGTTACTCTGTTGCTATTCCACTAGGGGTTGCCAGAACCCCTACTCTGCGATCTGCCGACAGTGCTCTTACATCAGTCTGCACTCAAGACAGAAAAAGAAGTACAGTGTTCGGAGACCGCGCTTTCGCCGTTGCGGGACCGTCCACCTGGAACCAGCTGCCTCCTGAAGTGCGCGCCAAAGAAGGGATCGAGAGTTTCAAGAGGGGAATGAAGACCCATTTCTTCACCGCCGCGTCAAGCCTGAAAGTGCCCTTGCAGTGACAGCAGTCACGAAACGGCGCTATAAAAATCATCATCATCTACAGACTTGCAGCCACTTCTACCTATCAATGCAAACCATTCTCAATCCTTTTTTTTTCAAGAATACCTGTGCTTAGATTTAAAAGAGACTCTAGAGGTCTATGAAACTTGTTGTAGCGCCGCAGAGGTGTTTACGAGCTTAGTAGTCGCTACAAAGCGCCAATACTCAACAGAGAACCAGTTGTTGTAAGGCTGAATGGACCTTTAGTGACCAGTCTTTGGTAAAGATTTAAAGAATTTGTCAACCCTTGCAAATATAAATGGTATATTTTTGTGCCCCGCCGGGATTCGAATCCACTACCTTCCATTTACGAGTCCGAAGTGTTACCACTGGACTACGGACCGGTCTAATTTTTTTGTACGAGTATATCCATCACTTTTCTAAAACATTTCCTTTTATACATGGGAAGAATGGGTATTCTTTCGAAATTAATCAATCCATTCAAGCCATACTTTTTTCGGATTTAAACCCTCTCTTTTTCATATCAAATTTTCTCTTTTGTCGTATTAATAAATACACATTTTAAACTGGCATCAATTAACGATAAAATAATATAAACCACATGTTTGAGTCATTTATTGATTCACTTAATTTCTTTTCTTAGAACCTGATGCACATTTAGTTCTTAAATGACTAATAAAACAGTAAATACCCATTCTTCTCTTCCTTTATAAAAAGCAGGGGCGTGCATCCCACACAGGCACATGCGCCTAATAGGTAGGCAAGCTTAAAAAGCTTGATATTCAGATTCAACATTAAAAATTTAAGTTCGATTGGAGCCATCGTTATCAACTTCAGCCAATTTCAAGTGAGCTATTGGAATGGGAGATTTTTTTTTTTTAAGAAAGCCTATGCGGGAAACTCCCTAGATTCGAGAGACTCTAAGGGTCTATGACACTTGTTATAGTGCCGCAGAGGTGTTGATGATGTGGTAGTTGTCCATGTCCGGTTGTAGGGCCGTTAGCTGCGCAGTGCTGTGGTGTGTGTGGCGTTGCTTTGTTTTGAGACACTGAGAGGAAATAGCGATTGATATTGGATTTGAAAAGGGCAAGGTTAAATTGGCATGGAAACACAGATACCGGTAACTCATTCCATAAGCGGGCAGTTTGGCAGAGGAATGAGTTGTGAAAACACCAAGTTCTCATAGTTTTGATATCGACTGCAAATGGTTGAATGTGAGCCGTTCTACGAGTTGCCCTTGTTGTGACGAGAGGAGGAGGTATAACTGAGGATATTTCATCAGAGCAGACGTCGTTGTAGTACCTATAGAAGAGACTGATCATTTCAACTTTCCTTCTGTGCTCAAGAGAGAGTAGGTTGGTTGTGAGAACGGCAAAAATATTTATTCTGAAATGTATTTGCCTGTACCCTTTGCAAGGGTACATTGTTTTGAAATCAAATAATTTGCTTCCTGCCTCTGATGTCTCGATTTATGTAGCGATATCAGATAGATAGCGAGCTATAAAACATGGCTTCGCGTGAACAGCTGATCAGCTTCTTCTTATATCGCTCCCCCAGTTCTTGTTTGCCGTAGGTATAGACCAATTCTGTCAAATATGACTTTATAATGCAGTTGTCTTAAGAATCAAATTCTACACAATCTGAGCCAAGAAAAACACGTAAAACTCGATAATGTGAGAGTTGTTTTAAATATTTTTGAAATCAATTTCCTGTTTTCATAAGACACATTGGTCCAGTACACATGCAAACATTGCTCATGTAAAATTAGCTTAATGGTCTATACGGCAAACAAGAACTAAGGCAGCGATATGTTTTCCATACAGTAAGGTAGGAACAATTTGAATCTTGGAACTTTTTTCTTTTTTGGAACGTCAGTTTTCTATAAGACTGCTGTCCTTAGTATCTAATCTAATCTAAGTTGCAAAGATATGTAACATATTGGGAATTCACATTATCTAGAACATAAAAACCCAAATCTCAAATGAATATACACCCTGCAACTCTTGCCGACCTTTCCTGAAACTGGGTTAATATTGGCAAAGTGAACCATTTTCTACAGCATGGGTTGTCAGCCGCATACCAACCTATAATTCAAGGAACAAATTACATTTTCGAAATATGTATAAGCATTAAAAACAAGTGTAAAATACAAAAATCTAATTTAAAATAAAAATATAAATCCCCAGTCCTAACTCCTAACCGCCATTTCTTTCTGTCCTTACATATTTCTTTCATTTCATCCAGAGTTATAACCTTATTCATACAAGCTCCCTTTTATTATAATTACCTATGTTTATTAAATTTATTGTAAATTTGTCATTAAGGGAAGTATATCGGTAATTGTAACCGTTACATAAGTATCAGATATTCACCAGTGACTACTGTTTTCACTGGCTGTGTTTGTTTTTTTTAAATACATTGATTTTAATAAGATATTTTTCTCTTGTTGCAGATATATTTATCACAATTCGGATATTTAAATCCCTCGGCGAGAAATCCAGCTAGCGGACACATTATTGATGAAAACAGTTGGACGAATGCTATTCTGGAGTTCCAGAACTTTGCTGGAATCAACGAAACAGGTATTTTAATAAATGATATGATTTTTTTCGGGTTAGACCATGTTCTACTTGCAGTAATTTTGTCTACCGACGTTTCATTCCCTCGAGCTGAGAACATTTTCAAGGCTCGAAGCGACGGGGCACCTTTATCCTCCGTTTGCTTTTGGCAACTGAGGATACCAAAAGTGGCGATCCTATTTATGTTTACGGGTGAGGGGGCCCGCTTCACGTAAGCCACTTTCAGTTGAAGTGAGCGTTTTCCAACTCCCGGAGGGGCTAGTTCTCATTTTTTTTGTGAAGGCTGAGTACACCTTACCTGTATTTATTTTGGGCTTGAAAATCGACACCGAAATGGGATATCCTGGATGGACCTTTTTTATGACCGGTAAAGATTTATGAATTTTTCAACCCAGCGAAGAGCACTTTTGAAAATATAAATGGCAATTTTTTTTTGTGCTCCGCCAGGGTTTGAATCCACAACCTCCCATTTACAAGTCCAAAGTGTTACCACTGGACTACGGACCGGTCATACACTTACATAAGTAGTCTACATCTGATGGTTTGCAGTATGAGAATTTTTGGCAATCATCTGCGTATATAATATGTGCTTTCAACCCCATTTGTGAATGACGCCTTCCAGCTCACTCGTATATAACTTAAAAAGTAGTTGCCCAAGAACGGTTCCCTGCGGAACCCCTGAGGTTACTATTGACTGAGCTGTGAGAATGTCGTTAAGCTTAAAAATGAAACAAAAAATGGCTAGCACAACAAGGCACTGCCTTTACAAGAGGACGATTACGTTGCCTTGAGAGTATATAATAACAGGCTGATTTATTTTAAATTACACATGATAAGAGAGCGCCGTTTTTGTGTGTGTCACACCTCAAGGGCCCTCTCCGATCATGGATAAGACTTTCTAAACAAGTGTGTCTTGAGTGCTCCTCGAAATACACCCACAGATTTGGAGTTCTTCACTCCGGGTGGCAGTCTGTTCCACTCCACCGGCCCCGCAACACGGAAAGCGCGGTCTCCGAAGTTTGTACGAATCTGACGGCGCGGCTGAACCAAATTGACTACTCCATCACCCACTCACTACTCCATCACTCACTCCATATATATATATATATATATGTCAGGCTTATTTGTTTTAAATTACACATGATAAGAGAGCGCCGTTTTTGTGTGTGTCACACCTCAAGGGCCCTCTCCGATCACGGATAAGACTTTTTGAAAAGGTGCGTCTTGAGAGCTCCGCAAAATATACCCATAGATTCGGAGTTCTTCACTCCGGGTGGCAGTCTGTTCCACTCCACCGGACCCGCAACACGGAAAGCACGGTCTCCAAAATTTGTACGGATCTGACGGTGCGGCTGAACCAAATTGATTGCACCATCGCCCGCGGATCTGAGTGTCTGCCTCCTCACACCCATCTCAACAGGCGAAATCATGTCAGTCAGATAAGGTGGAGCCAAGCCATTGATGGCTTTATATACCATCAGACAAACACGGTAGACCACCCTCTCCGGGAAACGAAGCCAATGTAGTTTTTTTAACAGCGGAGTGATGTGAGCGAATTTGGATATCCCGAATATAAGCCTTGCTGCTGAATTCAACACAGATTGAAAGCGGTTGAAATGCTTCTTTGGCTGACCACTATAAAGCGTTGAGCAATAATCAATCCGAGACATCACAAACGCACTCACCAGGGTCTTAACCGCATCTGACGGAAGACACTTTCTAATTGCCTTTATTTGGCGCAGTGAAAAAAAGGAGGAAGCTATTGTGGCATCTATTTTGCCTTTCCAATGTCAGGTTCCGATCCAGTAAGATTCCTAGAAGTCTCACCGAATCGGAAGGCTGGATCAGCTTACCTCCTATGGAGAGTGCTACCCCATTAACCAATAGATGGTCGCGCCTAGATGTGGCTGCCCAGAGTATCTCCATCTCAGTAGGCATCTCTTATCACGAGGACTCTTATTAATAAATACCACGTTAGTAAGATGGTTAATATAGTAAACTTATGAAGTAAGGGGCGTCGACGCTGTTGTCGTGAAGTGTCTTAAATACGAAATTAGTGCTCATTAACGGCACTTAGAGCATCCCTACACACAGACAAGGCTGCCAACTGACGGCGGTTATTAATTGTTGAGTAAGCCCGCGTGTTGGGCGGTAACTACGCTATTCTGTATTAGCATAATGAGAACCACTGTAGGGATGGACGAAGCGCGAGGTAACGTACGAGCGTGGTAAAAGTTAAATTTAAGTTACGGCCCTATGACACATTAACAGATTGTTTTAAAGTAAGACTGAATAAGTGCTAATCTAATCTTATCTAAGTTGCAAAGATTTGTTACATTGGGGATTCGCATTACATGCATTTTCACAAGCAGACATGTATAATAAGTGTTTTTAGGTTTTCATGGCCGGCTTTAGATGACGATGATAAGGATGCAGCATCCATTTTTCCGGGCTTGTAGACCATGGTCCAGTATTTCTTCTGTAGCTGCTTTTTTCTTCTTAGAAGGCTTCTCGTCAGTGAATTTGTGACTGACATCTTCAAGGCTGGTACTAAGAAAAAAAAAGCAGCCTACAGAAGAAATACTGGACCATGGTCTTCTATAATCTAAGTTGCAAGGATATATATTTATTCAAAGCTCTCAGATGTATGCCCACAAACAAACACGTGTAGTTCGCGCTTACAAATGCTGATTGTGTACTTACAAATAAAATCCAAACCTCAAATGAACATAAGCCCTGCAACTCTTGCCGACATTCCCTGAAGCAGGGGTGACATTGGCAAAGTGAACCTACAAGCCCGGAAAAATGGATGTTGCATCCTTATCATCATCAGACACGTATAAGTTTGTGCTTATACTTACTTATAAGTTCACGCTCTGGACTTACAATGCAAAAACCCAAATCTCAATTGAACATACACCCTGCAACTCTTGTTGACCTTCCCTGAAAGCGCCTTTCCTTCCATCCTGTCACATCGACGGACCACTCACACAAAAGTATTGCCGCGCATTAAATTAATTAATTAGTTTCAGTTTTTCTCTCCCTGTAACAGGGGTGAAATTGGAAAGTGAACCACTTTCTACAGCATGGCGGGCCGCATATCAACCTATAAATGATATATTTTTTAAAATACCACGTATTATAATTATAGATGCAAAGCTAATATTTATATCCGTTACGTAGTATCTTTGCCCATCACTAGTGATCGATAAACTAATTAAAAAATGTATCAGCTTTTTATCGATCTTGATAACTAGCTGCTCCAGCACTACGTCTCGCATTCTATTCTTATTGTTTACACCACCACGTGCTCCTTTCGCAACGTTCAACTGTTTGCAACTTTAATTATCAAGATGGCGTCGCCTTGTTACAAGTCATGGACATCCGGAAGTCGCATCATCACAGTCTTTAGCCAGCTTGTAAAAATACCACTTCCGCAACCGATTACGGCATTTTTTTAATAACAGTTATTTTTGTAACTGCTACTTTGTTTCACTGATACAATAATATCATGTAAGTTTTGGTCTGGGGCCGTCCATAAATTACGTCATCGATTTTGGCCGATTTTTGACCCCCCCCCCCCCCTACAATCATCATATAGTCATTATCTAATGACCCCCCCTCCTCTTGCTGTAATGATGGATGAGCTTAATAATTAATAATGTTATATTACTTACATAATATTTAGTATATTTTGTAGAAATCAGTATTTACAAGAACGACGTCACTTTAGGTACTCGGAAATCATTTACCATCATCCGCAGACCAGACTCCCCCCCCCCCCCTTAATGCGAATGACGTAATATATGGACTCTGTAGTCCAGCGGCAACACTTCGGACTCCTAATCCAATCTAAGTTGCAAAGATATGTTACATTGGAGATTCACATTACAAGTTCGCGCTTGCACATGCCTCATGCGAACCTATACAACATAAAAACCAAATCTCAAATGGACATACACCCTGCAACTCTTGCCGTCCTGCCGAACAGGGGTGACTTTGGCAAAGTGAACCATTTTTTACAGCATGGGTGGTCAGCCGCATACCAAACTATAAGTCAAGGAACAAAATAAAAGAAAGGTTGTGGGTTCGAATCCCGGTGGAGCACAAAAAATATACCATTTATAATTGCAAATATGCTCTTCGCTGGGTTGAAAAATCCATAAAAACTTTACCAAAGACCGGTCTCTACAGGTCCATCCAGCCTTACAGCAACTGGGTCTTGCTTGAGTATTGGCGCTTGAAGCGACGACCAAGTTCGTAAAAGATCCGTTCGATAGCTCAGTTGGTAGAATGCTTGCATTCCATGCCGAGAGCAAGGGTTCGATCCACATCGAGCGTGTCAGAAATAATTTCCCTTTTAGGTGTCTATAATTTTTTAATAACCTATTGTTTTTTACAGGTGAATTGGACGACGAGACCACAAGATGGATGTCGTTACCAAGATGCGGAGTGAAAGACAAAGTTGGCTTCGACACTGACTCAAGATCCAAGAGATATGCCCTTCAAGGTAAGCTTCCCCACTTCTGCTACCTCAATTCCTCGTGAAAGAGAAGCATTGGCTTCGTGTGCCATCGATTTCAACCTTCCTCTTAATCGGCGTAGAATTTGGTATCACCAGCCTCAAAAGTCTCAGCATGCCACACGATCATACAAGTAGATAGAAAGCTATAAAACATGGTCGTGCGTAAACAGGCTTTCAAATATAATCCATACAAATTTTATACGAATTGCTTGAAGAACATTAGACCGCATGATCAGCTGTCTACGAGCGGCCATGTTTTTTTTAACCGTGGAATACCAGACGGCCAGCGTCTACCAGGCCGACCACCCAAAAGATGGAAAAAACAGCTGGTCTTCTGCATCACAGGAGAGAGCTCCGCAATAAACAGATCTTAAATCTATTATAAGAATAAGAAGAAAAATCAAATAACAAAGTTCTTCTTCTTCTTTACTGTAAATTTCGGCGGAGAGCAGGGGCGCCAGTGCAAAGCTGAACGTTCTTTTTGCATGTGACTTTGGTATGAAATCTTCACTGTACAGTCTGAATCAGCTTTTTTTACATAAAAAAAAACACTAAGCGATCACTATCAAAATGATTGCAACCAACACGGGACAACGTCTGTCGGGTCAGCTAGTAAAAAAAGAAAGAAAAAAGAACAAGATTCGTAAAAAACAGAAATTTTCGCAAAAAAAATTTTTTGTGACATCGAATAAATAAATTTAAAAAAATACGTATATTGTCGTAAATGAGTATTATTTTTTCAATTCTAGTTAATTTTTTGACCTTGTATTTATAAAAGTAGTAACGCACTTCCAAGATAAGAATTTAAAAGTAAATATTGAATAATTTAAGGTGATTTTTTTTGATAAAAAATTAAGGTTAGCGTTAGCCACAATTTTAAAAAGTAACCAAATAAATAATAATGTCGTACATGTCCGGTCGATGGCTTAGTTTTTAGAATGCTCGCATTCAAAGTCACAAGAATCTAGGGTTCGATCCCCACCAGGAAAGTCAAAAATGCTTTCCCGTTTCGTTGTTTATTTCAACACCAAAAACATAATACGCAAAAAAACGCAACTAAGCTACACATATTGTAAAACTTCTTGCCGCGTTATCCTATCCCCGAAGATTTTCGCATGTGACGAGTCGCTCCCCCAGTTCTTGTTTACCGTATACGCCAATCTTGTCAAATATGACTTTGTCATGCAGTTGTCTTATGAATCAAATTCTACACAATCTGAGCCAAGAAAAACCGTAAAACTCGATAATCTGAGAGTTCTTTTAAATATTTTTAAAATAAATTTCTTGTTTTTATAAGACACGTTGGTCCAGTACACATGCAAACATTGCTCATCTCAAATTTTCTCAATGGCGTTTACGCTAAACAAGAACTAAGGCAGCGGAGTGGAACCTATTTAATATTACAGGTAAGGCCGGCCTTACGCTTACCACTTCAGTTAAAGTGGAGGTTTCCCACCTCTCGAGGGGGCTGGTACTGATACTCATTAAGGCTGAGTGAGCCTTACCGGTATTTTTATTTTGGGTTTGAAATACACACCTAAATGGGAAATCATTTCTGACACCCTCGGCGGGATTCGAATCCGAGCTCACGGCATGGAATGCAAGCACTCTATCAATTGAGCTATGAACCGTTTTTTCATACCGGCATGATTTACTCAAGCATCATTAAAATGAAAACTTGTTCGGTCGATAGCTCAGTTGGTAGAGTGCTTGCATTCCATGCCGTGAGCTCGGGTTCGAATCCTACCGAGGGTGTCAGAAATGATTTCCCGTTTCAGTGTTTATTTCAAACCCCAAAATAAAAAAACCCCCAAGGCTTACTCAGCCTTCACAAGAAATGAGTACCAGCCCTCTCGGGAGCTGGGAAACCCCCACTTCAACTGAAGTGGTTGACGTAAGGTCAGCCCCCTTACCTGTAAAAATGAATAGGTTCAACTCGCCACATGCGACACCTTCGGGGATAACGCGGCAAGAAGTTACACTATATGTGTAGCTTAGTTGCTCTTTTGAACAAGAAAATGTCCTGATTAAACCGAAGTGGTCAGCGTAACGCCGTCCCCTTGTCTGTAAAAAAAAAGTATTTTCTACTCGCCACATACAATCCTTTCAGAGATAAGAAGTTGCACTACCCGTGAGGCTCAGTTACGGTTAAATACTACCTCTAAAAATTAGTTCATTTTCTAGGAATCTTCTAGGCCTTTGCCTCGTGATTTCGAGTCACACGTTTTAAGTAAAAATATTTGCTACGAAAAACAAACAATGATAAAATTTTCATGGTTGTATAAATCGCAAGCAGGCCTACCTGCGCTGCGCACGATCAAGTCATACTAGTCCCTATTGGAAGTTTCCAATACATATCTCACTTATTATTTTGTTTCCAAGTGATTTTAAAAACAACTTTGAAACTTCAGAATATTAACATATCGCTGCCTTAGTTCTTGATTATCGTATACGCCATTGAGAAAATTTTACATGAGCAATGTTTGCATGTGTACTGGACCCATGTGTCTTATGAAAACAAGAAATTTATTTAAAAAATATTTAAAAGAACTCTCACAATATCGAGTTTTACGGTTTTTCTTAGCTCAGATTGTGTAGAATTTGATTCATAAGACAACTGCATGAAAAAGCCATATTTGACAAGATTGGCGTATACGATAAACAAGAACTGGGGAAGCGATATATCATCTATAATCTGAATTGCTAAAATATATTGACATTAAAGGCTTATAATTCAGGCGCGTCCATAGGGCGTGTTTCCCTTTTTACTGTGGGTTCGGCGACAATTCACGCTGAAGTACTGCCGCGCACATTAAATTAATTATCAAGTTTCAGTTTTTTCATATTATCTCGAAAACTGTTCACATTACCTAAAATATTTTTCAAACACTCTCTAGACATTGTATCATTCTATAATTATGAAGAAAAAAAATATGTCCAAAATATTAAACAACAAAATTATAAGAAAAAAATGTGAACAAAAACGTGTTTTTTTTGTAGCGTCATTTTTTAAGTTTTATCAAATATTTTAACTTTAAAATTTAGATAAAAAAATCAATAAACACGCGTGATTTTTTCCATTAATGTCACTTCTTTACAAAGGCCATAAAGTGTAAGAAACATTTTTAGTGTGTGTCGTCTGTCGAAACGGGGGATAGAAAGGAAAGACGCCTCTATAGGGTATGGGCAAATAAATTTCAGAATAAATATTTTCTCCCATTCCTTTAAAATAACTCATTTTAAATTGACTGAAGTGCTAACGATGGCTCCAATAGAGCTTACATTTTTAATTTTTAATCTGAATGTCAAGCTTAAATAGTTTCATACCATATATTGCCTTGACCGGTCCGTAGTCCAGGTGGTAACACTTCGGACTCGTAACTGGAAGGTCGTGGGTTCGAATCCCGGCGGAGCACAAAAAATATACCATTTATATTTTCAAATTTGTGGTTGAAAAATTCATAAACCTTTACCAAAGACCGGTCATCAAAAGGTCCATCCAGCCTTACAACAACTGGGTCTTGCTTGAGAATTGGCGCTTTCTACAGCGACGACCAAGCTCGCAGAGGGCTCTTGAGGTGTGATACACACAAAAACAGAGCTCACCAAATAAATCATCCTAATATTATTATTATTATTGCCTACCTATTAGGCGCATGCACGCCCACGGGCCGACACGTGTAAGTTCGCGCTTACCCGTGCTGCATGTGTACAAGTTGTCGACCTTGCGGCCGTCGCCATTTTGAGATATTTGGCGGCAAAACTGAAACGTCAACAAAAGTTGTTTGTTTACATTATTGACTGATGGGTGTTCATAATATCAACGAGAAATATCGTTTGATAAAATCTTTATATTCGAACATACAAATTTTACTTACTGTATTAAATGAATTCATGAAAGATACGAACCGGTCTGTAGTCTGGTGGTCTCTGACTCGTAAATGGACGGTTTTGGGTTCGAATCCCGATAAAAATATACTACATAAAAAATACCATTTATATTTTCATTTATGCTCTTCTCTGGGTGAAAACTTCATCACTACTTTCTTTTTTTCTAGGAACATTTTTACATTAGCCCGAGTTTTTTTGTAGGTACACACGGAAATGCAACTGTGAAGTTCTTTGTTCTCTTTCTTATTAATGACCATTTTCGTAAGTAAGTTGAAATAGATATACACCTAGAGATAGATATACAATTTTCGTTAAAATAATTTCTAGTCCATAGATATCATTAGCCAATGGATAGAGCTTTCAAATTCCACTCTACATCCATCTGAGTCTAAATCTAAATCTAAGCTGCAAAGATATGTAGGGGAAAGGTGGGATACTTGATCCCGCGGGATACTTGATCCCCATTCGATTTTGGCGCTCCTAGGTATTTTATCACTGTTCTGTTGGTACCATTGGGTAGCGACCATAATGTTACCTTTGTTTTGCCAAATGACCGTTACCTCTGAAGAAGCGTAAAAAAATAATTAACATTTTTCGATTTTGTAAGGTTCAGACTTTTTTTTACGCGTGCCATGTAAGTTTTATACATTTTTATTCATGTACTTTATAATTATTCTACATATATTGTTGAAATGTATGTGCTTTTAGCAACAAAATACCATAACATCAATTTAAAAATGCAAACTCTTCTAACCAAAATTTTTCACTTTTTGAAAAAATGACAACCGGGGGATACTTGATCCCTAGAAGTGGGGGGATACTTGATCCTGGGATCAAGTATCCCACTTCAAGTTTATTTTGAAGTCCACGCTTGAAATAATTAATTTTATTCACGTTTATTCTTTCAAATGCCGTGTAAGTACATAGCAAAAGAGGGAGCCAGAAAAAGAAAATTCCACGGGATCCTCAGCAAGCTGAAGCGGCTGTGAATGCTGTGAGAAATGGGGGGAGTTTTTAAGTGATCGCTAGGCAGTTTGGCATGAATGTCATGCCTTCCAGATAGCAGCAGTGACTCTGATTTTCTTTCACATGATAAAGAACTTATTGACGACACCGAATCAAAGCCTGAAGACAAAGTTTTAGTCAAGTTAAGTCAGTTTGGCCAAAAAAACAGTCAAGTGTTTTGTTGGAAAAGTTTTGACTCAAAAGGAAAGTACTTTCAAAGTGAAATTTTTGAGAAGAAAGGATCTAGTGGGCAGTTGTTTCACTTTTCCAACAGTAGAAGACATTAGCGTAGTCAGAAGCGCAGACATACAAAAGCTGCCACAGCCGTGCGGCAGACAGCTGATATTATCAACTTTAAACAAAAATTTCATGCAAATGTTTAGTAAATTTTAGTTTTTACTCAATAAAGAAGTTTATTTTGATTTATATCATAATTTTTTTTTAATTTCCCTTAATAATTGGCTATAATTACTAATGCTATCTTTATGGGTGGGATACTTGATCCCGGGGATCAAGTATCCCTCATGGGGGGATCAAGTATCCCTCATGGGTAGGGATACTTGATCCTTGGGAGTTTTTTACAAGAACTGATGTAGTACATTGGATCTTCACGAAAGTAGTTTTATTTGGATGCCAAGTGGTAGGCGATGAACCAAATTATGAACATGGAGCAAAAAAATAACAAAATAACTTCAAGGGTTTGAGATAATGGATGAAAACTAAAACAGGGATCAAGTATCCCACCTTTCCCTATCATTTGAGATTCATATTAAACGCATTCCCACAAGCAGACGTAAGACAGACACGTTTAAGTTCGCGATAACACACGCCGCATGTGGACCTACAATATAAAAAACCTAATCTCAAATGAAAATTAGCCCTGCAACTCTTGCCGACCTTCCCTGAAGCAGGGGTGACATTGGCAAAGTGAACCATTTTTTACAGTATGGGTGGTCAGCCGCATGCCAACCTATCATGGAAAAAATTGATTCGGTCTCCGAGCATGGATCACGTTCGTTTATCGGTGTGTGTTTCTGTATGATTCACGCATTCATATGCTGTACCTTAAAATAAAAACAACGAACGTTTAGTATATGTTCTTTATAGTCGGAGAGGGCATTCAACTTTCATTGTACAAGATGGTGTTGAGTCAAGAACACGTTGGGAATTTGAAATATGTCGAAATTCACGTACCGCGTCAGTTGTATCATCATTTGTGTGTGAAAACAATCAAAGCGAATCGTCCTGGCGGCCATTTTGAATTTGCGTAAAAATAAAACTGTAAAAAAACAGTGTCAATACTACCTTAATAATACCACCCCACATCAGACGCAAGGTGGCTTCGAGAGTCGAGAGGCAGAAGGCTCTAACGTGCACACAGCACTGCATTTACGGAAGTGGCATTTCATCACAGCAGCGCCTGAAGTCGAGACACAGCTTCCTTAGTTCCGTGCAGCCCTTGTCTACGGATCCAGTGGCGGAGAGATTGCGAATGTGGAAAGAGGAATGCCCTGAGAGCTTTGTGCAGCCTGCAGAGAGCCCACCTCCAGGAAAGAACCTCGAGTGGCCCGTGTGGAAATCTATGAGCAGATTGAAGACCAATGCTGGAAGAGTCCGGGCCAACATGTTGATCTGGGGATTTCTGGGACGGGAGGACTCTACACTATGTGAGTGTGGAGCTCAGCAAACTATGGAGCACCTGCGGTGTTGTCCCTCCTGTCCGACAAGCTGCTCCATGGATGATCTCTTTGCGGGAAACCAAAGAGCTGTAGACATTGCTCGTTACTGGGCCAATACGGTGTGAAGCTGACACGAAGAAAAAAAATAATACTACCTTGACAGATACAACGTCCCCCCAGTGCTTGCTTGGCTTATATTATGTCATTTGATTAATATGAGGATGATATTTTTTTCATGATCTCTCCAAATCACGAATGATATATATATTTTATATGGGTGGATACTTAAAACTCTGTCATGATTTTAGTTGGGTTCTTTTAATCAAACTGCAATTTATTTTTCAAGATTTATTTTACACCATGTCGGCCTACAATAGGTATACTGATTTCTAGCCCTTGCTTATCGACTTCACGGCTCAATGTTTCAATCGACTCTGGTCTCTCACACAATTGCGGTCCAAATATATAACGTCTAAACGGACGCCCCTCACATATTTCGTGCCCTTCTATAGTGAACCACACACTTCTATATTGTTCCATATTATTCTAGTTACGCATACCAACAACTACGTGCCTGGGCACATGCACACATTCAAACTCACAGTAGACTATACTAGAGGCGGACATATACACATAAGCAAGCCACGCAATCTGGTTTTCATAAATAATAATATTGGATGATTTATTTGGTGAGCGCTGTTTTTGTGTGTATCACACCTCAAGAGCCCTCTGGCGAGCTTGGTCGCCGCTGTGGAAAGCGCCAATTCTCAAGCAAGATCCAGTTGTTGTAAGGTTGGATGGATCTTTCAGTGTTGGTTGTAAGTTCGTAATAACTCATAGACCCTCTGTGATTTATTTTCTTTTTCTTTTTTTGACCTCCAGGATCCAGATGGCGAGTGAAAGACCTCCTGTACAGGATCTCCAAGTACCCCAGGAACCTTCCGAGGGCCGAGGTCGACCTTGAAGTGGCCAAGTCTTTCGAAGTTTGGACCAAATACACCGATCTGACCTTCACACCAAAAAAGACGGGGCAGGTCCATATTGAAATCAGGTGAGGCAAAAAAAACAAGCGTTATTTAACCATTGTCGTGGTCTCATAGGTACCTACACAATGGCGTGTTGTTACCGACATTGATACATGGAAGTGAAGCATGGCTTGAGAGTGAAGTGAATAGAGTACGCTGGGAGAAAATCTTTTATTTAACAGCTCACTGAGCTCAGAACGATGGTGGACGTCTTTAGCTGCGTTTTACGATCTAAATTAGAGTACGCTGTCGAGGTTTGGACTCCTTACCAGCGGAAGTACATAGATATGATAGAACAAATCCAAAAAAAGTTTCTCAGGTATCTCCTCATGAGGCGGTGTGGAAGTTATCCACAATTCATGCATCATGAGGAGCTACTTCGGGAGACTGGATTCAGAAGCCTGGAAACGAGGCGCAGCAGGTCCCTTATGGTGCTCTCTCATAAAGTCATCGACGGCTCAACTGACAGTCTCACCCTGTTGGAGGATTACAGGTTGTATGTACCTGACGACTACACCCGAGGGCGAGGACATGATCTATTGTACTGATGTCGTGGCGTAACAAACACCCTGTGACTCGGAGTATAAAGCTCTTAAATAAGTCTAATATAGACATTTTTAGTGTAATTTATTAAGATTTAAAAATCTAGCAACAGAGTTTCTCCCAGCGTGTTGATGGCTGTGAGGGTGCACTGTACTTAGGGTAACCTGTTGTGCAAAATAAAATAAATAAAGAAAAAATGAAGATCTTCTGTACTCACAACTTCTTCTTCTTGTTTCTTCAGATTTGAAAAGGGAGAGCACGGAGACGGGGATCCTTTCGATGGACCTGGAGGCACCCTCGCCCACGCCTACTTCCCGGTAAACACCATTATTTTTCCCCCGTTTTATCCTTCAAATTCTTTATTTCAACCCGACGTGCTGAGGCCAATTTATTAGGATGATTTATTTGGTGAGCGCTGTTTTTTTTATGTGAGAGCCCTCTGCCAGCTTGGTCGTCACTGTAGAAACCGCCAATTCTCAAGCAAGACCCATTTGCTGTAAGGCTGGATGGATCTTTGGTGGCCGGTCTTTTTTTACACAGTTACCTTGACAGTTGCCTGTACCCTTAGTACGAGTTGCAAAACTTGAGAAAAGTAAAGTTTACGGAAAATATTAGAGAGTGATTTCTCCCAAAATCTGCCGTTTTTGTTCCTTACACTTTATGGTCTTAGCAAAAGAGTTACAGTGATGAAGAAAATCAAGTTCAAACAAACAAAAACGGCAGATTTTGGGGGAAATCACTCTTTAATATAATTGCCGTAAACTTTACATTACTCAAGTTTTGCAACGCGTACTAAGGGTAAAGGAAACAGAATATAAGAAAACTTCGTTTGTAAAAACCTAAAGATTGCTTTCTAGCACATAATCTTTTTGGGTCGCAAAACGGGTTTGATGCTCCATCTATTTCTTTTATATCGCGTCCTCATATGGTTTGATTGACTTTTCTACCATCTGTATCCAAGAAGACCTTTCGATGCAATTGTCTTAAGAATCACATTCTACACAATCTGAGCTAAGAATAAAATGTAAAACACGATAATGTGAGAGTTGTTTTCAATATTTTTTAAATCAATTTCCAGTTTTCATTAGACACGTTGGTCCAGTACACATGCAAACATTGCTCATGTGAAATTACATCCGATGGGCATAAGGCAAACAAGCACTAAGGGGGCGATTGATAGTATGTTTGATATAAAATATCTGACGTACAGAAAAAATATTTTTGTACAAAATATTTAATAATTTATCACGTTATGAAATTCACGTATAATTTTCGTGTAATTTTAAAAAATTAGTCCAAATTATATATTTGCGTAAATCTACGATAATATAGTAAACAACATGCTTAAACATATACCAGTGATTCTCAACATCTATAATCTAAGTTGCAGAGATATATTTCATTGAAGATTTTTATTACTGCATTCCCACAAGCAGACACGTATAATTTCGCGCTTAAAAAAATCATAAAAACTTTACCAAACACCAGTCACCAAAGAAACTTTACAGAAACTGGATCTTGCTTGAGTAATGGCGCTTTGTAGCGACGATCAAGCTCATAAACAACACCTCTGCGGCACTACAACAAGTGTCACAGACCCCTAGAGTCTCTGAAATCTAGGAAGTCTCACGCACAGGATTTCTTAAAAAAAAATGGGACCTAGCTTATCTCTGACGTCAGGAAATTTTAAATGTGTGGACTCCATTTTTTAGAACCACAGATATTTTTTCTATGTATGTAGTTACAATAATTATTTGACTATCGACGTATAATATAGACTATTGAGTTTTTTTTCACACCGGATGTTGGGTAGATCACATGATTCCATATTGTATTTTAACAGTAATAAAAAAACGCATTTTCAAGTTTAGAAAAATATAAACTACTTATACAGAAAAACTTATATATAAAAAAAAGTATATCGACAGGTTAAAGGTAAAAAAAACAAGTGACATATTCAGCTATAATATGGGTTTCTCAGATGGATGCACATTTTTTTCATTTTCCTACGAGAGAAAACACTAAAATGGTGTGAAAATCCTGTAGTTTTAAAGTTCTTCATGAGCACTTCCTTATATTATGTAGGTCGTTACAAATGTATCTCCTCTTTGGTTAGGAATTCCAAATTTATATTAACACAACTATTTACTCATGTATGTATTTGTTTTTCGATAAATGTCTTTGCGTCACTCATTTTGCAAAATGGAAAACTTGAAATATCGCGTTATTTAAGAGCACGAGTTCCACCGTAGCACCAGTGCCGCAGAAACGGCTCGAAGGATTAATGATGTGCATAGCGACGAGGCGTCCCACCGAGGGTGTCAGAAATGATTTCCCATTGCGGTGTTTATTTCAAACCCCATAATAAAATACCGGCAAGGCTTACTCAGCCCTCACAAGAAATGTGTACCAACCCCTTCGGAAGCTGGGAAACCTGTAAAATGTATAGGATTCACTCACCGCATGCGAAACCCTTTGGCGGCAAGAAGTTACACCAAATTTTTCTGTCCGTATTTCCAGGTGTATGGAGGAGATGCTCATTTTGACGACGCTGAAACTTGGACCACCAATTCCTACACTGGCACCAACTTGTTCCAAGTGGCGGCCCACGAGATCGGCCACGCGCTGGGCCTCAGCCACAGCGACACCAAGTCTGCCCTGATGGCGCCCTTCTACCGAGGATACGACCCCTCCTTCAGCCTGAACAGCGACGACGTCCAGGGTATCCAGGTGAGCAGAACCAAACATCTGAAAATCCTATAACTATGCTATTCTTAGACATTTGAGTCGCCCGTTGAGCCCACGCTTTGACTAACTAATGATGCCCGGGCTGGAAGTCTCATCACCACGGTCATTTAGGTCACAGTCAGATAGCTGAAGGAGTTGAAGTCACACAGTGCTATTCTGATACATTTTAGTCGCTCGTTGAGCTCATGCTTTGACAAACTAATGACTTTATTATAAGTGTTTTTAGGCTTTCATGGCCGGCTTCAGATGATGATGATAAGGATGTAGAATCCATTCCGGGCTTGTAGACCATGTTCAATAATTGTAGGCTGCTTTATTCTTTTTTCTTTTTGGAAGGCTGCTACGTTTCGTCAGTGACGTGCGACTGACTTCTTCAGGGCTTGTACTTCGACTGATGACTTTATTATTCGTACCTAATAGTAGGTACGAATTTTCTAGGAACATTTTTACACTCGCCTGAGTTTTTTCGTACACATGGAAATGCAACTGTGAAGTTCTTTGTTCTCTTTCTTACTAAGCACATTTACGTAAGTAAGTTGAAACAGATATACGTATAACGTCTTTTTTTGTTGAAATACTTTCTAGACCACAGATATCATAAGTCAATGGAAATACCTGTCATACTCTCTTTCCAACTTATAGCTCTTCAACAATTTGTCTTCCAGGCTCTGTACGGCAAGAAGACAACTCCAGATGTCCCAGGAAGTGGCAGTGGAGGAAGTGGAGGCAGTGGACCACCAGCGCCGCCCCAGCCTGGCAGAGCTGATGAGAGACTGTGCGCAGACTCCAAGTTCGACACCATCTTCAATAGTGACCAGGGAGCCACATATGCCTTCAAGGGTAAACAAACATTATTTATTTGAGTAAAGTTGTAAACTTGCACTTTTGATTCACGTTGGATGACAGGGTCCTTGGCAGTTGGATGACAGGGTCCTTGGCAGTTGGATGACAGGGTCCTTGGCAGTTGGATGACAGGGTCCTTGGCAGTTGGATGACAGGGTATCATTGTTATCTTTCTAACTAATGAAGATTTGTGTTGAGGTAGCTGAAATGGATCTAAGTAGTGTCTATTTGTGTCGAAATAGTTTTGATTCCACTATACTACAACTCAATGTTTCTTACCCTTTCTCAATAAGAATGCCTTCTCTTTCTCCCGCCAGGAGACTACTATTGGAAGTTGGCTGACGACGGCATCGCCCCCAACTATCCTCGGCCCATCTCCAAGTCGTGGATAGGACTCCCCGGCAACATTGACGCTGCCTTCACCTACAAGAACGGCAAGACGTACTTCTTCAAGGGCACCAAGTACTGGAGGTACCAGGGCAAGAGGATGGACGGGGAGTATCCCAAGGACATCAGTGATGGTAAGTAAAGAAAAAGTAGCTGCCTGACGTGTTTGTTGCTTGGTTCTCCTCTGTTTCTCCACTGTATCTCTCCTTCTAATATAAATCTCAAATGTTATAGGTATATCTTTACACCTTAGATTACAGATTATATATTCAGTTTAACCTTTAAGGTATCGTGATGTAAAGGTGCTTTGACTTATCCAGGACTCACTTGATCTTCTTCTAGATGATTTCCTCTTCTGATCTTTTGAACCACACTTTAATTGCTTCCTTCTCCTCTAGGCTTCACCGGTATTCCTGACAATGTAGACGCCTCTCTGGTGTGGTCCGGCAACGGCAAGATCTACTTCTTCAAGGGCTCCAAATTCTGGAGGTTCGACCCCAGCCAGCGTCCTCCAGTCAAGGCCACCTATCCCAAACCCATCTCCAACTGGGAGGGAGTCCCTAACAACCTGGACGCTGCGTTCCAGTACACCAATGGGTACTCCTACTTCTTCAAGGACGGCACCTACTACAGGTTCAACGACAGGACGTTCAGTGTAAGTCTGGTTTAAGTATATTCCTTACAAATTTGTCGGCAAGCGCAACAAATTTCTTGGCCATTGTGCCGCGTCAGATACGAAGATCCAAATCCTCCATCCACTTCCCTGCTCCTGACGTGGCTTCGTGGAGGTCTTTCAGGCCAGGAGGGTGTCTTCTGATGGGGCACTCCTCCACTATGTGCCGAACAGTCTGGTTCTCCGCCCCACAGTCCCACCCTGGAGATGGAGCTAATCCCCATCTGTGGAGCAAGGAGTTGCAACGGCCTTGCTCTGTACGGACCCTATTTATGTCGTCCACAGTCTTCGCCAAAGATTGAACCCTGGACCTCCTGGTGTGACAAAGTGATCAGATAACTTTGAATCCAGCAACACCCATACAGTAATATGGCAACAGCTATTTGCTTTTACTAAGGTATTCTGGTTATTCCATTAATTTGTTTCCTTTTATTGGAAAACCATCCTAGATAGCCACCTTTGGTTCTTTACAATTCAAATATTAATCATCAGTTTTTTTTAGTTTTTTGCCCAATTTCTCTTTAGCATCACTCCGAGCACCTGTTTTCACCGTCTGCTCCTCAATTTCCAGGTGGATGCAGCTGACCCTGCCTTCCCCCGCTCCACCGCCTACTGGTGGTTCGGCTGCAAGAGTTCTCCCAGCGGCACCGTCGGAGGTAAGGCCAAGCTGGACCTCCCTGCCGAGGAGCAAGACGGAGAGCCCAGCGACGGCAGTGACCTTGTGCTGGATGCAGGTGAGGTCTCTTGGGGTCACAAGCATTAAAAAAAACAGCTTCAAAATTGCATCATTGCGTATACAAACAGGTTCCATAAATAAAAAATAAAAATTTTGATGAGGTGGCAAAAACTTTTTGCTCCTTGATAGAGACCGCCACTGGTTCTGAAACTCAAAGTAAGAAAAAGTGTGTTGAAAGAAAGTATTGAATTTATGAGAAAAAAATACACACTTAAAAGCAATGCTATGAATTCGGAGTGTGTGATTGGTTGATTTGAATTCAGGCAACCAATCAGATGCTTGGAATTTTCTTATATATACAGCATTGTAAGGTCTATATTATCGTTTGTTAATACATACCAATGTTTTTGTTATGAAAATTGTTTGGAAAAAAAACAGATATTTTATGTATTTATAACATTTATTTCTTTATTTGTACACAAATTATTATTTATTTTTAAAATAAATTCATTAAGGAATTCACCAATTTATTTTGTCTGGCCAGAAACAGGTATTAACATTCTCAAATCAATAATCCATCAATTTTTACTCTTAATGAAGTATCGATGAATACTTACCGAATGACATCTGTTGAACCAGGGTCAAAATTATAGGGCGTGACGGGGCTCAAACCTGCGCTGATTTAAAAAATGCCAACGCCTTGTCCGCTCGACTATAGCTTGAACTTTAATCTATCGAGCATCATCAGAAACATCAAATAACTGACAAATTAAATAAAGTTTAAAACTTGTACTTTCACTTTCATGGCCGGTGTTAATAATAAACAAATCACTTTTGTGTTCTTTCGGGTTTTACGATGTTCCACTTGCAGCTCCCACATCTGCCGATGTTTCGCTTTCACGAGCAGAAAGCATCTTCAAGGCGAGTTTTCAAAGCGCCGTGGCGGTTTTCGTTGTCTTCGCGGATAGTGGCGTTGTCTTCGCGGATGGCCGCGGGGATATTTGGAACCGGATAACGCAGGTTCGAATCCCGCGACGATAACTTCGACCCTGGTTCAACAGATGCCGTTGCATGCACACAAGCTTCTGCTTTAGCATGAAGACAACTGGCCAGGCAAAATAGGTTGTTGGATTGCATTCCTTTCCACAAATCTATTAAAAAAAAAAAAAAAAAAAAAATCGGTGGTGTAAACTGAAACTCGCCTTGAAGATGCTTTCTGCTCGTGAAAGCGAAACGTCGGCAGACGTGGGAGCTGCAAGTGGAACATGGTCAAACCCAAAATAACACAAAAGTGATTTATTTATTATTAACTGACAAATTGTTTGCACATTTCAAAAATAGGCAAATTCTTTGAAAAAGTGAATATTTTACTATTTAAAACTATTGTTTCCAGGTTGACAATGTTAAAAAAAAAATTAACACTTAAAACAGCTTCAAAATTGTACATATCCATACAAAATCAAATCTAACTATTTAAAAAATACTAAATTCATTATAATCCATCCATTACTAACATTTTTTTTTAATTTTCCTTTCCCTGTATTATATATTATCTTCCTATCAACATTATTGGTATGGGATCTTTTATGTTCTTTTTTCAAAATTGTACATATTATACACATCAATTAGTTAATAACAATAATTCAAAGATTTTCATTCAATTTTTAAAATCATTTTTGTGTCAAAAAAACAAATTTCCAAACACACATTGACTCCATTAATTTTTTTTAAATATTATTTCGTTTCATTAAAAAATATATTTATAAATATACATTGATTTTTTTGGTATAGAAATACATCGGCAGCTGAATTTTTGGAAAATTTGAAACACTGCCCCAAGTGATCTCGACTGTGAAAAAAGTCATCAAAAATAATAATAAAAAATATTAAATCAAACCTCACAAAATCAATTTTAATTGTTTTTTTTTATCTCAATAGCTGCTGTTTTTTTTCAATTTAATTTAATTGAAAAAACAAGTTGTTTTTGATGACTTTTTAATTATTTTAAGTAGAAGTTTGAACAAATAGTTTTTTTAAGTAAACATCACCTGTAGAATTTTGAACAATATTTTCCAAATTTTTTTAATTAAAAAATCGCTCATCCTTTGGCACATTTCTTCGGTTAAATTTTGTCAATTTCAATTTATTTTGGATTTGGATTTTTTTTTAATTACTTTGTTTCTTCTTTTATCATGCTTGCCATTTTTTTTTGTTAGATTGTGTGCAGGTATTTTTTTTTTTTCATAAACATTTATTATTTAAATATTCCCTTTTCAATGGTGCTCAACCCTTGCCTCCTAAATTCTGTGACTTCCAACTCCTTCTGCTATCTGCAGGAGTCTTCCAACTTGCCTCCTTGAGAAACTGTAAGGTATCCTTCCTCACTCCATCCTCCCACCACTTCCTGGGTCTCTCCACCAGTCTCCTTCCACATGGGTATCCATTCGGCAGTCTTTTTTGGCTCCATAAGACTCTGACACCTCTTCATCCTATTTTGATTCATCAAAGTATTATATTTGCACAAAATTTGATATCACATGTAAAATAGAAGCACAAAATTTAGAATTATTTACTCAAAAACCACACATAATTTACTTTATTCTTGAAAGAAATGTAAACTGTAGAAATTTTGCTTAAAAAAACACAAAAAAATAAAGATATTCACTTATGAAAAAGCACAAAAGTCACGTGTACAAAATAGCACAAAATATTTGTTTTAAAATCACATATTTTGGCACAATGTATAAAGAAACACGTTCATTTTTCTTTATTTTTTATTAAATAAGTATATACATATATTATGCAATTTACTTGAAATGATAGCTGGAATAAAAATATATTTAGATTGTTCTAAATAAGACCTAAATGAATTTTACAAAATAATACAGGGCCACAATGTCGATAGCTTTCCTAGCGGCAGTTTTAGCTGTCATAAAGCAATTTTTTAGGAGGAAGTCCGGTCGATAGCTCAGTTGGTAGAACGCTTGCAGAGTATCAGCATTGATTTTCCATTTCAGTGTTTATTTCAAACCCAAAATAAAATACTGGGAAGATTTACTCAGCATTCACAAGAAATTAGTACCAGCTGTCCCTTGTGAGCTGGGAAAATACCACTTCAACTGAAATGGTTGGCATAAAGCCGGCTCCTTATTTCTAAAAATAAATACGGTTCCACTTGACACATGCGACCCCTTCGGGAAAAATGTGGCAAGAAGTTACGCTATATGTATAGCTTAGATTGCTGAATTTAAAGAAAGCAAGCCAGGAAGTGGGGTAGATGCATTGAAAGCAGATACTATCAAAATTTGAAGTTTGAAATAGCTCATCTTTGATATGAGTGAAACATCCGGAAGCTCCAGCTTCGATGGACCACAAAAACAGATCCTCAATCTACTCTTACCACTTTTCCTTAAAAAGAAAGCATTAAATTTATTTTAGAAAAGACATAATCATATTTTTAATCCAGTTATCATTACTCAACCCTTTTAGTACGGAATTTTCTTGTCATATGAAATATGCCTCCAGTAATACTGCAGAACATCTTTCAATTGTTCTCCTATTTCCTGTATTTTTACAAAGGTAAAAAACAAAGGTACCTTCAAACTTTTATGAAACACATACGGGGCTATTCTTAGACATTTTAGTCGTCGGTTGAACCACACGCTTTGACAAACTAATGGTGCCTGAGCTAGAAGTTTCATCAGGACGGTCATTCTTACCTACCGAATTTTGTAATATTTGTATAGAGACAAATCAGCTGTTCACTTGCGGCCATCTTGGATTGACAGGTCTTCATACAAATGCATCATAAGTTTGTCAAAGCGTGGGCTCAACCGACGACTAAAATGTCTAAGAATAGCACCGATAGATGTTAACCACACTGAGTGCAAGTCTGCTCGTGACATCTACATAATATATATGCCATCCGTACTGAAAGGGTTAAACATTGACGGATACTATAGTGGACCAGAAACTGAAATGCGGTTTTGTAACATTGTGCGGTTCATAACTGTCACCCAGTGCTGTCAAACCAAGTGTCAAAAGCACAAAACAATTGTGTTATTATACACAATAGAAACTTTTTTTTTAAATTGGTCGGTGTTCAATGATATAGTTTTTCTCGGGTTAGACCATGTTCTACTTGCAGTAATTTTGTCTGCCGACGTTTCATTCCCTCCAGCGGGAAACATTTTCAAGGCTCGAAGCGACGGGGGCACCTTTATCCTCCGTTTGCTTTTGGCAACTGGCTGGCTGCTGGTGTTCTTCTTATTTACTTCTTCATAAGTATTATTTCTACAACAAACGATGAACATTATTCTTGGTACAAAATCATTTGATTCAGAACGGGTTACGGACTTACACAGCTTAAACTGAACGTGGTGAAAATCTAATTAAATTTGGAGAATCCAACATCACCATCTTGTAAAACATTGTTTGCGATAGTTCAAAGTGAAGTAAGCCAAGTTGCTAAAACTTCACAAGTATTTTGTTAAAGAAAAGCAATATGTTACCTATGAATTTTATCAGTTTTTTAAGTAAAAACAGCTGTCATGTGAATTCATTTTAAGCCGTGTAGTTCCACAAATAAAATCATTCAGGGTTGCCAACATTACAGAGTAATATTCTAGCCTTATTTGTTTAGAGTCCAGTCACACTGAGAGTATTTTTGTTCTCTCTTACTAAACACAATTTGCGTTAATGTAAGTTGAAACGGATATAGCATCCATTTGTATTTAATTAAACAAATAAGGGCCTTAGAATCAAAAAGGCAAGCGTCCTAAAGATAGTCTATAGGAGACTAGTCTATAGGACACAGTGCCCCATATATGACTATATAGTCTATTGGACGCTTGCCTTTTTGATTCTATTGCCCTCAATTCTTTCCGTCCACTATATCATCTGTCAATCGTTTACATTTCCACCGCTTCTTTCTGTTCTCCATTGTTTGTTTGCTGTCTATCATTGTTGTTATGTTGTTTTTGTTTATTTTTTAGTCGCCAAATCATCTCCCAGATTTTGGTTTTCATCGAAACGATGAGACGCCCCCATTCTGTGGACTATAATAATTTTTATCCAGTGTACGTCATATACATCGTCGTTTACTTATTGTTTTGTCATGTCTTATATGTTGTTTTATTTTAAGTATCGTTGCTTATAATTTTAAGTTTTTATTTCACGCATTTAAAGGGTTAAAATATCAATTGGAAAAAAAAAACATATTCATATTAAACAAGATTGAGTTGTGTAGAGCCAAAAGTTAATCTAAGGATTTTTTTTAAATGTGATACTTAAATATATTGAAAAATTATACCTTTTATACAAACCTCTATGGAACTAAGTGCCTTTTTTAATCATTAAAAATGTTAACTAAGCCACTTTTTCCTGTATGATACAAAATAACAGTTTGTTGTTGAATTTTTTTTAATTTCACTACTTTGATTTGACAGACAATTCTTGATATCTTTTTTCAAATGATATTTCAACCCTTTTTTATCACCTGTGCTTATTTTAACAATGCTTTGCAAAATTCTAACGCTTTTCATGCACCTTGGTAAAAATTAATATTGTTTTGCAAAAAAAAACATTTTTGAATTTGCATACAAATGTGAAAGCACCTACTTAATGCTTTTAGAATTGATGAAGTCCACAAAAATTCCATGGACAAAAAATGTAATGTCACACAGCCGGGTTGATAGGAAAAGACTAACTGATATTTTGTTATTGTTTGCTAAAGACCCTAGTCACATACACCTACATCTTTATGGCGAGTTCATTGACAATTAAGTACAAATTATTAAGTTTTTTTTTTTTTATATATTTGATAAAATACTATTTTTGTACATTAATTTCTTGATTCTAATACATGGTAAATTCATGGTTTTTACACTAAACCTCACCAAAAAGAGACTTAGCTCTTGTGTGTGGTGAGGGGGGATTATCTAATCTAATATATAAAATCAAACGGATGTATGTATGTATTTCCTGTATGGACTCCTAAACTACTGAACAGATTGCGATGAAACTTACATGAGTAATTCTTTACATGCCAACTTAGTCTTCTGTATAAAAAAACTGGAGCAATAAAGGAAATGAGAGTAGAAATATGCTAAAGCTATGTTCACCTCATGACAGGGGAATTTTTATGCTAAATGAAGTGTGCCAGGACATACCACAGTAATAATAAATTACAAAATTTATAAAGCGCCTTTTATGACAGTGTGTCACTACTACAAAGGCGCTTGACCATATGATTGGACGAAGAGGTGAGTCTTGAGACTTCTTTTGAAATAGTCTCTCCAAATCCAGTTCCCTAGTAGAGACACATGTGCGGAGATACTGGCCATCCTAAACAGAATGGCGGCATGATAGCAGTAACCAGACGAGCCACCACAAGGGGTGGCAGGGTACAGCTAGTACCTACCTACCGAATAAAAATACTTACCTTTAGATGTTTTGATTTTACTTTTTTCTCAACAAGCTCACATATTTTGTAACTTGGATCCTTAGCAACCAATAACAAATAGATACATCATTTAGCCTTTCCCCTGGTAACCTGACCAAGTGTGATGTCAAACCTTTTCTGCATATATATTGTTTGTGTGAGCTCCATTTTTTTCAACTTCAGAGTGAAGTGCTTTTTGTATTTTGTTTTTGTAGAACAATGTTAAATTTCATAATGCTTCTCTCCTAACAAGTGCTTAATTTAATCAATTGTTTTTTTTTAGGTTAAGTAGTCATTAGTTAAGAAATTATTTGTTTTGTATGTTTGATTGTTTGTTTGTTTGTCACTAATTGAAAAATAGACTTGTTTGCTCACTGCGCATGAAGGAATCAATTAATTAATAATAATATCAGGAATATAACATTTTACAATGTTAAGAAATTGAGTAAATATTGAAGTTTTTTTTATCAATTCTGATAATCAATTATTACTGTATCAGCTTATACAATCATAATATTTATTGTGTACTCACGTAATGTATTAAGTTATTTTGTCTTTAATCTAAGTTGCAGAGATATATTATTAATAGTAAGTTCATACTTTTGACCGGCCCGTAGTCCAGTGACAGCACTTGGGACTCGTGAATGGAAGGTTGCGGGTTTGAATCTCAGCGGAGCACAATAAATATACCTTTTATATTTTCAAATATGCTCTTTGCTGGGTTGAAAAATTAATAAAACCCTTACCAAAGATCGGTCACTAAAGGTCCATCCAGCTTTACAGCAACTGGGTCTTGCTTGAATATTGGCACTTTGTAGCGACGACCAAGCTCGTTAACAACACCCCTGCTGCACTACAACAAGTCTCATAGGCCCCTAGAGTCTTTGAAATCTAGGGAGTCTCCTGCACAGGATTTCATAATAATAAAGAAATAAACAGTTTTTCAGATAAATTCACCTTCTTTTCAATTTTCTACAAGAGAAAATAGTAAAAAAAAGTCAAAATAGATGTAGCTTAGAAGTTTTTCATGAGCACTTTCTTATACGAGAAGTTACAACAAGTAAAAGGTTAAATCCAGGGTTTCTCAAATCAGTGAATAAAAAAACTTCAATATTTAAGTAATTTTTCATTTAAATCAATTGATTTTTATAATTTCTTGCAGTTTTCCACGGTAGTCCCAACACAACTAGAATGTAGTGTCACACAAATTCTCATTTTTACACCAACACACACAATTTATATCAAATCTACAAAAAAAATGATACTTCAAGTACCAACTCCACTGCTGTCAACACAAAAAAACTCTGATACTTCATGTGTACGTCTTTCTGTCTTTCTTTTTGTGTTTTTTCTGGTTTTTTTTATTATTTAATAAAAACACTTTTTTCTTTCTTTTTTTGTGCACCATATTAATTTATATTTTTAAGTATTTTTATTGCACATTTTCAAAAAATTCCACACAAAAATATTATTAGATATAAGTACTTATATACACATTTTTATGATCTTTTGAGGCATTTTGAATGATATATTGTCATCACTAGTTTCATGACTAATAGGTTGGTGTGAGGCTGACCCCCCATGCTGTAAAAACTTTGTTCACTTCTACCTATGCCACTCCGATTTCAGGGAATGGCGGCAGGAATAGAAAAGTGTATGCTCATTTGACGTTTGGTTTATTTTATATGTACAAATGCAGCATGTGTAAGCGCAAACTTACATGCGTCTGCTTGTGGGCGTGCATTAATTGCATTAAATTTGTATGTTCCTTGACTTATAGGTCGGTTTGCGGCTGACCACCCATGTTGTAGAAAATGGTCAGCAAAAGTTGCAGGGCTTATGTCCATTTGAGATTTGGGTTTTTATGTTGTAGGTTCACTTGCGGCATGTGCAAGCGTGAACTTGTACGTGCCTGCTTGTGAGAATGCATATTATGTAAATCCCCAATGTTACATATCTTTGCAACTTAGATTAGATTAGATTAGAATAGCACTGTTTAATATAAAGCATGTCCTTTTTTTCAGCACTTATTTAGTTTTATTTATGTGTGTTTGATTAAAGTATATATAAGTTGTGAATAACTATATTTTGATATTGTTGGTTTCTCGGTAGCAATATTTTTTAATGCAAATTTAGTTTGAAGGCACCAGTATACAGCACGAATATAAATGCAATATTATGCTGATTTTATTATATTTAATTCTATGAAAAGAGTAAAAAAACATTATTTGGTAATTTCCTTGACTTATAGGTTGGTATGAGGCTGACCACCCATACTGTAAAAAATGGTTCACTTTGCCAATGTCACCCCTGTTTCAGGGAAGGTCGGCAAAAGTTGTGGGGCTTATGTTCATTTGAGGTTTGGATTTTATTTGTAAGTACACATTCAGCATTTGTAAGCGCGAACTACACTTGTTGGTTTGTGGGCATACATCTGAGAGCTTTAAATGAATATATCCTTGCAACTTAGATTATAGATTATTATTATAGATAAAAATGAATATAGGATATTATCTTTTCTTTTCAAAACCATAAATTGCTGAAAATAAATAATTCCCAGACTTTTTTCCTGATCGGAAACATGTATTTACATTTATGAATGGTCACCCATATTTCAGGGAAGGTCGGCAAGAGTTGCAGGGCTCATATTCATTTGAGATTGGGTTTTATATCGTAGGTTCACATGCGGCATGTTTAAGCGCAAACTTATACGTGTCTTCTTGAGGAAATGCATTTAATATAAATCTTAAATGTTATATATCTTTGCAACTTAGATTATAGATTAGAGAATGAATAATCCATGAGTTTTATTTTTTTAATTATTTATTAACGGCATCTATTAATTCAGAGGCAAAGCTATTGCTATAGCCGGGACTCGAACCGAAGCTTTTTTTATTTAAGTTGTATAGGGGCTCAAAGGGAGAAATCTAGGTTTTTATTTCAAAGTGAGATTAATATGGAAATCATTTCCATGATACAAAAAAAAATCCAGAGTGCTGCCTTTGATTCTATATGTATGACTCATTTCAAGCATGATAGTAAAACTCATTTCAAATGGTCAAATGCCACCGTTTCGAATGACTTGGTTTTAAACAAAATTCAAATAATGTTTCTACTCTTTTCATATAGGCACGTAAAACACAGTTTTTTTTTTAAATATGAATACTAAAAATTTCAGTGTTCGTTATCATTACAAAAAACCGTCACCGATATATATTTATGATTATTAATTGTTTAATATATATATATTTTTTTTTATTTCTTTTGGATTGGACCATGCTTAATTTGCAGTTTATTAATATATATATGCTGATCTTTTGTTTCCACATGTGGGTTATCAATAGCGAGCAGACAGGAAAGCCACTGAGTCGCTTCTATAACCTGCCTTGAAAATGTTGCCAGCACGTGGAAAGGAAATTTCGGTAGAGATAATAACTATAAATAGAACATGGTCAGACTTTAAATATTTTTAAAATAAATTTGTCGCTTATGGATTAAAGAGTAACTAATTTTAAAACAAAAATAAATGTACAACACTGAAATTTTTATGTACCTAGTAAAAACAGATCTAAAATCTTTATTATTGAATTTTGATATTTTGTATTCTTTTAAATTAATCTAGGGTTAAACACATACAAAAAAAACAAAAAAGATCTGTATTTACATATTTCGCACATATTTACTAATCAAAGCTAAAATTGCATTTTCAAAATACTAATTTTATTTTTTGTTTTTCTAAAAAAACAGTCGGTTCCGACGAAAGAGGTCCAGAACGTCCCGACAACGGCTCCAGCTCTTCAAAACCAGCCAATGCGACCATCTTTTTTACTCTATTGGTGGTCTACCTCACGATACGCAAGATGGCGGCCATCTGAAGGGGGAGCAGTGACATCTAGGAACAAAACATGTAAACTTTTTAGCTCAATGTGATCAAACAAAATGTGACAGCTGCCCGTTCGAGAAATGAACTCAAGAAATGTGTGAATCCATTTTTGTAGTCAATGTACGAACGTGTGATAAGTAATTTTAAATTTCGAATTTAGAATATTGGTATTGTTCCATTATTTTTTGTTTTCCATAAATTTTGATGGCTACCTATGAACAGTGAATTCGATATTTAAGTATATATTTTTATAGACGTAATATTTTTTTTTATAAGTCTTAGGTAATTGAATAGATATTTTTGTATGAATTATAAAATAATATAGTATTAAATTGCCTAAATTACAAGTCATTATTTTTACAATTTAAAAGTGTATTTTTAATATTGTAACATTTGTGAAAAAAAGTGGAGAATCGCCATTTTTACTATAAATCCATTTTAGCTGTAGGTACTTATAAAATAGTAATACAAACTCTTTTTTAAACATAGTATATCCCATTTTATACTGCTTTAAAAAACACATCAATTTTTCTATGCAAAAATCTATCAAATTTTTATGTACTTACTTAAAATTTAATAAAAAAATATATTTGTATATATTGACGTGCAAGAACTAAATGCTTATAAGAAAAGACGTCCCTAGTTGAAATATTTTTTCTTAAGAAAATATCCCCCTCTGTCTTCCATAAAAAAAATATTTGTAAGAAAATACTTAAAAGTAAAAAAGAAAAATATAATTCAAACAATCCTTTCAAAAAGATGTTTGAATTTAAATTTGGAATAGAATTTTATATTTTAAAAAAAATGTGTTATTAAAAAATTTGAAATATTAAATGCAAAGCAATAATTGTTATGTATGTACAATTTGAGTCCTAGAACAAAAGTTGGCAATCTAGGATTTTGTTTTTTATGAAAAAGTGAAATATATAGAAACACAAAAAATGATATTCTCTGTTTCTATGTATTATTTGTTTCAATGAAAAAAAGTCCTAGGTTACTTACCACGTTTGTATCTGTTGGACTCGTTCATTTTTTCCTTTTTTTTTTTTTTTAAAACTTTTATAAAAATAATAATTTAAAGTTGCATTATTATTATTTTTTAATGAAAACTAAGTATGATTTAAGTTTTATGTTTAATAATAATAGGCGACTATTCTTTTTTTATAAAAAAGACTGAATAATTAAAAACTTAGTCCCGAGCGAGATATGTGTGCAATCGCGACGGAGAATTTTTAAATAATAAATAATAAAAACAATAAATGATAATTTCATTTCTTACTTTACCTACCATTTCTTCCTCCTTTCTATATTTTCTTCATTCTTTCTTCTTCCTCAGCCTTTATCAGTCCACTCCTGGACGTAGGCTTCCTCCAATCCTCTTCATCGCTGTCTATCGGCTGCTGTGTTCAGCCATCCTCTGCCTGTAATTATTTTGATGTCATCCAGCCATCTCAGTTGGGGTCTCCCCAGTCCTCGCTTGGACATCCTGGGCCGCCACTGGACGATCCTTTTCAGCCACCTTTCATGGTCCTGTCTTGCGACGTGGCCAGCCCAGCGGCACTTTAAGCAGGCCACTTGCTGTATGACATAAGTGACACCAGTGCGTCTACGGATCTCCTGGTTTGGAACCCTGCCTCTGAGGCTGATTCTCAGCATCCTCCTTTCAATGGCTCTGTGACACATCCTCAGTCTGTTGGCGCTATACTGAGTGAGCCCTTTTGTTTCCAAGCCATAGGTGGATACTGGAAGCATGCATGACTCATAGACCCTGTGTTTCAGGTTAACAGGCATTTTCGTGTCATTGAGGATGTAGCCTGGATTTCCGTAAGCTGCCCATGTCAGTGCTATCCTTCTGGTGATTTTGGTTGCTTGATTTTCCTACCCCAGTTTTATGTTGTGACCGAGAGATAAAAGTAGTGGTCTACAACTCTAAAGATTTAATTTTCAATTGAAATTTGAACTTTATCTGAGCTTATATAGTACCTACTCGCTCCTCCAGTTCTTGTTTATCGTACACACCAATCTTGTCAAATATGACTTTTTCATGCAGTTGTCTTATGAATCAAATTCTACACAATCTGAGCTAAGAAAAACCGTAAAACTCGATAATGTGAGAGTTCTTTTAAGTATTTTTTAAATAACTTTCTTGTTTTCATAAGACACATTGGTCCAGTACACATGCAAACATTGCTCATGTACAATTTTCTCAATGGCGTATACGGTAAACAAGAACTAAAGCAGCGTACTGTTAACAAAACCTGTAAAGGTTGGAAAAAGGTAGGTGTTTAATGGTTTTATATAAATCTAAATTGGCGTGTTTAAAATTCATAATTTGCAAATCAATTCAGATTACACATCTAAGCAATCAGAGTCTAAAAATTGTAACAATTGATTTAAAAATAAATCAAAGATAAACTTACAAAGAAATTCCAATGATTAATTGTGTATCACAACATCTTGTATCATTTTTATCTCAGTTATTCATTTATCAAATACATCTTGTTTCATCTTTATCACATTTGGCTTTGTAATTCGCATAATTAGAGATTTATATCTGACATTGTCTGATATCAGAGCACAGGTCAATTGTGGATCATTGTGCTTCCAGCTTTGATTTGTTTTTGACTGTTTTGTTTAGTAAATTGATAAATTTGAAACATGCGTGTCGCGATTTTGTTGCTCCTTGTTGCGTTCTGCTATGCAGCTCCAAACAGGAACGTTGAAAGTAAGTTGAAAATGTGTTGTAGGTACCTGTAGAAAATGGTTCACTTTACCAGTGTCACCACTGTTTCAGGCAACGTTGGCAAGAGTTGCAGAGCTTATGTTAATTTGAGTTTGGGTTTTTATATTGTAGGTTTACATGCGGCATGTGCAAGCGCAAACTTATACGTGTCTGCTTGTGAGAATACATGATGATGATTTCCTTATCAGCGCCGTTTCGTAACTCAATGTCACTCCAAGGGCGCTTAGTATTTTACTGGGCGAAGAAAAATGTCTTCATCCTCCTCTTTAGCTCCTCAATCGTCTTATACCTCCGGATTTCTGGTGGTAGTTGATTCCAGGTCGCAAGGCCAGCCACTGCAAAAGCACGGTCTCCGAAAACAGTGGCAATTTTTCTTCTAGGTTCATTTAGCAGGGTTTCCGCTCCGTTCTCTGCTGATCTTGGTGTTTGCTCCCTTGAGCCCAGGACTTTCGAGATAATCAGCTCTTGGATGTAGAAAGGAGCTGCATCATGGAGAGCTTTGTATGTGATAAGGCCAAGTTTATACATATTTTTATTTTTTATTTTATTTTACTAACAGACAAGATATATATCTAATCTATTCAATCTAAGTTGCAAAGATATGTTACATTAGAGATTCACATTATATGCATTCCCACAAGCAGACACGTACAAGTTCGCGCTTGCACATGCCTAATATGAATCCCTAATGTTACATATCTCTGCAGCTTAGATAAGATTAGATTAGACTTGGTTCAAATCCTTTGCAGAGCTCCAAAACTACTATTTGATTCAAAATACCGTTTACTTTGTAAAATAAGATCCGCAATAAAATTGGCATAGACAATACTGTGTCGTCTGTCGGCCAGGTTGCAAGGGAAAATATCATAATAATAATCTAAATTGCAAAGGTATATTAACATTCACAGCTCATATACACAAACAGACACAGGTAAGTTCACGCTTAAAAATGCTGAATGTGTACTTACAAATTAAAATCCAAACCGCAAATGTACATAAACCCTGCCACTTTTGCCGACCTTCCCTTAAACAGGGGTGACATTGGCAAAGTGAACCATTTTTTATAGTATGGGTGGTCCTGATTATTTTTTGCCTTTTTCTCGAAAAGTAACCTGAAGTTAGGGGGGTTACAATCGGAATTTAAAAAAAGACATTAAGTTTACTTACTTTCTTCGGCTCATAGGCTTATGAGCCGAAACAAGGCTTTGAAGGCTTAGGGCCTCCCGCACCACAATCCTTTAGGACTCTCTGTCTTGTGCTGCTTCCCTCCATGGTCCCCTCACCCCCAGAACTTCGGCGTCGGCTTCAACGTTGTCTGCCCACCGCATCCTGGGACGTCCGAGTGGTCTAACACCTGAGGGGGCACCATCCAAGACTGTCCTGATGCTCCTGGAGTCCTCTGCACATGCTACATGGCCAGCCCGCTGGAGTCTTATTGATTTCATTACTGACACTATGTTTGGATCTTGAAACGCGGACCTCAGCTTCGCGTTGGTCCGGATATGCCACCTGTCATCTTCAAATACAGGTCTAAGAATGCGAACATTTTGTTCTCAAAGACCTGGAGAGATTTCTTTTGTTTCTGAGTCAGACTCCAGGCTTCGCATCCGTACAACACAACTGGCCGAACAATGGAAGTGTACATCTTGAATTTTGTGGAGCGGAATAGCCATTTTGAACACAATAGCCCTCTAAGGCCAAAAAAAGCATTATTGCAGGAGTGAATTCGGGCATGTAATTCTGAGGATAGGATATTCTTGTCATTTATAAAGGTACTCAAGTATTTGAATGAATTGCAGTTGTTAAACTTGTAAATTAAATTTAGAATTTACAAGATAAGACTAAAAACTCAAATAAACATAAACTGACAGAGCTAATAAACAAAATAAATATTGAGACAGTATTTGTTCCGGAGAAACCTTTCTAACTCCTTATTTGATGCTGGAGTGATGTTTTCCGGGATCTGTTGCCGTGGTCTGTGGGAGCTGGAGCTTCGGGACGTTTAGCCCATTTCTACGATGAGCTTCTTCAGCGTGAAGTATGATGATGAAAATGATCTTGACGAGAACTGTGATGCAAGTGTGTGATACAGTTCGCATCTTCATCATCATACTTCACGCTGAAGAAGCTCATCGTAGAAATGGGCGAAACGTCTGGAAGCTTCAGCTCCCACAGACCATGGCAACAGATCCCGAAAAACATCACTCCAGCATCATCTGCCGGCCGTATAAGCCTAAAACTCTTATTCTTTACTTGTTGTTGCCGTTGAACGCAGATCCATCTCCTCGCTATGTCAGCGCCGTGATGAAGGAGCTGTTTGAGGTGTTCAGGAAGATGCTGAAGGAGGGCAACTCTCTGGTGGGCCTCCCAGTCATGGACCCCTTCCAGATGGACAATGTAGCCTTCAACCTCGACAGCAAACTGCTCAGGTATTCAGTGATCTGTTACTGCCACTGTTCCACTAGGGGTAGTCGGTACTTAATATAATAATAAAAATAATTTCAGCCTTGTGGACCGGTCTGTAGTTCAGTGGTAACACTTCGGACTCTGAATGTAAAATTGTAGGTTCGAATCCCGGCAAAGCACAAAAAATATAAGTAGGTACCATTTATATTTTCAAATTTACTCTTCGCTGGGTTGAAAAATTCATAAACCTTTACCAATGAACTGTTACCAAAGGTCCATCCAACCTTACAGCAACTGGCTCTTGCTTGCGAATAGGCGCTTTCTACAGCGACGATCAAGCTCACAGAGGGCTCTTGAGGTGTGATACACACAAAAACAGCGCTCACCAAATAAATCAGCCTAATTTATTATTATTATTTATACAGAGAAAGTGTGAAAGAAAAGAGAGGTAAGGGATGACGGAGAAAAGTATGGAGTGATCAGATTGAGGAGATTGTGAAAGAATGAGATATACAAAGTGAGCGTAAAAAAAGAAAATGCATTAAAAAGGTGATGGATATGAATGAATTGAAAGAGGTATGTAAGGATAGGAAGAAATGAAGGCAGCTCTGCAGAGGCTCTGGCCACCCCTAGCGGAACGGCGACAGAGTTACAGTTACAGGATATTTCATCAGAACAAGCAGCATGATAGTAGGTACCTACTGATATTCCTTTTATTAATTTGTCATCTTTTCTTACAGTTTTGAACTGGAATCTGTTAACAACCTCTTACTTGGTCTGAGTGACTTTGAGGTCCACAATTTTGAGTTTTCTCTGGATCCGCTTGGCATCAAATATGATTTTACAATGCCCTACACTGTCCAGAAGTCAGGTATGAACAATTCCATCTTCTTCCCATATATTTTTGACTGGTCCGTAGTCCAGGTGGTAACACTTTGGACTCGTAACTGGAAGGTCGTGGGTTCGAATCCCGGCGGAGCACAAAAAGTATACCATTTATATTTTCAAATGTTCTCTTCGCTGGGTTGAAAAATTCATAAACCTTTACCAAAGACCGGTCATCAAAAGGTCCATCCAGCCTCACAACAACTGGGTTTTGCTTGAGAATTGGCGCTTTCTACAGCCACGACCAAGCTTGCAGAGGGCTCTTGAGGTGTGATACACACAAAAACAGCGCTCATCAAATTAATCAGCCTAATTATTTTTTTTTAATTTTTAAATACCTTTAGACTCCCAACCGTTGACTTATTATACTTGGTCGTTAGTAAGAAAGAAAACAAAGAACTTCACAGTTGCATTTCCAAGTGTACAAAAAAACTCGGGCGAATGTCAAAATATTCCTAGAAAGTTGGTACTATTGCGAATAATAATGGCAGCCGAACCAGTCCCAACATAGCTAGAATTGACAGATAACACGCGTTATAAATATTGTGATCGCTAAAATTGACGATTTTTAAAAGAAAAAGCCATTATTTTATAATTTTATAATTATAATTGGATGTTGAAACACAAAATGGCCATATTGTGTGTGACTTCACCACTGCAACGTTATAGACAGGACTGAGACAAATGTGAGCTGTAATATGTATCTATAATAATCTATAATCTATAATCTAAGTTGCAAGGATATATTCATTCAAAGCTCTCAGATGTATGCCCACAAACAAACACGTGTAGTTCGCGCTTACAAATGCTGATTGTGTACTTACAAATAAAATCCAAACTCAAATGAACATAAGCCCTGCAACTCTTGCCGACATTCCCTGAAACAGGGGTGACATTGGCAAAGTGAACCATTTTTTACAGTATGGGTGGTCAGCCTCATACCAACCTATAAGTCAAGGAATACGAGTAATAAATGACATTTAAGTTTACAAAAAAAACAACAAAACCTTAAAAATAAATCTATACAAAAAAAGTCAAAAATTTCTTATGCAAAAAATGTAGCAAACTAATAAACCAACATTACAAATCAGCATTGCAGATTAGCCGCCACTTCTTCCTGTCCTTGCATACTTCTTTCATTTCATCCAGAGTCATAATCAATGCAGAAATTTAGTTTCCGCTCCTCTATGTTATTAGTTAATGCTTGCAACGGATGTTTCAAATTAGTTTTTTTCTTGGCAGACAAATGTTACTATGTATATCTTTTTATAAATAGTATAATGATGACGATGAGTCGATGATTTCTTTAGAGCACAATTTCAGGCACTTGCACAAATGATGCCAGAAATTTGCTTGTCTTCAGTTCATTTTGTAACTTTGCAGGAAGATGTGACCATCTTGTTCAAAATTTGATATGAGTGGTTTTAGTATATGTAGATATATTAATGATTGTTATTGTTGTTTTTAGATGCATATGATTTTGATGGACTGGTGTTCACAGCTCTGCCCATTTATGGAAAGGGAAAATCACAGTGAGTGTTGGCAACATCACTACTATCTATAATCTAAGCTGCAGTGGTAGGTGTATCTATAATTCAAGTTGCAAAGATATATGAACATTTAAGAGTCTTATTAAATGCATGCTCTCAAGCAGACACGTTGAAAATAAAGTTTTAAACTTCCACAGTCACTTTCATGATTAGTCTTAGATTACGTTTTTCTCGGGTTATCCAGTCAGCCAGCCAGTTGCCAAAAGCAAGCGAAGTACAAAGGTGCCCTGTCGCTTCGAGCCTTGAAATTGTTTCCCGCTCGATGGAATGAAAAATTGAATGGATGAAACGTCTGCAGATAAAATTACTGCAAATAGAACATGGTCTAACCCGAGAAAAACCATGCCATCTGGATACGTATAAGTTCACACTTGCCACATGTGTAAGCACGATTTCTTCCTAGTGTAGATTTCATGTGCATAAATATTTTTTCAGTAGCAACAAGTCTCTCGGACTAACTCTCTTGGACATTGTGACCCGTTAAGTATGAAATTGAAATGAGTATATCTCAAAAATTAACGGTGGTATCAACATAAATTTTTTTTTTTTGAA
Organism: Agapetus fuscipes; assembly: GCA_951799405.1. Classification (NCBI taxonomy): domain Eukaryota; kingdom Metazoa; phylum Arthropoda; class Insecta; order Trichoptera; family Glossosomatidae; genus Agapetus; species Agapetus fuscipes. The sequence continues at coordinate 15,093,017 of OX637354.1, read as the reverse complement.
TAGATAATTTAATAGACAATATTATTGTAAACAAAAGTTTTCTTGTACATTCAGCCATTTTTTTGTAAAAAAAAATTAAACCATTCACAAAATCTCAGAGGATCATTTCTCCACTTGTTCTTACTGCAAAATATATATTCATGTACATGAAATCTGTTTGTATGCCAAGTAGCATGCTTTCTTTTGGATAGGAGCATAGCCCCATAAATTTACCAGCTAAGAACCAGACTATTCCAGGGCTGGAAGTCTCATCACCTCAGTAATTCTTACCTACCGAATATGGGTAATATTTGTATTAAGACCTGTCAATCCAAGATGGCCGCAAGTGAACAGCTGATGATTAGTCTTCTCTCTCTTCTCTCATTTCAGTTTTGAGCTGACCAATCTGAACATTGATGGTTTCTCCAACATTGCTGTTGGTCCCCAAGGAGTCTTCATCAAGGATATGAACCTGAAGATCAAGGTTGGACAACTCAAGGTGAGCCATGAACCAATTTCTTCTTTTCAGTCACTTCTGCACCCAAAATACTAGTACAACCACAGATTTGGAGGTATTCCCTCCACGTGGCAGTCTGTTCCACTCCACCGAACCCGCAACATGGAAAGCACAGTCCCTAAAATTTGTGCGGCTAAGCCAAATTGATCGCACCATGGCCCGTGGATCTGAGTATCTGCCTCCTCACACACATCTAAACAGGCGAAACACACTCTACAGGCCTTCTCACACCCATCTCCACACATATCTCCACATAACACGGCAAGAAGTTACACTGCATGTGCAGCTTAGTAACATAGTTGCGGTACTCAGTGCCTAATTTAAATCAAGCATTCATGTAACGAGGATATTTTATACAATAAAATAAAAATTGCTTTGTTTTAATTCACATGAGTTTATTTTTTGACACGACCAGTTTCGGGAGAAGCAGTACCTCCCATCTTCAGGTGTAAATAGAAACTAGGAGAAGATGGGAGGTACTGCTTCTCCCGAAACTGGTCGTGTCAAAAAATAAACTCATGTGAATTAAAACAAAGCAATTTTTATTTTATTGTATTAAAATGAACTTTCACAAAGTACTTAACTGCTGAAAATCTAGATAATAGGATATTTTATTATTATTAGATAACTGTGTTGTTTTCATTCGAGTAACACCTCAAGGGCCATCTACATGCAGAGAGCTCAGTCCCTAAAATTAGTGCCAATTCGAGCGCAAGGCTTTATCAAACTAACAGCACCACTCCCTGGCGACATGAGTGTCCGCTTCTTCACACTATCTTAACCCTTTAACTGTGGGTGACACGCATGGGCATCATGTGTTAATTTTCATACAGTGCGGCTGTCAATCATAGACGTCATCCAACTTTGAACTTATCCCTGACATCTGTGTTCAAGAATTTAAAAGTCTGCAAGTGAAATGTGCTAAACCTTTGTGATTGTTGTTCTTGAATAACTAATACATGTGACTGTGCACATAGTTTGTTCACAAGTGTCGTCAATCAATTAAGGTAGGAAACAATAAATGTTTTAAAAATGTGCTTGAAAAATATTCCGCACTGGGGGTATTCATATAGCCAGAATATTCAGAAGTGAAAAAGTTAACAGTTAAAAATAAAGTTAGCTTTTTCCTTATCAACCTAGCAGGGTGACATCACTATTTTTTTGTCAATTTCATTTTCTGTGCTTTTTCGCTTCAATCCATTTTGTCTTGCATTTCAGTCAGAGACAACAGGCATGATTGGCGGCGGGGACATAGACAATGTCATCAATGCCATTCTGGCAGATCTTGCGCCAGATTTCTTCAACGCCAACTCCGAGATCCTCTCTGATGCCATCAGCAATGTGTCCATTGCAGTCTTTAACAAATTCCTCGAAGGACTAAGTCTCCTGGACTTGATTAACATCATCGTGCCTAAAAACTAGAAAAGAATTTGAAATAATCAACCTACCTGTTTAAAAGTTCAAATAGGGAATGTATTTTATGCAATAGCAACACTATGCGAAACTGTCAAAAATTTTGAATTTAGAATACAACCTTTCTGGTTATTTTTCGAAACTTAAAACAAAAACTCAAATAAATAGAGTAAGACCATCTTGTCCAATACCAAACATTTATATTTTTAATATCAATGAATATTTTTGTTATTCAATGAATAAAAATTCAGCCTCCCCATTTAAATAAATTTCACATGGAGTAAAAATATTTTACAACGGCAGCACTGTTTACAGCTGTCAAAAAAATTGAATAAAAAACACAACTACATTGTACACAATAAAATATTTTCTTTACAATATTTAAAGGGTTTTATTATTTTTAAATAAAATATTGTCAACAATTTAAATTTATTAGATATTATTGCACCTAATAATAAATAGTATTTAACATATAAGTTACCTGATGTTTATACATATTATTATTTGTTGATTTTAATAATGTAATTTGTTGTGTATGTTCCTTGACTTATAGGTTGGTATGCGGCTGACTACCCATGCTGTAGAAAATGGTTCACTTTTCCAATGTCACCCCTGTTACAGGGAAGGACGGTAAGAGTTGCAGGGTGTATGTCCATTTGAGATTTGGTTTTTATGTTGTAGGTTCACATGAGGCATGTGCAAGCGCGAACTTGTACGTGTCTGGTTGTGAGAGTGCATGTAATGTGAATCTCCAATGCAACATATCTTAGCAACTTAGATTAGATTAGATTAGATTAAAAGACAAGCGTGATTGACGTAAGCGCTGACAGTCAATGTACAGAATTGTAGCCTGCCTACAATGAGCGAACAAACACTGCGATAAAATAAAAAACAGAATTTACAGCATTCCAATTTTATCGGCTGCTGGGTTTATACATGCTTCTTCTTCTATTTATTTTTGTGCCACTTCTATCGAAGATCGGTGATCATCATGGCTATTTTAACTTAAGATACTGCGGCTCGAAACACGGACTTGGTGCTTCTGCCGAACCACTGTCGCAGGTTTTTCAGCCACAATGTCCTTCGGCGTCCCTGAGATCTTTTCCCCTCAATCTTACCCTGTATGATAGGATGAAGGAGACGGTACTTCTCATTTCTCATAATGTGACATAATGTGAATTCCTTGACTTATAGGTTGGTATGAGGCTGACCACCCATACTGTAAAAAATGGTTCACTTTGCCAATGTCACCCCTGTTTGAGGGAAGGTCGGTAAAAGTTGTGGGGCTTATGTTCATTTGAGGTTTGGATTTTATTTGTAAGTACACTTTCAGCATTTGTAAGCGCGAACTACACTTGTTGGTTTGTGGGCATACATCTGAGAGCTTTAAATGAATATATCCTTGCAACTTAGATTATAGATTATAGATAGATTATGACCGAAGTACATAAGCTTTCTCTGCTTAATGGTAGGCAGGAGCTCCTTTGCAGTGCGCATTCGTTGGAGGACTTCTTCATTGGTGACTCGATCACGCCAAGAGATCCGAAGCATTTTTCGGTAGAGACACATCTCCAACGCTTCGATTCGTCTCTCCAGTGCCTGCGTGAGCGTCCATACATGTTTGCAGACATAATAATGGAATATTAATAACTACACAGTTAAAATGTATAACTCTACCATTAGACGAACCTTATTAGAGAACTTATATTATTCTCGACGTTTCGTTAGCGACGTAGCTAACGTCTTCAGGAGACACCCTCTCTGCACGACGACAGAGGATGAACTGACTCAACAATTGTCACAAATCACAGCATACCTTGGAGCGAAGGTAGTAATTATGATTAAGTTTGCCAATGTCACCCCTGTTTCAGGTAAGGTCGGCAAGAGTTGCAGGGCTTATGTTCATTTGAGATTGGGGTTTTTATACTGTAGGTCCACATGCGGCATGTGTGAGCGAGAAATTATGCGTGTCTGTTTGTGGGAATGCATTTAATATGAATCTCAAATGATACATATTTTTGCAGCTTAGATTAAGATTTAGATTGTCATGAAGTCACAATAAAAGGAGAGCCTATATTAAGAAGGTCATGACTCTAGAGGATATGAAAGAAGTGTGTAAGGACAGAAAGAAATGGCGGTTGATCTGTAATGTTGGCGGCTAGGGTTTTTTAAATAAGAATTTGTTTTCTGTTAGTTTTTTTATGTCCATACATGTTATAATTTGTTGATATTAAAAATGTAATTCCTTGTGTATGTTCCTTGACTTATAGGTTGGTATGCGGCTGACCACCCATGCTGTAGAAAATGGTTCAATTTGCCAACGTCACCCCTGTTTTAGGAAAGGTCAGCAAGAGTTGCAGGCCTTATGTTTATTTCAGATTGAGTTTTGTTTATATTGTAGGTCCACATGCGGCATGTGTTAGCGCGAAATAATGCGTGTCTGCATTTAATATGAATCTCAAATGAGATCTGTCTTTGCAACTTAGATTTAGATGAATATTTACATTTTTATTCTGTTTTCCGTCCACATCACTAGATGGCACTATGTTACCAGTACATACGGCGTTGATAATATCATTGTCTTAGACATGAATATTAGATATTGGTTTCAAAAGTGAAGTGAGCGTTGGTTTCCAAATACTAGACAATTTAAAGCTGTCATCCTTCCTGACTTATATCCTTGCTGTTTCCTTGACTTATAGGCTGGTATGAGGCTGACCACCCATGCTGTAGAAAATGGTTCACTTCGCCAATGTCACCCCTGTGTCAGGGAAGGTCCGGAAAAGTTGTAGGGCTTATGTTCATTTGAGGTTTTGATTTTATTTGTAAGTACACATTCAGCATTTGTAAGCGCAAACTACACGTGTTTGTGGGCATCATTTGAGAGCCTTAAATGTTAATATATCTCTGCAACTTAGAATATAGATCCCTGTTGAAGTTCGAGGTCCATAAATTTCAATGGCTTCTCTCACCAGTCTAGGAATCAAGAACTTTTCTTTACACAGAACCTTTGTTTGGTCGAAGCTAATAAATTTGTCTAATATTGAGTTATAAATTTGGACTGTGAAGTTATTATTATTGTAAATATGTCAAACAAAGGTCCATCCAGCCTTACAGCAAACAACTGGGTCTTGCTTGAGAGTTGGCGCTTTCTATAGTGACGACCAAGCTTGCAGAGGGGTTTTGAGGTGTGATACACACAAAAACAGCGCTCACCAAATAAATCAGCCTAATTTTTTTTTTTTTAAACGATCGTAACTCCAACCTTAACCTAACAATAATGGAAGTTTATCCATACGACAAAGTTAACATAGACAATAGGGATGGTTCAGGGTTGGATCAGTTATCTTGTGGTGTTGCCGCGCAGGTTGTGCCAGAACTGAAGCAGCGGTTCCTTCTTCTGCCAGATGTAGGCGTTGCCCCAGTAGCACCAAGCTCTGAAAAATCAAAAATTTTATAGTATTTATACTTGTATACTTATTCTAATATTTGACCGGTCCGTAGTCTAGTGGTTTACACTTCTGACTGATAAATGGAAGGTTGTCGGTTTGAATCCCGGCGGAGCACAAAAAAGATACCATTTATGATTTCAAATTTACTCTTTGCTGGGTTGAAAAATTCATAAACCTTTACCAAAGACCGGTCATCAAAAGGTCCATCCAGCCTTACAGCAACTGGGTCTTGGTTGAGAATTGGCGCTTTGTACAGACGGTCAAGCTCGTAAAAAGTCCGGTCGATAGCTCAGTTGGTAGAATGCTTGCATTCCATGCCGAGAGCAAGGGTTCAACCCCCACAGAAATGATTTCCCGTTTCGGTGTGTATTTCAAACCAAAAATAAATACCGGCCTTCACAAGAAATGAGAACCAGCCCCCCCGGGAGCCGGGAAACCCCCCACTTCAACTGAAAGTGGTTGGTGTTAGGCTGGCCCCCTTACCCGTAAAAATAAATAGGTCCCGAATCGCCACATGCGACCCAGGAATAACGTAGGCAAGAAGTTACAGTATATGTGCAGCTAAGTTGCGTGCCTTGTTGTGCTAGCCATTTGTCTCTGCTGGTCGTCATCCTCTTGTAAAAACAGTAACTTGTTCTAGCCTTTGCAGATTTTCTTCATATTCTTGGATAACTCTTTCAATTCATTCATATCCATCACCTTTTAAATATATTTCATTCATTTACATTCACTCTGTGCATCCAAATCCTTCACACTTTAGTACAGAGACTTTAAAATGAACAAGGAATGCACTGTGATAATGAAATACTTGACTTGAGATGCATGACAGGAAAAGCTTACAGAGAGTGAGGAATGAATGGATGAAAAGGAGACTTACATGCCCCACAGCGCTCCTCCCAAGTGCGCAGCGTGATCGAAGAACTTCCAGCCCATCAGCACTCCTGCCAGGTCCACTCCTATCAACACCTTGATGGCCTGAATGATAACAACACCAAGAAAGTAAACGTCATTAAACTTTCAACTGCGGGTGACACTTATAGGTGTCAAGTGCGAACTTGCATACAGTGCGGCTGTCAATCATAGACGTCATCCAACTTTGGAATTATTCCTGACATCTGTGTTCGCAACCGTAACCAAGCTACACTTTTAGTGCAGTTTCTTGCCAGCGTTATCCCCAAAGGAGTCGCCATGTGGCGATTCGGGACCTATTTATTTTTAAAGGTAACAGGGCGGAAAAATTTCAGTTGAAGTGGGGTTTCCCAGCTCCCGGAGGGGGACTGGTTCTCATTTCTTGTGAAGGCTGAGTACACCTTGCCGGTGACCTTTTGATGACCGGTCTTTGGTAAAGGTTTATGAATTTCGCAACCCAGCGAAGAGCAAATTTGAAAATATAAATGCTATATTTTTTGTGCTCCGCTGGTATTCAAACCCACAACCTTCCATTTACGAGTTCGAAGTGTTACCACTGTACTACGGACCCGTTCAAGAATTCAAAGGTCTGCAAGTGGAAATATATAAAACAGCAACTCACGGCTCCTGCGGAGAATGTGTACATGGGCAGGAAGATGATGCTGAGCTGGGTCTCGGGATACTCGCTGCACACGTAGCCCAGCACCGACATTATGGCGCCCGACTGGAACACAACAATGTGACAGTTATAGCTCCCTAGCAGCAACTCACGGCTCCTGCAGAGAATGTGTACATGGGCAGGAAGATGATGCTGAGCTGGGTGTCCGGGATAACACAATTATAGTCCCCTATCGGGGATTTACCGGTTTATTGTTAGCATTGTTTCTAGTACAGCAGATCCTTTAAGAAGATCACAGCGACTAGCCAACCGCTGATAATGCCCATCGGAGCAATGGGCGAAACTGTCAGGAAAGAATCAATCAGACCACGGTTACATAGCCCGAAAAAAGTGATTATTGTGTCAATGATATCTTTATTTTTACTACTTAAAAAATATATGGTTTTGATCCTGGAAATGAACTCTACAGAACCATAGTATTTTCAAACCATTTTCTCCTCTACTTCAGTTACCCTACGACACATTCTTAACTACATAGGGCTGTCCATATATTACGTCATTCGCATTTAGGGGGGGGAGAGTCTGGTCTGCGGATGATGGCAAATGATGTACGAGTACCAAAAGTGACGTCGTTCTTGTAATTACCAATTTCTACAAAATATACAAAATATTATGTAAGTAATATAACATTATTAATAATTAAGCTCATCCATTATTACAGCAAGAGGGGGGGGGGGGGTCATTAGATAATGACTATAGGATGATTGTAAGGGGGGGGGGGCTCGAAAATCGGCCAAAATCGATGACGTAATTTATGGACGGCCCCATATATTACAGATGGCTGGTGGTCCACTGCTCGAGGCCCATCATGGACACCACGCACACCAACTCACACAGACACACATTTACACACCGCTCCCAGGCTGAGTCCAGGCTTGCTGGTGATGGCCTTGAAGAGGTAGCTGCTGAAGCTGGAGACCACTCCTCCAGCCAGGTACATGCCCAGGAACTGCTCGCGGCCCATCGTGGACACCACTCCTGCAAAACATCATCAATTATTAAACTCAATTCTAATTTATTAAAAACAAACTTTTAATTCACTATTCAATGTATTTGCGAATGAATGGAATATCCAGAGTCATAATAAAAGAAGAGCCTGTATGAAGAAGGTTATGACTCTGGAGGAAATGAAAGAAGTATGTAAGGACAGAAAGAAATGGCGGTTGATCTGTAATGTTGGCGGCTAGGGTTTATTAAAGTGAAAAAAAAATTATGTTTTAGTTTTTGATGTCCATATATATTATTATTTATTGATTTCAAAAAATGTAATTTGTCGTGTATGTTCCTTGACTTATTTATTTATTTATTTTACAATAGCAATACATTTAACTTAACAGTACAAGGACCATAGCGCTAAACATCATATCATACTATATTTAACTTAACATAAAACATAATATATTTAACTTATCTTAAAAATTACTCAAGCATACGTCTTTCTAACAAAACCTTCCACTCACGCATCAACTCATTCATTCCGGAATAAAATATATCCACATTCGGCGATGACGACATCAGATCATTGATCAGCGCGTGCGCACGAGAAACAAATGAGTTACTGAGGAGATTAGTTCGGCTCGCGGTAACGCTAAAAAGGCCTATGCGACCGGGCTCTGGTGAAGGAGTCGGGCACATAGAGCGTCAAAACACGCCCGCTCAATTTCATGCAGTCAACCTCGTTCCTGAGGAGTTTGATAATGAATTTGGCAAGAGAAAGTTGCCTTCTAAGGAATAAGGAGTCGAAACCAAGATGTCCCTGCAAGAAAGCGGTGGGATACATAAAGGGATAGTATCCATACAACACTTTGTAATGATGCCTCAAAAATACTTTTTGCACCTGTTCTAGCATTATGATGTAATTATAGGTTGGTATGCGGCTGACCACCCATACTGTAAAAAATGGTTCACTTTGCCAATGTCACCCCTGTTTCAGGGAAGGACGGCAAGAGTTGCAGGGCTTATGTTCATTTGAGATTGGGTTTTTATATTGTAGGTCCACATGCGGCATGTGTTAGCGCGAAATTATACATAAATCTTAAATGATATATATCTTCGCAGCTTAGATTAGATTAGATTACATAAGCTATGAACTTGGATCACCTACGTGCGACTATGCAATGTGCATGCATACATAATAGTCTGACACTAGTATGATCCATGGTAGTATTAGTGCATACGTGATCCTTAACACGCTGGTGGAATGCTCTAGTATTGGAATCATCCACTATGTTCGAGAACAGTCCAACAGTAATGAACGTTCATTCAAATAAAATTACATACTTATAAATTGTTAATGAGCGTAACAACCTGGATTTTATTTTAAATCGATGAAGATTGATTGTATGAGCGCGCTAGATTAGCTACGCTTCCTCCACCTCATCGCTTTTCAATTCTTTTACGTTTCATTTTTACAGTTAAAAAGAATGGACATATCACAAGAGTGTATGCAGCGGAGGTGGGAGCGAGAGGACTGCCAGCCAAATCCCTATATACTTTCCTTAAAGATCTGGGAATGGATAGATCCCAAATAAATGGATTTCTGGAAAAACTAACAAAGGCGGCCATCTCGGGATCATACCACATTTGGCTGCGAAGATCTGAGAACCCAGACACCTCTGGACATGCAATGTAGTAAATCGGACTTACATATTGGAAGGAAGGATGAGTTGGGAGGAATTGGGAACGCTGTCATGACGAAAGGATCCTTAACCAACCAGAGACAGGTCGTAAGTCCTGTGACTCCCATCTCATCCTGACTCCGTGCGGCGGGCCTGAGTTTGGGTCTTGGATTTTCAAAATTAGAGACCTGACTCTGCGAGACCGTGGATGCTCAGCTATTTCACAAATTCTCTTATAGTTGTCTTCTTGTGGTCATTAAACATTGTACAAAAAAAATACATATAATGTCTGAATATAAATTTATAAAAACCCCTTACACATTTCAGTGTCACTCGTTATGCAAAATGTCACTCGTTAAAGGAGAATTTTTTTCACGTTATGCGAATTACTCATTATGAGAGGTGCTCATTGAGAGAGGTTAAAATGTATTGTAAATTATGTATTTACCTGAACTGAAGCTGTGCAGGACGTACATGTTGGCCGCCAGATGGAAGAAGGAGAAGTGGCTGAAGGTGGACAGGATCATGGGCCAGCAGACTATCTCTGCAACACACAGACAACAACACACATCACAAGTGCTGCAACAATAGTCCACGTATTCTCCGCTGCTGAAACAACTACTTTGGCTTCGTTTTCCTAAGAGGGTGGTCTACCGTGTGTGTTTGATGGTATTTAAAGCCCTAAACGGTATGGCTCCACCATATCTGGCAGACATGTTTTCCCCCGTTGAGGTGAGTGTGAGGGGGCAGACACTGAGGTCAGCGGGGAGTGTTGCTGTTAGGTTACCATCATCATCCATCATCAAGGACACCCAATTACAACACATGCCATAATGTCTTAAAATAATCCAGTTTTCCTTTAAAATTTGTCAATTTTATCCGCCACAAGATCTATAACATGTGCATCTATGTTCGGACTGCTCCGGCAATAGTACAAACGCGGCAGTGCTGCCACCTTTCTAGAAGCATTTTACATTTGCCCGAGTTTTTTTTGTATACATGGATACGCAACTGTGAAGTTCTTTGTTCTTTTTCTTAATAATAAATATTTTCGTAAGTAGGTTGAAATTTTAAGGTTGAAAATTTCTAGTCCACACATATTACAAAGTTCCTTGACTTATAGGTTGGTATGCGGCTGACCACCCATACTGTGAAAAATTGGTTCACTTTGCCAATGTCACCCCTGTCTCAGGGAAGGACGGCAAGAGTTGCAGGGCTTATGTTCATTTGAGATGGGTTCTTATAATGTAGGTCCACATGCGGCATGTGTTAGCGCGAAATTATACATGTCTGCTTGTGGGAATGCATTTGATGTAAATCTTAAATGGTATATATCGTTGCAGCTTAGATTAGATTAGATTAGATGGCTTCCATTCAGGAACGGTGTGAGGATTAGGTTTGCGTGGTGTTTTGACTTACTGGCGGCTGGATTTGAACAGAAGTATGTGAGCATGGTGTGCTGCAGCCTGGGAATCCTCCACGCCCCAAACACCAGCAGGTTCAGCAGGCAGATGGGGGCGAAGATGCGCTGCCCCTCGCGCAGGGAGTACCACCACGTGTTCAGGTCCTGGCGCCAACCCATCTGTGGGAAATAACAAGAGTATGATGATGATTTCGGTGTTATTATGGCCGAGGGGGCCAAGTGGGCTGATCTTTCTAGCTTATTGGACCAATAGAATAACGTTGATTCGATCCCCGCCTGGGTCATTTGACCATAACTTTGACCCTGGTTCAACTGATGTTATTGGGTAATTTTTTAATTAATAATTAATTAAAATAAATAAAAAAATATTAATTGAGGATATTATTACGTGTTTTTGGCCAGGCAGATTAGGTTGGTGAATTGCATTCCTCTTCACAAATCTATTTTAAAATAAAAATTGAGCATTGCAAGCTTAGTTTCCCAATTCCCCTACTTTCCCCTATATGTAGGTTGTTGTTATTTTTAAAATAACATTTCAAATAAAATAAGTGTTGCGCATGACTACTGCAGTGACCGAGTGCTGCCGAGGCGGCACGAAGCGGCCTGAAGTCGGTCGACCGACAGCAGTCTGGAATTACGCGCGCACGAAGGTGGAAGTCGGACACAGCGCTGCGACGTGGCAATTACTGCCTGGGTTTCCCAGTTGGGGGCCCCCGTGGACTTAGCCGCGAGCCTTCCACGTGGGGACATATACATGGAGCATCTGCCATCCAGGGCACCCGCCTTATGGACCGGAGCCTGGTGCAGAGGAGCCTCCACCCTGGGGCTCCACGTGTTGAGGCATCCGCCTCATGGACTGCGGCTCTCGGGGGGCGAAGCCCCGAGCCGTGAACATCACCTCCCGAGCTTAGTGTTAGCTCGCCTAGGACTCCAGCCTTTAGATCAGTGCTTCGATTGTCGTGAAAGTGCACAGCCAGAACTGTGATTGTTTTCGAGTGCATTAGTACAGGTCTGGCCATTTCCTTCTCCACCCTTTCCCTTTTTATAGATTTGACTTTAACTGATTAAATCTCTTTTGTTAACATTAGCTCTTGTGTTATCAATATACAATCCTTCCCAAAGTATAAAGTGAGCAACACAAAGAAAGAACCCCACGCCCTGAGTGATGCCGAGGAAGCTAGCCGGAGTGAGTATCCTGTAGGTACATCAAAAGGTACCTTTCCATCTAAAAAAAACTAACAAGGTACAAGTCTATACAAATAATGAAAGGTTCTTCACTAGTTTCTTTTGTGGTGTCTGCAGCCAGGATCCGGGTCGCCTCATCATTGTAATGGCGTGGGCTCGGAAAGTTTCGTATTGCCATATGGCAGCACCGGCTATACTCGCCGCACTGAACTGAAAATTTAATTCATATTGTAAATTGCATTGAGGACCAGAAACTAATTGACTGCATTGATACATGCTATAGCCCACATTTGTCTCAGTCCTGTCAAACATTGCAGTGGTGTAGTCATACGAAATAAGGCCATTTTGTCCAAATACATTTTGTATTCTAAAAGCTGTAAAAAAGCTATAATTTAAAAACTAAGCCACATATAATTTTTTTTAAAACGCAAATGCATTTTAAAAAATATAGCCTACCACTTTATGAAATAAAATAAAAAAGTGCAATTACCCTATTACAACACATGCTATTCTCTAATCTAATCAAAGTTGCACAGATATGTAACATTGGAGATTATCATTACATGCATTCTCACAAGCAGACACGTACAAGTTCGCGCTTGCGCATGCGGCATGTGAACCTACAACATAAAAACCAAATCTCAAATGGACATACACCCTGCAACTCCTGCCGACCTTCCCTGAAACAGTGGCGACATTGGCAAAGTGAATCATTTTCTACAGCATGGGTGGTCAGCCTTATACCAACCTTTAAGTCAAGGAACATCCACAACAAATTACATTTTTATTTTTTTAAATAGATTTGTGAAGAGGAATGCAATTCACCAACCTATTCTGCCTGGCCAGAAACAGGTATTAATGTCATAAATTAATAATTCATTATTGTTTATTTTAATGAATTACTAATTAACAATTTCCCAATAACATCTGTTGAACCAGGGTCAAAGCTATGGTCAAATGAGATCAAACCATTGTTGTTCTATTCCAAACACGCTAGAAAGATCAGCCCACTTGGCCCCCTAGACCATAACCCTACATTTTTGGAACAAACAAATATTAGTACGTATCAGTGGCCAAGGGTGCCATACAAATTCCCATCGGTTTCCCTTTTAAAATGAGGCAAAAATGATAATAAAGTAGACTGCATGGTTTCAATGGGGAAAAAATATGTATTGTTTATTTGGTTTTCAATGTATATTTTTACTTTGTGCCTATATTTTTTAACTACTTTGTTGCCTCATTTTAAAAGGGAAGCCGATGGGAATTGAGTTGTATGGCACCCTTCGCCACTGGTACGTATAAACATCTTTTCAAATAAATATGTTAAGCAAAAAACTCACTCCGATTGTAAATCCAAATGGTTTCAGTAGCATCCCCATTGTGATGGGTCTAGAGTCAACCAGGAACCCCTCGATTCGCACATCGGCAGGTCGGGTGACCCGTCTCGATCGGGATTTGAACCCGCGACGCGTAGACTGCTGGAACCACATAGAATCCGCAACGCCATTCCGGTAAATTCCATTAACTATGTTTGTGTTCAACCTTTGTCGTACAAAGCAGGCATTTCTGTCATGAAAAATAATAATTAATTAAACATATATAAGAGAAGGCCTGTTCTGTACATGCGGCCAACATGGGCCAACTTCCCATTTAAGACTTGATCACATTTGAACAGCTGACACACTGTTTGAGAACTAAAGCATAAGTACGAGAGTGTAGGTATGTGTGATTTTTTTTTTTTTTAGAAATCTTGTGTGGGAGACTCACTAGATTTCAAAGACTCTAAGGGTCTATAACACTTGTTGTAGTGCCGCACAGGTGTTTACGAGCTTGGTCGTCGCTACAAAGCGCCAATACTCAAGCAAGACCCAGTTGCTGTAAAGCTAGATGGATTTTTAGTGACCGGTCTTTGGTAAAGGTTTTATGAATTTTTCAACCCAGGGAAGAACATATTTGAAAATATAAATGGTATATTTTTTTGTGTTTCGCCGGGATTCGAACCCACAACTTCCATAATAAAATAAACACTCAATTCATGTGTTGGTAAGTAAGAACAATGTTGTATACTTTGCTGCACATACATTTAACTTTTGCCTTCTACTTGTATAGTCAGAACAGGCGTCTATACTTCTCAACTGCCAGCAAGCTTGGCACACGTAAATTTGTGTCATTGTGAGTGAAAAAATCATAGGTGATAATCCCGCACATGTTGGCCTTATGTAGAGAACAGTCTTTTCCAAATAAAAATTCCAAATTCGAAAACATAACCTCAAATATGTCACTCACTGAACTAGAGGAATTTCTGCGATAGAATGCAAATTGCGGAATACAGAAAGCATATTTAATTATTTTATATTCTCCTTGTTATTTGTGTTTATCGTACCATCTTGTTTGTTCAAAATTACATAAATGGTAAAAAAATTAACACGGATATTTGTGACAGCTGCCAGTATTGTTACCAAGAACCATAAACTTGCGAAAATGACAGTCGAAAGATCTGCTTGTACAAGATCTGGATCTCAAATCAAAGGAAAACCTTGTGATTTCCATGAAAACTTTGTCATTGTCAACAAATCTAGGTATCAGCGTTTTTTTTTTTTTTAAATTATATACCGAAAACACTACTGATTTATTTTCTTGACAAAAAATATTAGAGATTTGATTTGTGATCTTTGAATAAGCCGCCAAAACTGATCTGCCAAAATGATCTATTTTGAAAAAAAAAGTGTGAAATGTCAACGCTTCAGAAACGAGATACGTTTTATTATTTAATTCTGTACTTGAGGACACATGAAGAAAATCAATGAGTTATCCGAAAACGATACACAATACAGAGTATAATTTGAAATTGAATATATAAATTGCGCAATTTTAGAAATTGCATAATACCTAACGTCATTTTCGCAACCCCCTCAATCCGCGGCTAACTTCAAGTGGCAGCTGGGAAGTCTGTCGTCGATTCGTAATTTTTCGAGAAATCTCGAAAAATCGAGCAAAAATTCGCCGAAAAGCTTGAGGTGAGTCTTTGTTTATCATTAATTGACATTATTTCGCGTGTGACACGGCATTTTTGTGTATCACATGCGTTTGGAGTGTTCAGCCATTTCACCCCCTCACATTTTGTGGCATCTTGTATACCTACTAGTGTGGTACCCACGTGCGTTGTCGCTTCGTCTCGAGATCGATAAGTAACACACAAAATGTCAATGTCAATCTAATAATTCAAGCGTTTCACGTCCGTTGATATATTTTTGTTGTTTTGAGCGTTTTGTTTCGGTAAAAAAATAATTATCGATGTGTTTTTTTGGCGCCAAAGGTTCTGCGAAAATGGCGGAAGAGTCGATCAATAGCTGCGGTCAGGGTTGAACTGGATGCGTATTGCGACTATTTATTAATTGAATTATATTTATTTTCTTTCGAAATAGCAATGACGTCGGAACATTTTCAAATTTGGAATTTTTTTCTCAGCAAGCAAACGCGAGTCTTCTATGGACCGCCGTCCTCAACAACCAATAACAAAATATTTGTATTCCTTTTCCCTAGCAACCCGGCCGGGCTACGACACAATATTGTCTATACCGATTCACGTGCAGAACTTATTATTGTGCAACTTTTTACCACTTCTAATCTAATCTAATCTAATCTAATTTAATCTAATCTAATCTAAGTTGCAAAATATATGTAACATTGAAGATTCACATTGAGCATATTATGCACTTTCACAAACAGACATGCACAAGTTTGCGCTTAAACATGCCGCCTGTGGTCCTACAATATGAAAAAAACCCGAATCTCACATGGACATACACCCTGCAACTCTTGCCGACCTTCCCTGAAACAGGGGTGACATTGGCAAAGTGAACTATTTTCTACAATCTACACCATGGGGGTCAGCCGCATACCAACCTATTAGTCAAGGAACTTTATCCTAAAAAAGGTTGCA
This sequence comes from Agapetus fuscipes, assembly GCA_951799405.1. NCBI lineage: Eukaryota > Metazoa > Arthropoda > Insecta > Trichoptera > Glossosomatidae > Agapetus > Agapetus fuscipes. Next base: position 15,076,899 of record OX637354.1, on the reverse strand, counting down.
TTGGCATTGTATTTGTACTAACTCTTTATTTGTACCAATCTTTGACTTATAATATCTGGTACCAACTAACTGGAATCTTTATTTTTACTAACTTTATTTTGTATGCTAGCTACGTTTTCAAATGAAGGTTTTCTCTATTTAAAAAATGCAGATTCTGTTAATTTTTAAATGCGGGTTAACCTTGCCGGTTTTTAGAATTAAAATAAATAAAAATTTCATATATTGTGCGTTTTCCTATCTCTTTGTCCTCGAAAGGGTAACATGCTGCGATGGAAACTTATTACTTATTTATTTCCTCAAGTTGAAGGGTGGCCTTACGCCAACTGAGCTGTCGTAAATAAATAAAAAATACCATGTCTGATGTCAGTATCGAACCAATTTTCCCATTCGAAAAACTAGTGTTCAACAATCAAGCTAGATATGCCGAAAGTAGGTACCTACTAGACTGCTTAGTTTTTATTTTTAATTTGTTGACCTAACTATTGTCAGAACAACTGTTCCTTGAGTCGAGGTTGAGGGTGACCCTGAATGTAGTTTTACAGTCGGTGCCGGCATTTGCCATTTAATGAGTATGTGCTGCCTTGTTTGTTTCTCAAACAAATTTCTTTATCGCAAGATTTATTATCCGTTATAATTTATGACTAAAAAAATACAATTTATATGAACATGGTAGGTATGTGATGTTATTGAAAGCAGCCGGATCGTTTAGTCCACGTTTACCATAAAGCACCAAATGATGCAATACGTACTTCAAGTAAGATTTTTTGTTTCAGTCTATAATGGTTAAAATGTTACTTTACAATGTTATGTTTGAATCTGTAACCTGAGTACGAGTTTTTTCACTTTACTCGAAGTATTGAGTATTCGAGAAAAATGTATGTGAACTTGTAAAGCACCCCTGGCAAAAAATGTTTCGAAACTGAGTACGAGTTTTTTCACTTTACTTGAAGTATGGAGTATTCGAGAAAAATGCACGTGAACTTGTAAAGCACCTCTGGCAAAACAAGTTTCGAAACCTTTTTTGCCAGGGGTGCTTTACAAGTTCACATACATTTTCCTCAAATACACAATACTTCGAGTAAAGTTTAAAAAACTCGTACTCAGTGTCCTGATATCGCATATAAAAAATCCGACTCGCTAGAAAATAAAGAAGCTCATTGGAGTTTCCAAGGACGCCACATTTGTACTTCGGGTTTTCACAAATCTGTTTTTTTTTTGGAATACAAATTGCTTGTTCAAAACTTTTTGTCCTTCAGTGGTATTTTTCAAGGAAAATTGTTTCTTTTTTGTAAAATCTTGAAAATTCGATCTTTCTTATTAGGGGCTGTCCATATATTACGTCATTCGCATTAAGGGGGGGGGGGGGGGGGGAAAGTCTGGTCTGCGGATGATGATAAATAATGTACGAGTACTGCTTCAGGGAAGGTCGGCAAGAGTTGCAGGGCTTATGTTCATTTGAGATTGGGTTATTTTATATTGTAGGTCCACGTGCGGCATGTGTAAGCGCGAAATTATGCATGTCTGCTTGCGGGAATGCATTTAATATGAATCTCAAATGATACATATCTTTGCAGCTTAGATTTAGATTAGTACCAAAAGTGACGTCGTTCTTGTAAATACCAATTTCTACAAAATATACAAAATATTATGTAAGTAATATAACATTATTAATTATTAAGCTCATCCATTATTACAAAGAGGGGGGGGGTCATTAGATAATGACTATAGGATGATTGTAAGGGGGGGGGGGGGGGGGGGGGGGTTCGAAAATCGGCCAAAATCGATGACGTAATTTATGGACGGCCCCTTAGGTCTTTTATAGAGCCCTTACCATTTTGAGGGAAACACAATAAACTGGTCGGAAATATTGTTCTGCATAATTCAAATTCTGTTATTTAAACTTTTATTATTGCATGTACCTACAATAAAATAAAACAAATAAATATGTAGTTAATAGTTAACACAGATTCTACGGTAGTTACATACCTAAACGACAAGTTTATAAAATAAAATATAAACACCGATGCGGCCCTGTATCCGCGTTCATTCAAAACATGGAATGAATTTCAAATTTGGAACACGAAATAAATTCCTAATTTAAAATTCAATTACGCCCAATTAATGGCGGAGTACTTATGACACATAACTTTTAATTCAAAATATTCCAAGAAAAAAATGGATCGACGGGGAATAAGTAAATAATTATATTTTGTATTGTTTGTGTATTAACACTGTGAAAATTCATTTTGTTTCAATTTATAATTTTTGGATGAAATTTTTTCAAGCAAAACACTGTTTATTTTCACTATAGACTTTATTTAAAAGATTAAAATCTTTAAAACAAAATTACGAACGTTTTCGACCTAGAAGGTCATCATCAGGTATGATTTGATTACAGAAATTAATTTTATTTTTTGAAATTTTGTCAATAGGCACAAATGATAAGTAAATAATATTTAGGTTACGACGTAAATTTTTAGATTCGGCAAAACAAATTCAAATATATCTCAAAACAGACTTAGCGCCATTTTGAAGTTAGACAGTTTTTAGCAAAAAAGTTTTGCCAAAGAAAACGCTATTTTTTATTATTTTAATATTTTTTAGGGTTTGGTAGTTCACACAGTGAAAGTCCATTGTATAATTAATTAAATAATACACTGTTTTAATTCACTAAAATTTTATTTTAAAAAAGTCAAACGTTTTCGCCTAAAAAGGCATCATCATTTCAAGCTATTTTTTATGTTTAGTTATTTGAAAAATTCATTTCAAATTCATTAGACCGGTCCGTAGTCCAGTGGTAACACTTCAGACTCGTAATTGGAAGGTTGTGGGTTCAAATCCCGGCGGAGTATAAAAAATATACTATCTATATTTTCAAATATGCTCTTCGCTGGGTTGAAAAATTCATAAACCTTTACCAAAGACCGGTCATCAAAAGGTCCATCCAGCCTTACAACAAGTGGATCTTGCTTGAGTATTGGCGCTTTGTAGCGACGACCAAGCTCGTATAAAATGCGGTCGATAGCTTTGTTGATCGAACGCTTGCATTCCATGCCGAGAGCAAGGGTTCGATCCCCGCCGAGAATGTCGGAGATGATTTCCCGTTTCGGTGTTTAGTTCAAACCCAAAATACAAATACTGGCATGATTCAGTCAGCCTTCACAGGAAATGAGTACCAGCCCCCCCCCTCGGGAGCTGGGAAACCCTCACTTCGACTGAAGAGGTTGGTTGGCGTATGGTCGGCCCCCTTACCTGTAAAAATAAATTCGCCACATGCACAAGTTTACTGGATTATGTGTATAAAGATTTTAAATTATGATTACGGTCGTTAGACATTTTATGGAATGAAAAAAACGGATTTTACTGACCGTGCAAAAGAGAAGAACGATTTTCTCTACGTTTCGTCGGAGTCATATCCGACGTCCTCAGGAGACGTGTGTCTTCTACAAAGAAGAACCACGAACTGTTGAATTATTGTTGTTTGCTCGAGGTCGAAGGTTGTAGGTAGGTACTTTTATTAACCTTCGGTGATGCTTCCATAGATGTCGCAATAGCTCCACTTGTACAGAAGGACGATATTATGTCTTCCTGTGAAATCTTCCGATTAATGAAAGGGTGGATCATTGAAGTTAGTACTGGCCTCCATATACTGGAAAGTTTGTAGCTGTCATCTCTGTTGAAGTTGGGGTGTCTGTCTATTTCGATTGCTTCCTTCACAAGTCGAGGGATGAGTATTATGTGTAGCTTAGGGGCCGTCCATAAATTACGTCATCGATTTTGGCTGATTTTCGACCCCCCCCTACAATCATCCTATAGTCATTAATGACCCCCTAATGACCCCCCCTCCCCCTCTTGCTGTAATAGTGGATGAGCTTAATAATTAATAATGTTATATTACTTATATAATATTTTGAATATTTTGTAGAAATTGGTATTTACAAGAACAACGTCACTTTTGGTACTCGTACATCATTTGCCATCATCCGCAGACCAGACTCCCCCCCACCTAAATGCAAATGACAGGAAAAACTTTGAGGGATAGAGTTAGGAATGAATGGGTAAAAAAAGAATGTAATTTGAAAGAGGATGTGAAAGTTAAAGTACAAAAGAATGTGATGAGATGGTTTGGGCATGTGGAAAGAATGAATGATGATAGACTGACAAAGTATGTATACAAAGAAAGTGTGAAAGGAAAAAGAGGAAAGGGACGACCGAGAAAAGTATGGAGTGATCAGATTGTGGAGATTGTGAAAGAATGGGATATACAAAGTGAGCGTAAAAGAAGAAAATGCATGAAAAAGGTGATGGATAGGAAGGAATTGAAAGAGGTATGTCAGGATAGGAAAAAATGGAGGCAACTCTGCAGAGGCTCTGGCCACCCCTAGCGGAATGGCGACAGAGTTACAGTTACAGTTACAGTAATATATGGACAGCCCCTTACCGTTAATAAAACTATTTTTTCATGAAAGAAGCTTGTCCACAACGTTGACCACTAGACCACCGATCTGTGTGGATCGGACGGTCCGTGTTCCTATTTTTCGTCTGTGCACTATTTGTCGGGGGAAAATGGACTCATCTTATTCTATGTACGTTTTTACCATGACCCATTTTTCATTTTGGCAAGTCATGTTTGGGACCACTGAGCAATCTAACATAGAGGAGCAGATACTGACTTACTGCATTGATACATACTATTTGACCGGTCCCTAGTCCAGTGGCAACACTTCGGACTCGTAAATGGAAGGTTGTGGGTTTGAATCCCGGTAGAGCACAGAAAATATAGCATTAATATTTTTAAATTTGTTCCTCGCTGGGTTGAAAAATTCATAAACCTGTACCAAAAACCGGTCATCAAAAAGGTCCATCCAACCTCACAACAACTGGGTCTTGCTTGAGAATTGGCGCTTTCTACAGCGACGACCAAGCTCGTAGATGGCTCTTGAGGTGTGATACACACAAAAACAGCGCTCACCAAATAAATCAGCCAAATTTTTTATTTTTTTTAATACTATAGTCTATAGTCCACATTTGTCTCAGTCCTGTCAAACGTTGCAGTTGTGTAGTCACACAAAACATGTTGTTACGTGTCAAATTTTATGTTTTCTTGCTTTCTCTATTTTGTGTTTTGACACCCAATAACAACACATGCCATAATCTCTTAAAATAATGTTTTTTTTCGTTGAAAGTTTGTCAATTTTATCGATCACAATATTTTTACCGCATGCGTCTATGTTCGGACTGCTCCAGTCATGGCACACGAGTGGCAATGCTGCCATCTTTCTAGATTCATTTTTACATTCGCCCGAGTTTTTTTGTACACGTGGAAATGCAACTGTGAAGTTCTTTGTTCTCTTTCTTACTTATGACTATTTTCGTAAGTAGGTTGTTGCATATTTTCGTTAAATAATTTCTAGTCCACATATATCATAAGTCAATGTTTGGGACACTTACAAACAGGGTTATCAATAAAATCCTATATTTATACAGTACTCATAACTAAGCTGCGAACACAGTGCAACTTCTTACAGAGCTAGTCGCGTGTGGCGTGTGAAACCTATTTGTTTTTACAGTTCAGGAGGCCGGCATTGCGCCCGACACTTCAGTTAAAGTGGGGGCTTCCCAGCTCCCGCGGTGGCAGGTATTCATGTCTTGTGAAAGCTATATTGACATTTAAGGCTCATATTTAATGCACGCCCACCAGCAGACACATGTAAGTTCGAGCTTACATATGCTGCATGTGTACATACAAAATAAACCAAACCTCAAATGAACATGAACTTTGCGCAACTCCTACCGCCTTTCCCTGAGACCAAGGTGGCGTCGGCAAAAGTGAACTAAGTTTTTACAGCATGGAGACTGGAGAGTCAGCGTCATACCAACTTAACCTTGCCGGTATTTTATTTTGGGTTTGAAACTCAACGGTATGAAATAAATTTGACCGGTCCGTAGTCCAGTGGCAACACTTCGGACTCGTAAATGGAAGGTTGTGGGTTCGAATCCCGGCGGAGCACAAAAAATATACGAATTATATTTTCAAATATGCTCTTCGCTGGGTTGAAAAAATCATAAACCTTTACCAAAGACCGGTCACTGAAGGTCCATCCAGCCTTACAGCAACTGGGTCTTGCTTGAGTATTGGCGCTTTGTAGCGACGACCAAGCTCTTAAACAACACCTCTGCGGCGCTACAACAAGTCTCTGAAATCTAGGGAGTCTCCCGCACAGGATTTCTTAAAAAAAAAAACTTCGCAACGGGAAATCATTTCTGACGCCCTCGGTGGGTTTCGAACTCGAGCTCTCTCGGCATGTAATGCAAGCACTCTACCAACACCTCTCAGGGTCAGTCTCCCCTCCACTGACCCACGCCCTGTATATCCATCCCATCCGGGGATGTGTCACAGGACCCGCATGCAAAAGTTATGTGAGATGCGAGTGGCAGAAGGCCCTCCCGTGAAGCTACACTTTCCCAAGTGTTTACACAAAGCAAAGCAGCCTCAGAAATCACTGAAAGATTATAGCCGTGAGGGTTTAGTTAATTTACAAACAAAAATGCAAACTGATTCTGATTCTGCCAGCTGAACCATCGACCGGCCCACGTTATTCTAATGGGGCTTCCGCACGCTTGCCAACCCATCTCAAGTCAAGCGCACAGTGTGTCGTCTAGAACATGCTAGCTGGACAAAATTTTGTCTAATGGACTCATTTTGTCCAGCTAGCATGTTCTAGACGACACACTGTGCGCTTGACTTGAGATGGGTTGGCAAGCGTGTGGAAGCCCCATAATGTGGTTGCTTTGGGTGCATGCATGAGTGATATTAGTATACCTACATACGCTGCGTTGGAGAGGGGGGCCTATATAAATAGCCAAGTCTATTTCTGTTGAGACTGATGCTATTTTTAAGTCACTCCAGTCCATGTACTCCAATTAATTATTATTTACATAGCGTATCCGTGCGTTTGTATATCTCTATTTGTTTTTTTTTTTATTTTATCGATAGATCGCAATCTTAAAGGTAAAGCTGAACTAAGCTACACATACAGTGTAACTTCCCCGAAGGGGTCGCGTGTGGCGATTCGGGACCTATTTATTTTTACGGGTAAGGGGGCCGGCCTCACGCCAACCACTTTCAGTTGAAGTGGGGGTTTCTCAGCTCCCGAAGGGGGCTGATTGTGAAGGCTGAGTATACCTTGCCTGCCGGTATTTATTTTGGATTTGAAATAGACACCGAAACGGGAAATCATTTCTGAAACCCTCAGTGGGGATCGAACCCTTGCTCTAGGCATGGAATGCAAGCACTCTACCAACTGAGTTATCAACCGGACGTTTTACGAGTTTAATAGTCGCTACAGAGCGCCAATACTCAAGCAAGACCCAGTTTCTGTAAAGCTGGTAAACCTTTAGTGACTGGTCATTGGTAAAGGTTTATGAATTTTTCAACCCAGATAATTTGAAAATATAAATGTTTTTTTTTGTCCTCCGCCGGGATTCGAACCCACAACCTTCTATTAACGAAGAAGTGTTGATGATGATGATTTGTAGAGCGCCGTTTCGTGACTATTGTCCCTTCAAGGACGCTTTCAGGCTTGGTTGACTAACTTATTGCATTGATCAACCCTCCAAAAATCACCCATTGACCAACTCGCAACTCGTAATTGCAACTCGCATGGGTTAAAAAACAAACTCCCGTGAACCATGTGATCGAGCGAGATTTGGCAGTCGGCAATTTTCAAAACTTCTCAGTTTTATTTTCACTGGTATTAACTGGCAAAATGATACTTTCAGATAAAGAAAAGCACACTCGCGACCAAACAAAAGTCACTCGCAATTTGCGAGCTAGCGAGTAGAATTTTGGAGGGTTGTCTGTATTTCCTGTGTTGTTTTGTCATGTGATGCTTTGTCATGTGTCGTTATGTCATGTGTCGTTATGTCATGTGTCGTTATGTCATGTGTCGTTATGTCATGTGTCGTTATGTCATGTGTCGTTATGTCATGTGTCGTTATGTCATGTGTCGTTGTGTCATGTGTCGTTATGTCATGTGTCGTTATGTCACGTGTCGTTATGTCATGTGTCGTTATGTCATGTGTCGTTATGTCATGTGTCGTTATGTCATGTGTCGTTATGTCATGTGTCGTTATGTCATGTGTCGTTATGTCATGTGTCGTTATGTCATGTGTCGTTATGTCATGTGTCGTTGTGTCATGTGTCGTTATGTCATGTGTCGTTATGTCATGTGTCGTTATGTCATGTGTCGTTATGTCATGTGTCGTTATGTCATGTGTCGTTATGTCATGTGTCGTTATGTCATGTGTCGTTATGTCATGTGTCGTTATGTCATGTGTCGTTATGTCATGTGTCGTTGTGTCATGTGTCGTTATGTCATGTGTCGTTATGTCATGTGTCGTTATGTCATGTGTCGTTATGTCATGTGTCGTTATGTCATGTGTCGTTGTGTCATGTGTCGTTATGTCATGTGTCGTTATGTCATGTGTCGTTATGTCATGTGTCGTTATGTCATGTGTCGTTATGTCATGTGTCGTTATGTCATGTGTCGTTATGTCAAGTGTCGTTATGTCATGTGTCGTTATGTCAAGTGTCGTTATGTCATGTGTCGTTATGTCAAGTGTCGTTATGTCATGTGTCGTTATGTCATGTGTCGTTATGTCAAGTGTCGTTATGTCATGTGTCGTTATGTCATGTGTCGTTATGTCGTACCACTTATAATAGTTTACCACACTTTAAATAAAATTTTACAAAATAATAATTATACATAACTTTTTTTTTTTTTTGTTATACACTACAGTCTCATTATCTTTATCTAAGAATTAAATTTATATTTGAAGCTTTATTTACCCATTTAAAACAACTCTATGTATAAATTTTAAAAATAAATGTCTAAGTTCAATCTGTAAAATTTCATATTTTGGAGGTGGCCATGTGTCATGCGTCGTTATGTCATGTGTCGTTATGTCATGTGTCGTTATGTCATGTGTCGTTATGTCATGTGTCGTTATGTCAAGTGTCGTTATGTCATGTGTCGTTATGTCATGTGTCGTTATGTCACTGCGCCGTTTTAACTTGTCACCGCATTATGCATTACTTCGTCTGTAGGACAGTGACGTCACGTCTGTCAGTCTGCGTTGTTTCTGCGTACTGGCGCGCGGTGCCCAGCCATCAAAGGAATCCATTTTTCCGGCGTGTCTAAAAGTTTGACCGCTCATCTCGTCTCGATTGGCTTTTTCTGCTGCCAGTAGCGCACCTGTCGGAAATGATTTTATCTTAAAAGAATTCCAAAAATACATTTGGCACTTACTGCTCAAAAAAATTATGTACCTACGTCTTTAGATACTGTATATCGACAGTTAAAAGGAAGTATGGGGCATAAGCGACATAAACTAAATTGTTCAGGAGAGCAGTTTAAAGTTTGAGATTGCAGAAAAATGGAATAACTTTTTTGTTTTTTTTTTTTATCATATCGTTAAAATCAAAGCAGCTCTAAAATAAAAAAATAAGTAAAATAAAGGCATGTCGCACGTTTAATAATAAAGAGAAATAACTCAAAAATTGAGAAAATCGAGATTTTGTAATAAAACGCAAGAACAATGCGAGGAGAATAGGTAGAATGCGACAGCCGTTCAATTTGGACGAACATGACCGAGATAAAACATCGGTCGCCTTTTTCATCCCATACAAGTTGTACTGGTTGTCTGAAGTTCAAACGTAATTTCCCAACATTCTTATTTTTTGATTTATAGCTCTGCGATGTGTTGGCATTCCTGTTAATGTGGTTTTACGATGTTTAACGATATTTTTATGCCACAAGCGCCTTTAGTACAAAAAAGGCCAAAATCTTTTCGGTTACAGCAAAACCATACTTCGAAAACGCAGTTGTTTGCTTGGGTATAAACAATAAGAAGCCTTGAAACGAGGCGCAACAGGTCACTTATGGTGCTCACTCATAAGGTCATCAACGGTTTAATTGACAGTCCCACCCTGTTGGAGGGCTACAGGTTGTATGCGCCTGACGACTACACCCGAGGGCGAGGACATGATCTATTTCATGTGCCGAAAAGCCGTACTGATGTCGTGGCGCAACACCCTGTGACTCGGAGTATAAAGCTCTTAAATAAGTCTAATATAGACATTTTTTAATGTAATTTATTATGATTTAAAAATTTAGCAAAAGAGTTCCTCCCAGCGTGTTGATAGCTGTGAGGGTGCACTGTTATTAGGGTGACCTGTTGTGCACAAAAAAAAAAAAAAAAATACCAAAAAATCATCGTAGAGCTATGGGAGTAAGCGCATTAGAAAGAGCAGAAAAATTTAAGTAGGATAGCATTCCTAACTCATTTTTGACCAAAACGTCGCTATTCATCATCATCATGTAAAGGCAGCGCCTTGTTGTATCAGCCATCTGTCTCTGTCTGCTGCCATCCTCTTGAGATGGGAATAGGAGGAGACATCCATGAGCCGCTTCGCATCCTTGAAGTATGAAGTTCTTGGGCGACTTCTTGTGCGTCTTCCTAAGATTTTGCCTTCAAAGATGTTGTTAAGAAAGGTGCTATGTCTAATCGAGTGCCCTATTAGCTTGGCTTTCCTCTTCAAAATGACTTATAAGCTCTCTTCTCCAGCCCTCAGGATTGTATATTATATAGGTGATTTATTTCGTGAGCGCTGTTTTTGTGCGAATCACGTTCCTTGACTTATAGGTTGGTATGCGGCTGACCACCCATGCTGTAAAAATGGTTCACTTTGCCAATCACTCCTGTCTCAGGGAAGGACGGCAAGAGTTGCAGGGTGTATGTCCATTTGAGATTTGGTTTCTGTTTACTCTGCTTTCGTTAAAATTCATTTCTAATCCACAGATATCATGTGTCAATGCAATTTTACTTGGGTAAAATAAATATAAATTAATTTTTTGAAAATATTCAACTTATCGACTTCAATTTGATTTATATCCGAGTATGCAAGAAATTCAGCATTAAAAGTAATAAGTCAGAGTAGTGATTTCATAGCAATAAATATTTTCCACTATTAAAATCTTATTTATGTACCTCCTTATATTTCTTTAAGTGATGTTTAAATGAAATGATTTATGGATATTAATTTATTTGATAGGAGTATTGACGACTCGGATAATCTATAATCTAAGTTGCAAGGATATATTCATTCAAAGCTCTCAGATGTATGCCCACAAACAAACACGTGCAGTTCGCGCTTACAAATGCTGATTGTGTACTTACAAATAAAATCAAAACCTCAAATGAACATAAGCCCTACAACTCTTGCCGACCTTCCCTGACACAGGGGTGACATTGGCAAAGTGAACCATTTTTTACAGTATATGCTGTGAAATAAAATTTTAATTATCCCTGATTATTGAGAATCGTGTTTTTTATTTACTGTGAGTGACGTTCCTTGACTTACAGGGTTGGTATGAGGCTGAGCACGCAACGCAACTAAAAACGAAACTCAGCTACATATATAGTGTAACTTCTTGCCGCGTTAACCCCGAAGGGTTTCGCATGTGGCGGGTGGAACCTATTTATTTTTACAGGTAAGGGGGCCGGCCTTGCGCCAACCACTTCAGTTGAAGTGGGGTTTTCCCAACTCCCGAGAGGTGTGGTACTCATTTCTTGTGTAAGCCTTGCCGGTATTTTATTTCGGGGCTTGAAATAAACACCGAAACGGAAAATCATTTCCGACACCCTCGGTGGGATTCGTACCCGAGCTCACGGGGTGGAATGCAAGCACTCACATACCAACTGAGCTATCGACCGGGCCACCCATGCTGCAAAAAATATTTCACTTTGCCAATATCACCACTGTTCTAATCTAAATCTAATCTAATCTAAGTTGCAAAGATATGTTACATTGAAGATTCACATTACATGCATTATCACAACCAGACACGCACAAGTTCGCGCTTGCGCATGCCTCATGTGAACCTACAACATAAAAACCAAATCTCAAATGGACATACACCCTGCAACTCTTGCCGTCCTTCCCTGTAACAGGGAAGATGTAACTTAGATTAGATTAGATTGGATTGCCCTGCACAATCCTGTTTTTTCCATTAAATTACTCCATTGATCTTATGATGAATCCCGTGCAATGAAAACTATATTATTTTTTACTGTATACTCCACTGATTTATGATATCTATGGACTAGAAACTATTTTAACAAAAATAGACACTATATCCGTATATGAACTTACGTAAACGCAAATCTACCTTAGTGAGAATGAGAACAAAGATCTTCACAGTTTCATTTCGTTACAAGCAAAAAAAAAACGGGTGAAACATCTTTCCAGAAAGTTGGTAGCTTTGAAACTCACGCCTGCGCGAACATCGTGCGTACGCGTTGTAAACCTTTTAAACCTTTGTAATTTCTGAAAGTTAAAAAGTTGTTATTATTGGGTGTCGAAGCACAAAATGGAGAAAACAAGAAAAAAATAGGATTTCACAGGTAAGAACATGTTGTGTAGGACTAGACTACTGCTGTGTTTGACTGTACTGGGGACAACTGTGCCCCATAACGGGAACTTTATTATGCTCACTTATCAGGTCTTCAATGGTTGAATAGACAGTCCCACCCTGTTGGAGGGTTTCAGGTTGTTTGTACTCAACTATTACATTTGGGGGCGAGGTCATGATTTATTTTATGTTTCAATGAGCCGCACCGATGTCGGAGTGTCAAACTCATTAAGTAGTCAAAAAATTACATATTTCAATATAATTTAGACACCTTTAAAAGTATGGTGAAAGAGTTCCTCCCAGCTTGTTGATGGCTGTGAGGGTGCACTGTAATTAGGGCAACCTGTTGTGCACCAAAAAAAAAGTATGTACATATTCTTATGATTTTAGTTGGGTTCTTTTAATCAAACTGCACTTTATTTATTTTTCAAGATTTATTTTACACAATGTCGGTTTACAATGTACTGATCACTTTTCCTAGCTCTTAACTTATCGACTTCACGGTTTAATGTTTAAATTTTCTCTGTACCATTGCGGCTCGCTTATATAGGTACGAAAGGGACGATTCTGGCTTGTTCTAAATTATTCTATAGTGGATTGTACCAGACACATCTGTACTGTCCGATATTATTCCAGTTACGTATACCAGCAAACTACGTGCCAAGTCACATGCACACGCACAAACTCACAGTAGACTATGCTAGAGGCGGACACACACACACACAAGCAAGCCCCACGAACTCATACGTTCGTAACAGTTTCAATGCCGTAAGTTTAGTTTATACTCCTCTATATTATAACAGAATGGTACCACTCCATTAATTGACCTTACTATTAATATCATATTGATTTCTATGTCTCTTAATTGGCTCTAATGAATTCCTTCAGTTAGCTGCGTCCCACCACACGACACATTTCCTATGTACATATAGTAGATAGACTATCTATTTATTGTCAAGGATGTCGTGATTGACAATGACGTCGAAAGATTGAAAAGGGCGCGAAAATATACCTCGTCATTCGGCCGGATTGCTTCTAAATTTGAACGCTGTCGCCAAACGAGCACTGGGGGGGGGGGACATGCCGCATGCGGACCTACAACATAAAAAAAACAATATTAAATGAACATAAGCCGTGCAACTCTTGACGACCTTACCTCCAAAAGGGTTCTCATAGGTAAAGAGAACCATGGTTTGGACCGGTCCGTAGTCCAATGGCAACACTTCGGATTCCCAAATGGAAGGTAGTGGATTCGGATCCCGGCGGAGCACAAAAAATATAAAATTTATATTTACAAAATATGCTCTTCGCTGGGTTGAAAAAAAATTATAAAACTTTTACCGAAGACCGGTCACTAAAGGTCCATCCAACCTTACAGCAACTGGGTCTTATATATATGAGGATAATTTATTTAACTAAAATTTAATACATGACAAAAGAGCGCCGTTTTTGTGTATGTCACACCTCAAGGGCCCTCCTAATCATGAATGAGATATTTAAAAAGCTGCTGTTTGAGTGCTTTCTTAAAAATGCCAACAGATTCCGAAACCCTCACTCCGGGTGGCAGTCTGTTCCACTCCACCGGTCTTGCTTGAGTATTGGCGCTTTGTAGCGACGACCAAGCTCGTAAACACCTCTGCGGCACTACAACAATGTCATAGACCCCTAGAGTCTCTAGAATCTAGGGAGTCTCCCGCACAGGATTTCTTTAAAAAAATAAAAAATTGTAAGGTATGGGTGGTCAGCCACATACCAACCTATAAGTTAAAGAACTACCCATGGTTGAAATACCGTGCTTGTGATGATTTAGTATTGGCAATTCACGAATGAAGTACACATACCTAGGACTGCCCACATTGCAGCTCAACCGACGAATGACACTAGCATACGAGTGGTTTAAAGCCTAAGGTAGAAATGTAGGATTTTTTTTTAAATATATGGGACAATTTACAACCGGTCCGTAGTCCAAGTGGTAACACTTCGGTCTCGTAACTGGAAGGTTGTGGGTTCGAATCCCGGCGGAGCACAAAAAATATACCATTAATATTTTAAAATTTGCTCTTCGCGGGGTTGAAAAACTCATAAACCTTTACCAAAGACCGGTCATCAAAATGTCCATGCAGCCTTACAACAACTGGGTCTTGCTTGAGAATTGGCGCTTTCTACAGCGACGACCAAGCTTGCAGAGGGCTCTTGAGGTGTGATACACACAAAAACAGCGCTCACGAAATAAATTAGCCTTTTTTTTTTTTTTTTTTAATTTAATGATTTCCTGTCCGAGTTATTGACTTCTGTGGACTAGAAAGTATTTCAACGAAAATAGACAATATATATTTGTTTCAACTTACTTAAGAAAATGGTCATTAGTAAGAAAGAGAACAAAGAACTTCACAGTTGCATTTCCATAAGTACAAAAAAACTCGGGCGAATGTAAAAATGTTTCTAGAAAGGTGGCAGCATTGCCGCGTGCGTACTATGCCCGGAGCAGTCTGAACATAGACGCATACGGTATAAATCATGTGATCTATAAAATTGACGAATTTTAAAGGAAAAGGGTATTATTTTAAGACATTATAGCATGTGTGTTATATTTTGTTGTCGAACACACAAAATGGAGAGAGCAAGAAAACATAGAATTTGACACGACAAAACATGTTTCGTATGACTACACCACCGCAAAATTTGACAGGACTGAGACAAATGTGGTATATAGTGTGTATCAATGCAGTAAATTAGTTTCTGCTCTATTTTATTACTGAATGATCCATGTACCTATTCATCTCAATTTCGAAAAAAAAAACTTAATTGCCGCCTTTGACTGTGTGCGACTTCTACGACAGTTCTAAATAATAAAAATGGCGACTGTACTGGTAGATTTTTATTATTTCGCTGGATGTCGCTCCTCTAGCTTGACGCCCATTGGTTGTTCAGTCGCTCGCTGTGCCTCGCGCCGGCCGGACGTGTCTCCGCGCGTGTTGAATTTTCAATTTACAATATACTTAATCTTTTACAATTTTTTTTACACAAAATTAAAAAAACATTCTAAATATTGTGAATCTGCTTCAAGTTCTAATGGATATAGCACACCAATGTACTTTGAGGTAACTCGCCTTGATTATTTAAAATTTTATGCCTCTAAAAAAGACTTGATTAGCCGTAATGTTTTTCATGTGTATGTATGTCCATGTA